>JAPPVO010000019.1:138884712-139333535 GCA_030407325.1 Camellia japonica
ACAAATAACCAAGTTAAAAACCATATTAAAGTGCAAAGAAATCCCTACCTCAAAGACAAGAACCAAGGAAAACAAGGGTTGAAACTCGATGAAGCTGAAAATGAACTTTGTTTTGATTAAATGGAAGCTCTGGGTGAGCTCTATCTTTTTCTTCAAAGGGCAAGGGTTGAAAAACCACTAGATCAAGGTGTATTTGAGGTTTAAAGATGTTTTCTAGAAAGAGAGAGGGAGAAGATTTGAGATTTTGAAATGTTTACAGACAGTGAGCGAGATAGAGAGACAGATGAAAAACTGATCCAAAAAGTGACTTTTCGGAACTGATATACGCACAGACCGTTCGAGCGACCAAAACACTGCTCGAGCGACCAGACACAAAAAGAGAGACTGCTCGAGCGAACAAAGTGCCGTTTGAGCAAAGAACACCACCCTCCCAGTACTTTTACAAGCCTGCAAAAGTATTGAGAGTTCTAAAACACCGCTTGAGCGCAAGAAAGACCGCTCGAGCCAAGACCACTCGAGTACAAGAAACACTGCTCGAGTGAAGAATGCCATACTCCCAGTAGTTTTGGAGACCTGCAAAAGTACTGGAAGTTCTCAAAGTTCACTCGAGTGTAAGAAAGTTCACTCGAGTGAACAAGTAAAAAACTTGGTAGAAACAGATTTGAAAAATTAACTCCTAACCTACTTCAAATATAACTAAGACACTCCAATAACCAAACTCAACAAGGAATGAGACGAAAGAAGACATGAATAATCATCAAAACAAGAAATTCCAAATTCAAAACAATGAATGGGTCAACTTTAAACGAGAATTGTTATAGAATATCTCGTTTAGATATTTGAATCTAGATCTTCTCTCTTGATGAGTTTTGTCTCTATTCCTTTTAGTAACATCTATTGACATTTCTCCACTAGAATTATTCTTCCATGGGACACAATGTTAATCGCCAAATATAAGATCTTAATCCTTGGGCTTAGGTTTCAAATTACAAGTCTGATTTTATTTTGATACAATAATTTCATTTTCATAGAGTGTAAATTCTATCATATGTGAGGTGCAAGACTTTCTTCTGTATCTAATGGCTTATTAGATTTAGTGAATTATAATATAGAATTGAAAGTATTTATTGGACTCACATTCTAGTATTTAATTACAATTTCACGTATAATACAATTATTTTGAGATTGTCCAGATAAAATACTATTTTCCTTAAATTTAGTCAAGAACGTCAATTTTTTAAAATTTTGACTAAATGATATTTGTGACTAAAACAAGAATAGGAAAGCGAAAGGACAAGAAAATGTTTAAAATGCACGTGCCTCGCATGCATTGATTGGATATAAAAGTGATAGATTCTTTGTACCCACTACATTGGATAAAAAAAAAAAAAAATGGATATAAATGTGATTTCTATCAAATACAAAGACACAGATGCTAAAAAAATAAAAAAAATAAAAAAAAATTACATATACAATGTACACAGTGTAATGGAAAATGTTAAAAACATTTTAAAAAAATCATAGATCGGTAAATCTTGTTAAATTTTTTATGAGTTGAAAGATGTCATGTGTTAATTTATTTTTGACAAGTTAATATATAATATTAATTTTTTAATTGAGATGTGCATAAACTGATTCAATATCCGATTCAAATTATCTATCAGACTAACATTCTAATTTCTAGTATTTAATTATAATTTTATATATAATACAATTATTTTGAGATTATCCAACTTCAGGAACATCAATTTTTTAAAATTTTGACTAAATGATATTTTTAACTAAAAACAAGAATGGGAAAGCAAAAGGATAAGAAAATGTTTAAAATGCACGTGCCTCGAATGCATTGATTGGATATAAAAGTGATAGATTCTTTGTACCAAATAATTGGATATAAATAAAATAAAATAAAAATACATTGGATATAAAAGTATAAAAGTGATACTATTCTTTGTACCAAAGGTGCTCAAATAAAAAAATTAAAAAAAAAAGAGTTAATTACCAAAAGGTCCTGTTTACATATTTGGTGGTAGTTTAGGTCTTATCAAAAAGTTTTTGAACCAATAAGTCCCATTTATAGGTAAAAAGACGTTTTGCCCTTTAATCCCAAAACTGATAATGTTCTCAATTTTAAAACTGAGAATGTTCTCAATTTTCAAACAGAGAATGATTTCAGTATATAATTATCAAAATTAAAAAAATTTCGTTTGGCTTCTGAGAAAAGTATGGGATTAAAAAGAAAGATAATTCTGCGAATATTCTAAGAAATTTATAATTATCAATTTTGAGAAATTTCTCAATTTTTTCATGATTAAAATTGAAAATATTATAAACTGAGAAGGTTCTCAATTTTAAAAAACTCTCTCTCTCTCTCTGCAATCTGTCTCAATCTCCTAATTGGTTCTCTCTTCTCAGCTATTCACTTTCTCTTTCCGATTGAAAAACAAAATCTGGAGCTTCTAATTGAAGCAATGGTAATACAAACTGGGTCAGTGAGAATGGCTCCGGCGCGGGAAGAGAGCTATCCTAGGCGGCGATGTTAGGAGGAGGAGCAGCGGCGGTAGCGTCAACTACACAACACGCCAGGGCAGGCATCTCTTCACTGTCTGTTTTTCGAGTAAAAAAAGAATAAAAAAATTGAGATTTGTATTTAGATTTTTGGGTGTATAGCTGGGGCTTTAGAACCCGCCGAGGCTGAGGCCCCGACTACCACCTCAAAAGAAGCAGAAGAGATCTAAGCACAAAGAATGTAACCCTAACTCACCCTTACAATCACCTACAATCCCCATATCTACCTCTCAGAAGCAATAAAATCAAATTAATTGATAATTAAAAAAAACACCAAACCAACACCGAATTCAAATCTAAGCACCGAACACGAATCTCACCATACAGAGAGGAGGAATGAGTAGTAACTGACAGAAACAAGAACACCGCCGGGTCAAGAAAACGTGAGAAAAGATCAGAACATTCGCAAGAATGGCTGATGGATTTGGTGGAGAGGGAAGAAGGTTTGGATGGGTATATTGGTCTATTAAAAATTAATGGGACTTGAAGGAACAAATAATTTTATCTAGGACCTAATGGAGTATAAGTTCACAAAATAGGACTTGTATGTAAATGCCCCAAAAAAAAATTACATAGACAAAGTACACAGAGTAATAGAAAATGTTAAAAACATTTTTAAAAAAATCATATATCGATAAATTTTTGTTAAATTTTTTATAAGTTCATAGATGTCGTGTGTTAACTTGTTTTGACAAGTTAACATATAACATTAATTTTTTAATCGAGATGTGAGTAAATTGGTTCAAATATCCGGTTATCAAAAAAAAAAAAAACTTATTTTTTAAATTTTTTAAATTATTTATTTGATATTTTTTACTTAATGAACAATTTAAAATCATTTCTTAAAAAATCCTTTAAAACTAAAAATAAAATTTAAAAAAAAAACATGAAATTTGAAAAAGTAAACTAAAAATAAAAAAAGCCAAATTTTTAGATTTTATTTTTCGAAAAATCAACTTCCTTTTGCCTATGGCTATAAAATTTTTAATCGATTTTTTAAAGTTTTAAGGGAGAAATAAATGTGCCACAACCATAATTTCATCTTTTGTTTTAAACATTTTTTTGGCACAATTAAATACAAAATTACGCATAGAACTGATCATAAAAAAATAATGAGGGTAAGGTAATAAATTTATTATCTTATTAGGCTTTTATCAAGTTTAAAATTGAATTGGATCATTATGTTCAGATTTGTAGGATCTATCACAGATTCATTTTGATGATTTAAATCACCCATTTTATAAAACATTTCATACATGTCATTTATTAAAAAATAAAATTGATCTAATAATTGGAGCCTTTTCATTTTTCAGAGATAAATACATAAAATGAAAAATGTTACAATTATCGGATTGATCTAATTTTTTTTTATCATGAATGATGTATACATAGAGGACGCTACAAAATCAACAATTCGGATTATCAAAACAAGACCGAATCCCAAAAATTCTAACATGCTGATTAAGTTCATATTTAAACTTTCAAAAATGTTAGACCCCATATATTCTACCAAAAAATATATAAAACACTCACTTAAGTATGGATCCCACATTCATATGAATGTTTGGTATATTTTTGGTATTTCTAACATTATTCTTTACGCTCCATTTGTTTGGATGTAAACATTTTCTATACGACAAATGATTCATACACTGAATTTGAGCTCACCCATATTTTGTAAGTTAGACGACCACCCGAACGACCGGTGCAACCCTTGTCAATCACAGCTGTCACCCTTGTTTCCACTTGGATGATTGGTATGTACAAATTCGAGCGATTTAGGAGAGGCAAAATTTAGTGGATGTAACATTATTCTTTTCTATAAATACCCGCCGGTTTTTTACTAAACCAGTGAACCAGTCCCCATTTTTTACCACACCCGCCGGTTGAAATTTTTATTTATATATATATATATATATAAATACATCTCAAAATTTTGACTAAAAGTTCTTAGTTCAACAGTCTCCTTTCATGAGGAGTCGCATTGGCAGCTTGAGGAGATTATGAGAGTCTATTATTATTTATAGGAAAAAAAATTTCAAAAAGAACCTAAAAGTTTTAGGTAGAATTCTATCAAATTATTTGAGTCATATTGATTAGAGGGAAAGTTGAAAATTTCAATTACCTCCAAAATTAAATTTAGAATTCAATCTAGGGGTGAGAATGGTCCAAATTGGTTCGGTTTGGTGTAAAACTAGGACCAATCCGTTGTCTACAATTTTATAAAAATTAAAACCAATCCAATCTATTTAAATTGTGAAACTAATCCAAACCATTATTAATTTGCCCATAATTTTTCAAAATGTAAACATGCTTATTGTTTCACCATTAGTTTAAACAAACATAATATCTAGTTCCATAACAACAATAGCAGTAACCATATTCAAATTCCAAAAAAAATAATAATAATTTAAAACCGGTTCCACCATTACACCATTACAAAACTAAAACTAAAAAATAACACAACAATAACAACAAAGTGGCTGATGCACACACAGAGAACAGGAGAATGAAATGTTATGAATTAGGATTTTGGTTTTATATACAAGAGATAGGATAGTATGTATTAGGGGTGTATGAATGAATATGGTCTAAGTTGCATACTGTCACTCCCCAAACTTGGGCATGATCGTTCGTGGCCTACAAGGCCTTAACCCAAGGCACACGTAAGCCTAAACACAAATTTCTAATCACATAGAATAATTGTAATAATAGCCTAGTAATAAATAAATCAAACTTAATCCAATGACATGTAACAATTATAAACGGACAAAACCAATCCTAATCAATACCATCCAAACCAATAGGACACAAATAGCCCACATAACAAAATAATCCTAAATGAATCTCAACTGAAAAGTATGCACAAAATTGTCATAATAATCTAAAAATAATAAATGAATGTCATTAGAACCGGTTACGAGTCTAATTTCTTACATTTTTGGCCTTGCGTTGATTGCTCGTGTATATTAAGAAAACTGTCAATTTCTTTAACGTGCTGTAGAAAATGACATGTTTGTATGCAATTAATTATAACTAATTCCTTTGATAAGAAAATCGAGTGAAACAAATTGGGTTTGAAACTTGGGATATAGTAGTTGATATTTGGAGGCTTTCGAAATTTTTCGAACGGCGTGGAGTGGATTTTTAATTTTCAAAGTTAGCAAAAGTTCAGGAAAACTTGTCTAAAATTCTCTTTTACCTGAAAGCATTACTTAATTAAGTTTCAATTGGAGCCCATATCTCGGTTAATTTTGGACCTTGGAGAACATAAATTTAAGTATTATCTAAGAGTAAGGGTGAGTTGGGTTGAGCCGTATTAGTGCGCTTTAACTTGGGTTACTTAATTTATTATTTCTTTTAGTATTTTTGAATTAGTAATGATATGTAGTTTTTATACTTGGTTCAGGGCAATAGTTAGACTTTTATATTTTATTCGAGGATTATTATTATTCTGTTTTCAGGTGAGTAGTTGCATGCTACATATAAATGTTTCCTTACCTTGAACTGTTGAAAAATTAAATTATTATTTCAAGACTAAATTGTTTTGATAAAATTATTATATTATCAATGGAGCTAAATTATTTCTGAAACATGTATAAGCTTGGTATACAGTAAACTATTTGAAATGGTCTCATGTTTATAATAGTGAACCATCATATTTGCGAAACTAAATTTTATTAATTATTGGGACCATATATATAAAAGTCTAGGAAATTTATTCCACTGTATGTGGTGACTTTAGCAACTAGGGAACAGATTCGGGTTGGGCTGTGATGACTCTAATGCTCAACGATTGTAAGGAACTGACCTGGGTTAGGCTGAGTGACCTTCAATCGGATCGTCTAAGAGAAAAAGCTAAGGTAGCCACCCCGATGATGACTCTTGGTTCGATATTAGATCTAACGAGCTTATTGCCTTGAGAATTTTGTAGCATGTTACTTGTTATTCTTGATACCCAGATCATAATGCTAATTATGTTGTTGTCTAATTTAAGTGGAGAATGTTATTTGTTATGTTCTTGAGAGACATGAATATTTTTAACCATAAAATTGTGGAACCTTATTTTTGAATCAGATTGTTTTTATCAAAAACTATATGCCAATCTAGTTTTTGTTATATACTTCTTATTTTGGAATGGAACCTTGTTTTCAGAACTGTATTTACTATTCATGTTTCTACTCACCGAGCTATCAGCTAACTTAATTGTTAAACATTTTTAGCTGAGAGAGACTTAGAGTGGATTCATGGCTCAACAGGGACTCTAACTTATGGATCTTTACAACATTCATTTATTTTGTTTTAACTTGTTATGTCGATTTTGTGCATACTTTGTGGTTGGATTTTCTTTAGAATTATTTTATTTTATTTATTTTTATTTTTATATTTGGGTTCTCATATTCTCCCCCCTAACAGAAAAATTTTGTTTTCGAAACTAACCTGAGTAAATTATAAGAATAAGTGTGGGTACTTTTCGCGCATCTCGTCCTCGTGTTACCAAGTTGTCTCTTCATCTAGATGATTACGCCATAGTACCTTAACAAATTTAATAACTTTTGTATGCAACATATTCTCTTTCAAATCCAATAAATGAACAGGCGTCTCATCATACGAAAAATCCTCTCTAATCTAAAGCGGCTCATAATCATCTAGTTGCATTAGGATAGTATGTATTAGGGGTGTATGGCATGAATATAGTCGAAGTTGCATACGGTTCGGGTCAGTTCCAATCCAGAACCGTGAAGTGAAGTTCAGAACTGATCTGTGGGAAATGGTTCTTCAATTTTTCAATCTAGAATTGGACCACGGATTCAAAAATCTACTCCAAATCTATCGGATTGGATTGGACCGGTTTGGTTTACGAATTCATTACTCAACCCTAATCTAATTAATTTATTTGGAGGGAATGTTATTTTTTTTTTTTATTTTCTTTAAAACTAGTGACTTTTTATTTTATTTTATCAATTATGATTTTATTAAATATCATTAGTAAATATTATACAATAATTTTTATTTTATTTTAGTACTTGTATATATTTTTATTTATTTGTTTATAATTATATTTTTTAATTATATATTATCAATTATGATGTTACAGTTCGTCCACTTCGACTCGACGGTTGAACCGGTGATACATCCATTTGGTCTCTTTTTCGGTTCGACCACCTGTCTAATTTTTAAAATATTGTGCCCGACTAATGCTAAATGTGTGCACCATTTGCAAGTTATGTCATTTATGAGTTTGACTATCACAAATGACATAATTTAATATTATGAAAGTTATAGCTAAAACAAAGAATTATAACCAAATATCACTAAGGTATAACAAAAAAATTTTAAATCATAACTAATATCACAATGAATTATAAATAATAACACAATAAAATTCATAACTGTACGGGGGCGAAATATTCTTTGCTCTCCGTACGCCTTGAACGTCAAGCTTCTGGTAACGGCGTCTATCTCTGCAACACAAAAACGGTGAGCTGCCCGGCGGTGGTGTGCCGGAAAAACCCTCCGACGCTCAAGTCAGTTCACTGAGGAAGAAGACAATGAGAAGAGAGAGAGTGCTCGTGAGAATGAGTTCGCATACCTGTAACCTTCGTCTTCTCCCCTATATCTAGGCTGGCCATGCAGCCTCAAGGTCGTGCGCGCACTACCTCTGCTGTCCTTCCCTGGACAGGTGGCAATACGCGCCTCTCACCACCTTACGCGTGTAAAGGTTTTGTCCTTTCACCAACGCACGCTGAACTGCCTAACGGTATTGAGGCGTTCGTGGAGCAGTTGTCCTTTCCTTCACGCCATTGGCCCAGGTGGCTCCCTTGACCGAGATACCACGACCGGCCTATCACTTGGCGGAAGACATCCATCACGCGTACTCAACCGGGCTACATGGCGCCGCACCGTCCCTCGGGATCATATCGTCTGATCACCTCGGCCGAGCTACTCCTGCTCGGTTCTTGTCGATTAACCGGTTAAACGCACACCGACGCTAACCGCGTCAAGAATCTATCCCGGGCACCATCTAGCTCGGCACCATCTTCTGCAGCCTTAAGTTCCGTTCTCCTCGTGCAGACCGCAGCCCGGTGACGCTAGTTGCCGCCCGACCGGTCAATTTCTTCGACCGTGCAAGTCAGTACGATGACCGCGCAGCCGTGAGGGTTGGCTCGGCGCCGAACACCCCGTCAAATCTGCCGTCATCATTGCTCGGCCGTACAGTCCAATGCAAATCTCCCCTCACAATTGCCCCTTAAACCCATCCGAGCTATCGTGATTGGGTTTACCAATGTGTCCGAGCTATGATTGAATCGCACCCTTGCCAGGCCGAACTTGAACAAGGCTATGTCTGCCTCCGAGCCATGGTTGAATTGGCTGCACTTCTGCCGCCGAGCAATCTCAATTAGGAACACTCCAGACGCCGAGCTATCCCAATTAGAACACTTCAATCGCCGTGCTATCCCACTTAGGGGCACTTCAATCGCCGAGCTGTCATAGTCACCCGGCCATCGCCTCCGTAGTCCCATCAAAGGTCGTGCGGCCGTACTGACAGCCGCGTTTTCAGTGCCACGCGTCATCACGCGATTGGGTCGTGCAGCTAGCTGTCTCCCACGCTCGAATTCCAAACGGCTGCACCGTTTGGTCTTTTTCCTCCATCGATAAACCCCATTCGAAGGGTCTAAACCCTTCACCTTTCATTTTGCTTCCTCACCCAAAAACCCTAGCCTCTCAACTCTTCGAAGCCATCACTGTTCCTACTCATTGCTGCGTCACTGCTCCTGTTGCTGTTCCTGCGCTCCACTCGAGTTCTCAAAGTCCTCGTTCGTCCTTGGTAAGTTTCCTCGCCCTCTCATTGCATTTCCAGTTTCCATTTTTGTGTTCTTCGAGTTTGTTCTTCATTTTTGTACCATTGTTCTTTGCGTTTGTGCTTTGGGGTTGTTAGGAATCCTTCCCATTTGCTTAGAACCATCACACCCTAGGGCAAACGAAAACTGTGGGAGTAGATGGGGCCTTCGTGCCCCTGTTCCTCCTGGGTTTGAGCGGATTCATCTCAGAAATGGGATGAACAACTTGAATCTGGGTAGGACCGAGCTAAATGCTCATTTAGATCCGTAATTTGGGCTTCAACCGATCAAAAAATGGTTTGTGGCTTCTCGTAGAGGCCGCGACCGGGCCAAATACTCCATTAGATCACTGAGAAGGGTTGACCGAACTAGAACACGGAAACCTACGCCCAATTTTGACCGAGCTGGAGGGTCAACCTGATCCTTCGATCGGTCTCAACCGAGCTACAACCAAACTAGGAGGCTAAAGCAGCCATGCCGACGAACCGAGATATATAATAGACCGGCCAAGCGCCTAGAGCCCCTTTAGCTAGGATTTCCACAATGGGCCGTGCAATTTATGCCGTGCTAACCCTTGGCCTGATTTTTCAATATGCAGAACATATAGGACCGACCAAGCCCTTCAGAGTCACCACTGGTGGAGCTCAAAGCCCGAGCAACCACACAACATTTTTGACCGAGTTACACACCAATAAGACCGAGGTAATGGAGAAGTACCGATTTAAGGTCAGTTTGCCCCGTGCAATGGCGGAATTCCGTAGAGATTATAGTATCCCGGACGATGTAGTTCTAGAGCTCGCTAAGAAGGGAGATACGCCGTGGGGGGACTTAGACCGGTGCCCTTTTACGGTCGTATCAATTGTTGAAGGAGGGCTGCGCTTCCCCGTGCAACCTTTGATCTGCGAGTTTTTGAGGCGGACAAGGCTTTGCCCGAGCCAAGTTTCCAACAACACTTATAAAATAATAAACGGGGTCGCCGAACTGAACCGGAGGCTCGGTCTTAATCTCGGCCTTGCTGAGATTTTCCACCAATACAGTCTAAGTAGAAATAAGAGCGGGCTTTGCTGGTACCTCAAAGTCAAAAAGGGCCGAGCAAAGCTCGTCGAAGGTAACCCGGACAAAGAGACAAACGATGATGACTTCATGTGGGTGTCCGGTCGCTACGAAGACTTAGAGGCACCCATACCGGGCTGGCGTATTAATAAAAACAGGGGTAGCGCTGGTAAGGAGCCCGGCCGACCGTATTATTTCTTCACTGCATTTCTTTATTGCTATTTTGCGCCGGTCTGACACTTGTCTTTTTTCTGCAGATAAGAACCTTGCGGCGGGCTATCATTACGCCAACCAAGAGGCCATCCGAGCTCTACTTCGACAACCAGCCGAGGAGAGAGAAGCATCGGCGCTACTCGGTTTCGAACAAACATACAATTACCAAGCACCGCGCAAAAGCAAAGTCACTGACTTTCTGCGTGCGCCATCCCCAGAAGCCGATCCGACCCTGCCACCGATCAGACTGGTTCCAACAACCGCCGAGCAAGAAATGGCGAAGATAAGGGCGATCAAGGCAATGATCACCGGGGACGAAGGCGAGTCCCAACCCCCAGAAGCAACCGGGGGAACATCTTCCACCCCCGCCGGACAAAAAGAAGGGGCGGTGCTCGCACTGGCCAGCGAACAACCGGCTGGCCGGCCAAAGAAGAAACAAAGGAGGGAGGCGGCCGGGCAAAGCCTTGTGGATGAAGGCTCCACTGAAGTCGCCTCAACCGAGCTCGGCGACCAGACCGAGCAACATCTTGCCCGCAAATCCAAGGGCAAGGCCCCTGCTGCCCCCCCGGTCTGGGCGCCCGAGTTTGTCTACAAGGGCCGAGCAGTCTCCGCCGCAGATTTGGTCTCCGAGGACAAGGATCACTCGCTTGGTTTCACTATGACCAAGGGATTGATCCTGCCCGGGGACATGAAAAAGCATGACGAGCTATCCGACCTCAAGGTCCTTCGCTCGGCTGCAGAATCCATTGTGCTGGTAAGTTGCTCCATTTTTTCTTCAACTGTGTGCTCGGTTTTTTGCTCGGCTAGTGTATACTGATAATCTGTTGTGTTTGCAGGCCGCACAAAAGAACTATCTCGCCCACGAGCGGATGGTTGCAGTTCGGCAGAGCCTCCGAGACGCCATCACCGAGAACAAAGTGCTCAAGGCCGAGGTAGATATGCTCAAGGCCGAGCAAGTGGTCGTCAAAAATGAGCGAGACGAACTGCGCCAGAAGCTCGACCGGGCTGAGGAAGATAAAAACAAGGCCGTGAAGAAGGCCAAGGCGCGGTATCTGGCCGAGCTCCGCAAACTGCGCGATGCTCACAAGGCCGAGAAGGAAAAGGCCGTGGAAGACGCGGAAGACCAGGGTTACGCCCAGGGGGAGAAAACTTACGAACGTCAAGTCCGGTCCGCCAAGGACATCTTTTTCCAGTGCGGCTGGAAATCCGCCGTGGAGAAAGTTGGCCTTGGTCGCGACTCTGACATGTTCAATAACCCTCCTGCCGCGCATATCCCGGACTACATGCAGGCCTACGCCAACGCCGCCCAAAACCGGCTCATTGCGGAGGCGAGGAAGGAGGCTGAGGAAGAAGCTGCCGCCCAGAAGCAGTCCGAGCAGATTGTCACCGAGAACCCGACCGAGCAAACTCCATCCGACGCATCCCCCAATGCCGAAGATGAAATGATTGATCGGGAGGTTGTCACAGTGGACGGCACTGACGCCGAAGCCGAGGAGAGCCTTCCCGAGCAAACGCCCTTAAACGCCGAGGCGACCGTTGGGGAAACCGAACAAAGCCTTGATCTTGACTGAAGATTTCCCTTTTCAATTTCTTGCCTTGTTTTTGTTTTCTTCTTTTCTTTTGCAATGTAACCGGGCAACGCCCACCTTTTGTACTGAACTTTTCTATCAATGAAGTGCAACCTTTTGCTCGTACATCTGTTGTTTCTGTTCGGCTTGTGCATGTTTGAATTTCTCGCTCACACTTTAATCAACTGGCAGGTCGGCGAGACCGCACAAACAGTCTTCCTTCATGTAACCTTGCAATTCCTCGATTTCCAAATAAAATGATATGTTGTACTCGGCCGAGCAAAATCCGCTCGGTTCTGTTCGGTTGGCAACACTTAGTCGGCCGAACAAGAACTAGCCCGCCATTTTTGAAGTTGTTTAACATGCCAGTACCTCCTTCAGGTGCTGTTTGAGCGGCAAGCAGTCTTCTGTCCGGTGTCCCCGTTCTTCATGGAAGGTGCAGCGATATTTTGGATTGAAGCCTCGTTGCACGCTCCCTAACTTGGCCGGCCAACGGACAAAAGGCTCCCCGCGGATCTCGCTCAAAATGCGGTAGATGGGAATTTTGAAGACCGTGGTAATCCTTGTCCGCGCCTTCAGTTTTCTCCTAGCGTCCTCTGCTGCGTCGCGGGGTGCATCAGCCCGGTCATTTCTGCGGCCTCTGTTTTTGTCATTTTGGCCGGTCCCTCGGCGCTGATCTTTTGGTCGGTCACTTGGGCGGTTATCCTCCTGCCCAACCGAGTTAACTTTCCCCGCTGTCCTGCCAACCGCGACCGGATTATTCTTCTCGGTCGCAGAGGCAGCGTCATCTTCCACACAAATGTGTTCGTTGATCCGCTGCATCAAAGATTCCATGGTGGTGGGCTGATGCATCGTGAGCGAATCGCGCAGTCTATGTCCGACTGGGAGACCCCTCTTGTATTGAGTGATCGCCAGATTAGTAGGGCAGTCGAGGATCTCGTTGTAAGTCTCCCAATACTTTGCATTGTACGTCTTCAGCGAACTCCCAGATTCCATCTTGACGCCCAGGAGATGGTCTACCTCCTTCGGCGTTCGAGTATTAGTCTTGAATCTGGTGACGAAGGCTTCCGCTAGTTGCTGCCACCCCTCGATACTCCCCTCCGGGAGCCTTTCGAACCACTTCAAGCCCAGCTCTCCCAAGCTTGCTGGGAATATGAGGCACATCAAGGCATCGTTCCGGCGGTGGCCAGCCATCACTTGCCAGTAATGACTCACGTGCATGTACGGATCCGTCTTGCCGTCGTACAGAATGAATTTTGGCTGGTGGAATCCGGCAGGGAGTGGGGTGCTCTCAATCTCTGGGGACAATGGGGTGGCTGTAAGCCTCGCCAGCTCTTTGTCCACCAGTGCTGGGACTACGTCTCTAGGCGCCGGCATCATCACCTCTTCACTGCAACGAACTGGGGCACTCAACCTCTGGAGCGCCGGCACCCTCTGAGCCTCCCGACGGCGCGCTCTCTCCTCCAGCACGTCTCTGAGATCCCTGGAACGAGAGGAGGCAGAGTATTGCGACGTTGATGACGGGCGCGAGGGGCGATAGGTGCTGTCGCAAGTAATGGATCTACCCTCTTGCTGGTCAGAGTCTCCAACCCCATAGTTCCTGGTGATGGAGATTGAATGAGTCCTCCTCTGGCGGCGACTGCTAGAACGAGGGGAGGGGGTGCGCTCACTGAGGTTGCCCTCTCCAGCAACTTCTTTCCCCCTCACTTGGCGCTTCAGAAGCTCCATCTCCGCCGCCATCCTACGAATGAGGGCTTCTTGGTCCTTGAGTTTATGCTCCAGGCGCTCCTCACGGGACTCCCCCCGGCGCCTGCGGCCCTCAGGACTCTGTGAACGATCTGAACTCCTCTCACGCTTGTCGCGCGCTCCCCGCGAAGAGGTTTCTAGGCCCGCCATGGTTGGAACATTAGGGGGGCCCTCTCTCCTTCGGACATACTCTGGAGTGACACCATCGACGACGGACAGCAGAACTTCGTCATTGTTGGCCATGGAAATGATCGAAGAAGCTCGAAGAACAAGGGTTGAAAATCAAAGAGTTCCCACAGACGGCGCCAATTGTACGGGGGCGAAATATTCTTTGCTCTCCGTACGCCTTGAACGTCAAGCTTCTGGTAACGGCGTCTATCTCTGCAACACAAAAACGGTGAGCTGCCCGGCGGTGGTGTGCCGGAAAAACCCTCCGACGCTCAAGTCAGTTCACTGAGGAAGGAGACAATGAGAAGAGAGAGAGAGTGCTCGTGAGAATGAGTTCGCATACCTGTAACCTTCGTCTTCTCCCCTATATCTAGGCTGGCCATGCAGCCTCAAGGTCGTGCGCGCACTACCTCTGCTGTCCTTCCCTGGACAGGTGGCAATACGCGCCTCTCACCACCTTACGCGTGTAAAGGTTTTGTCCTTTCACCAACGCACGCTGAACTGCCTAACGGTATTGAGGCGTTCGTGGAGCAGTTGTCCTTTCCTTCACGCCATTGGCCCAGGTGGCTCCCTTGACCGAGATACCACGACCGGCCTATCACTTGGCGGAAGACATCCATCACGCGTACTCAACCGGGCTACATGGCGCCGCACCGTCCCTCGGGATCATATCGTCTGATCACCTCGGCCGAGCTACTCCTGCTCGGTTCTTGTCGATTAACCGGTTAAACGCACACCAACGCTAACCGCGTCAAGAATCTATCCCGGGCACCATCTAGCTCGACACCATCTTCTGCAGCCTTAAGTTCCGTTCTCCTCGTGCAGACCGCAGCCCGGAGACGCTAGTTGCCGCCCGACCGGTCGATTTCTTCGACCGTGCAAGTCAGTACGATGACCGCGCAGCCGTGAGGGTTGGCTCGGCGCCGAACACCCCGTCAAATCTGCCGTCATCATTGCTCGGCCGTACAGTCCAATGCAAATCTCCCCTCACAATAACTATTTTTCAAAATACCTAAAAAAATTTAGCTCATAACTAAAAACACACACTCATAAATATAAATGCATAGGATAGAATTTCCCTAATTTGCCTTAAAAAATTGATCCATAAAAATAGGAAACAGAAACAACCCAAGTACCGTTGGTTGGGTCCCTAGGAGGAGAAATTATTCATTGAGGTCAGCACTGCTTCGCACCTTTTATGTTTAGACAAGTGGAGTGGGATCTATTATTTTAGAATAATATTAGGTACTTTAAATATTTATATAAATATGAATTTTATATTCTTATGGAATATTTAGTAAAATATTTAAAAATTTTAATTATTTTAATCAAAAATAGGTACACCACCTAGATTTTCACCCCTCGGAATCTCTGTTCACAATTGGAGTTTGTACAAACTCCTCCTCAACTTCTTCGTCTACCTTTTTGTTTACAGGATCTCTCTGTCGATCTCTTTGTCTCTCTCTAAAAATGCTTACTTTAAATCTTCTCCCCACCTCAGGTGTCACTTTCTCCAGATCCAACCATAATTACCCCATAAATGCTTCACTTTTTGATCCAAATCTTGCCAACAACAGGCCTCATAATCAAAGAAACCTACACTGCCCATCTCTTCCTTTCAACAAATCCACCTCTGGCTTTGTTGAATCTGGGTTCAAAATCTCCAACCATGTCCACTTACTTGGTTCTTCTTCAAAACCCACTTCTCAGATCTCTCATCGAACCACACATTTCAATCGAATCTGTGGACACCCATTTGAGTTTTCTTTCAAACCCACCTCACAAATCCTCAGAGCAGCCTCTGGGACCCCACAAGAAGCCAACCCAGATGGAGAAATTGAGGTTTCAAATCCAAACAAAACCCTCAAACTCGCTGTTGTTTTTGGTCTCTGGTACTTCCAAAACATTGTGTTCAACATCTATAACAAAAAGGTTTTGAACATCTTTCCATTTCCATGGCTTCTTGCCTCATTTCAGCTCTTTGTTGGGTCTGTTTGGATGTTCTTTCTCTGGTCTTTCAAGCTTCAACCATGCCCAAAAATCTCTAAACCATTCATCATTGCCCTTCTTGGACCTGCCTTGTTCCACACAATTGGCCACATCTCAGCCTGTGTTTCATTCTCTAAAGTGGCTGTTTCTTTCACCCATGTCATCAAATCTTCAGAACCCGTCTTCTCCGTCGTGTTCTCATCGTTCCTTGGTGATTCGTATCCTCTAAAGGTTTGGCTCTCAATCCTCCCCATTGTTTTCGGTTGTTCTTTAGCTGCTATCACTGAAGTTTCCTTCAATTTTCAAGGGTTGTGGGGGGCTTTGATTAGCAATGTTGGATTTGTTCTCCGTAACATTTATTCGAAACGAAGTTTACAGAGCTTTAAGGAAGTGAATGGGTTGAATTTATATGGTTGGATCAGTGTAATTTCATTGCTTTACTTATTTCCAGTGGCAGTGTTTGTTGAAGGGTCTCAATGGGTTGTGGGGTATCAAAAAGCAATTGAAACTATAGGGAAACCATCCACATTTTATATATGGGTGATCCTATCTGGGGTGTTTTACCATCTCTATAACCAGTCATCATATCAAGCACTGGATGAGATTAGCCCTCTGACGTTCTCAGTTGGTAACACAATGAAGAGGGTTGTGGTGATCATATCTACCATTTTGGTTTTCAGGAACCCTGTTAGGCCTTTGAATGCACTTGGATCCGCTGTTGCAATATTCGGGACTTTCTTGTACTCACAGGCAACATCAAAGAAAACTGTGAAGAAAAATGAAGATAATAAGAATATTTGAAATGGTTTAGTTCTTTTTCACTTTCTAATTTGTTTGATTTGATAGCTTTGGAACTTTTGTAGTATTTTGTTGTATCCCGAGCAATGCATTTTTATCAATTTTAGAAATATCTTTATTGCTGATTTCTGCTTTCTTTTTCCATCTGAATTATCATACATTTGTTCTATACACCATGATCCTTACATGAGCAGAATGAACTAATTTGTATGAAAAGATTTGCCTTGGTTACATTGCTATACTTATTGCTTCATGGTAGATTGATATTCAGCTGTAGCCTTCAGATCAGTGAGGCGAATATTACTGGGAAGGTCTAGGGATCCAATTTGAGTCATTTGATACTTGCAGGAAAATTATCATAATTTGCCGACTCACATTGCGTAGATTGTTGATCTGACTATCTTTGAATGTAATTTACTTTTTCCTTTTTGAAATTTTACAAAGATCGTATATATTGATTAGGGAGTACTGGTAAAGGTTGCTAGACATGGAATTGTTTGATTCCATTATTGTGCAAAACCTGAATCTATTAAATCTGCCGTTGAAAATACCTCTGAAACTTAATCTAGACTTGATTATACATATTACATATTAGGGACTGGGTTTCTTTAATTACAAATTAGTTGATTGCACAGGTATGATAGAAAGTTCTATTAATATCCTATCAATAAGAGGAGGGATTTGACATTGGATGTCCATGAAATTTGGTTTACAAGCTCAGTGGACTTTTAGCTTTGTTTGTGGTTTTGTGTAGATGCAGAGATTTTTTGACTTGTTTGTGTACTTGGTTGGTGCCCCCTTGGCACTATCATCTATCTAAATTTAGTTACCAAAAAAAATCTTTAATTTTGAGTGGTTAAATAAATGTAATTTCTCCCTTTGAGGTTGTGGTTGAAAAAGTAGCCAAGGATTCCAGAATTTTGTTAGCTATGTGCCTTTCATGCTCTATTATTGGCATTGTACTATTCATGGTTTGAATCATATTCGATTCAATGGGTAATTGATACGAATGGGTTGCTTAAATTGCAAATAGTGAATCGTTGAACCGAATCGGTAAATTGTGAATCGATCAATTCACTTTCAATTTGTTGAAATTAATTTTTGTCATTTCTTTTGGTTTTTATTGTTTGAAAAGGGTTTATTACTTAACCTTTTAAAGATCTTTAGGGTTACTATAGCCCATCCTTTTGACTTTCTCCCTACCTATTTACTCTTAGAGACTCGAACTGTAGAAAAAACACAAACCTTCTCTCTACAATATTCTAGTCCTATATTTTCAACTTTGTCTAAAAGTGTTTGCATTTATAAAAAGAATTTTTTGAAGATATCAAGTGAGATTTTCAAAAAAGTTTTGGGATTTTGGTTTCTTAACCCCCTTTGAGGGTGAGTGTTTCTATTACTTTTGTTGTAAAAATTTAAGAACATTGTTGTTGAGTTACTATTGATTGGAAATTGAGAATTTGTCTTTGTTTACTTTCTTTATTAGAAAAAGTGGCTGAATCTTTACGATTCATTGTTTGATTCAATTTGTGATTCAGTTCCAGACCATTTCAATTCACAAGGATTTGATATCTCAAATAAGTAGGTGGTTGTTAAGGAAAGATTTTCGTTGATGAAAGCTTTCTTATTCGAATCCCAATTTGACAACTATGCTCCATGTATATGTGCTCCTTGTATTTTGTCAAATATGCTTATTCAACAATAAGTTATAGGAACGATTATCAAATTTGTTAATGGATAAATTATGAGTACAAAATCTCAACTTATTGTTACAGTATTCACTATCTACTTAAATAATTAAATTTAACTACCCAACCTATGCTCTATATTCCATACTAACAGAGTAACCTGGACCGAGTCTGGTAGGCCTTATTCTTCACTTTGCTATTTTGCTTAAAGGATTGGTAAGGATTGTAGACGACGATAAAGATCTGAAAATTAGAACAAAAAAGAAAGAGCTTATAGTGGACAAATTTGAGAACATATATGGCTTTCTTGGGATGGACTAATGAGATTGGCTTGCTGTTTAGGATAGGGAAGAACTTCTACCCTGATCTATCAAACCTGTAGAGTTCTGCAGTTATCTTTACTTTCCTACCCTATGGAAATGCTAGTTTATTATGAGTTAGGTCTGCCTCTTAGTTCCCAGTTCATTCAGATTAGCATTGCAGAGAAACATTGCTCAAATGTAGAGCGTGAGGATCATTGTTTTCTTTCTTTCTTTTTATCTCCTTTTCAATTTTGGTGGACTGACTTCGTTTGGATTTCAGCTTTTATATTGTTTAATATATTTTCATGTTGCCGATCCATAAACAAAAAGGTCAAATTCAGATTGAGCTGGAACATATGCCATCACTATTCTTCAGTAGCTGGAATATTATGAAGAGATCAAAACTCTGCCTGGGAAATTATAGTTGGTTCTGTCAATTATTTCACAGAAATTTTCCAGGAAAATTATAGTTGATGGGAAAATGTATGTGTTCATCATAGAAATTTCGACTGTGATATAGGGTTACTTGGGACGATTGCATGTGTTCATCTGCCTTTATTTATTTATTTTTCCTTTGAAAATCTTAAAGTTCACCCAATAAAAATATGTGAGATTCTTATTGATCTCTTTGGTCATTTCAATGATGCTTGTATGGAGCAGAAATGTGTATGTTAATTCTTCTTGATTCTGAATAACTATATTCAATGATTGTAATTGTCCAAGTAGGAAATTTGTAAAATGCATAACAAATCATGTCAAATGTGTCTTGAAAAGGAAGTCTTGAGGAATCTATGCATAACCCATTGGCTCTTTTCCATCAGAGTTCAAACAACTCATTGAAGCTTTTCATTCTTTTAGACATCAAAAGAGCATATTGCTAATAAATTGCCTAGACATTTCAGAAGCATCCGAGATGATCAGTAATAATGGCTACAGCCAAGATTCAATATAAGTCATATTGTTTAGGAAGAAATGCACCTGTAATTATAGCATTAGCTCATGATTTCCAACTGGACAGTGATTAAGGCCCGTTTGGGAAGTGATTTTTTTTATTTTTTTTTTTTTAATGTGGTTAAAGTATGAGGTGAATACCAATTATGTTTGGAAAGGACTTTTTTGCCTTTTTTTTTGCAGAAAAACATGCAAATAGTAGAGTGAATAGGAAAGAATATTTGACTTTTTTTGGATGGATTAAATCTTATTTATTTATTTGTGAACTTTTTGATTTTTTAATGACTTTTTAACTTTTAGTTAAAATAACTTATTCCCAAACGAACTCTAATTGACATCCTGATCCAGTTGGATGAATTCTTCTTCAAGACTTGGTTGAGTACCAACGCTTGATTGCAATATGTGCAACTCCTAGATGTAGAAAGAATCCAGGATTTGTGATTCTTGTGCCCATGGAGCAAAGTCCATAACTCTAGTGCTCTGATAGTTCATTTTTTGATTGCCTTTTTTTTAGTAAGGTAAGGTTAAATGACTTAAGAGTCCTTTAAGCAACTCTTTAAGCGGACTGCATTAGATGAGATTAGCATTCCAAAGGCTATTAGTCCTGAGATTATTAATTCCTTTGGATTATGTATCTTATTTCATGTTTACATTAATTTACGATTATAAAAAGAGATTGATAAAATTACGTCAATTTTATAATTTAACTAATTAGTCTGACCCCTTTTTAGTGCTTCATTTTGTATCTCACCACCTCTCATGGTATTCAATAGTCTCCCATAGCAGGGATACTGTCTAAATGGACTACTAGTCTCGATTCCAATTATCTTTATCCAAACATTGAATTGTAGATTATGTTGGATTATTAATCCAATTTCAAGGGCATACCCCTTGTTATGTATTATGTATTCACTTCTTTAGTTTTCATTACTCTCCTTGTTGAGGCAAATTCTTGGTGCATTAAGCTACTTCATTGGCACATCTACCTTAACAATTCACAATCTGACGCCAGGCTTAGTATTATTACTTGGCTTGTTTTCTTAGCTATCTAGATGGTGCACCATTGGCATTTGCATTGTTACTATTGTTATCCTATAGGTATATCACAAAATGGTAGAAGAAAAGGTTAGCAGTAGCCTGAAGATCCCTCATTCACATAACATTTCATATTACTTGCTGCTTTCAAAATTGGGAAATTTTTTTTTTTTTTTTTTTTTCGATTCTAAATTTCCAGTCAGTTGCTCTCTTGTCCATTTGTACTTTGGATTATGAACTCTTGTTAAAAGAGGACAAAAAGTTTTGAGTTGTCTCTCTGTTATTTCATTCAAACAAAAGAGAAAATAAGAAGAAAGAGGTGGGAGGGCTTGGGTAGAAAAACAAAAAGATGGCGGAAAAAGGTTAGTTATCTTCTTAAACAAATTAATTTTAGTTTATGATTGTTTTTAATAATTGGTTTATGGAAAAATAATCCAACTCAACTCATGGTTGAATTTGAAGAAATCTTAGATGTGTAATATTATAAAATTATAAAATATTATTTTGCCTCTCAAACTATCACCAAAAAATTAATTCAACCATTATTCTTTTAATAATATCAATTTTATATCTAAACTATTTGATTTTGGATCAATTTTATTCCTGCAGTTAGCTGCCGTTTAAAATGAAACAAAAGTTGCAGACATGATACTGAGATTTCTTTTGAAATTTCATTTTACCCTCAAACTACCTCTAAAATATCAATTCGAGTAGGAAAACTTCATTTTATTCAGGGATCTAATTGATATTTTAAAAATATTTTGGGGGTAAAATGAAATTTTAAATGAAGTTTGGATGTCAGCAACTTCTGTTTGATTATAAAAAATAATTGATAGTGGGGTAAAATTGATGCAAAATCAAATAATTTAGATAGAAAATTAATATTAATAAAAGAACATGGGTTGAATTGCTTTTTGAGTGATAATTTAGAAGACAAAATAAAATTTTCGCTAAGAGTAAGTTTATGTACATATAAACCAAATACAAAATGTGATACACTCTCTCACAAAAAATAGATTCCACATTATTAGTTGTCTTCCTAGCATTACTATTTCTCTAATACTATAGTCTAAACCATAGCTTCCACTCAAATTTGACACTTTAGAATATTATTACTCAAATTTAAATTTATAGGCATTTAATAAGAAGTCTTATATTATAAAATTGTTTGACGCGAAGTCTTGCTCAAAATATTTTATTTTAATAAATCCGATTAGTTTTTTTTAAAAAAAAAAAAATACCCACACATGATAATATGTGCGTTTTGCTAAAAGAAAATTATTAGGTGGACTATGTGGCAATGTCATTTACTGATCAATGTAGGCTCCACTCATTTCACCAATTGCAACTCTCTTGTGGCACCACTTGATCATGCCTCAAGAACACTAAATAACTTCTCTTGAGTGAAGCACAATATTTTGATGTGACATTTATTTATTTATTTTGAAATTTTTTTGCTAAAACTCCCTCAAATGGATCACATCTTGTGAAAAGTCTAATTTAAAAAATTTTAATGTCTAAGATCCTTCATCTTTTCTTTTTCTTTTTTTTTTTATTGTCAAAATGACAAATTGAAAATCTTTTGGACATTTTTGCCCATAACTCATTATTTTTCTATAGTTTCTCATTTTTTCTCAAAATTTTCTATCTTCTTATCTCTATTTCTAACAACTCTTTCCACCACCTTCATAGCCACTGTTGAGCTCTCTCTTCACCGTCTTCACCCCTACTGTCGTGGAACTCTTTCTCCAACATCTCCACTACCACCGTCGCTGCCCTTCATCACCTCTATGGTTCGTCACCAATGCTATCATATTAGATCTACCATAGGCAACCACTATCTTCATTGTTTGTCTTTATCATCTTAGATCTAAGACCAATGACTTCGGATCTAAGATCAGTTACTTCAAATCTATGCTCTCTCTCTCTCTCTCTCTCTCATAATACTCTATTTTTCGGATAGTAAAATTTCACTCTAGTTTCAACAAATTATAGATTGGAGATCTTAGATCTAAGATCGACAACCTTATAATTTGTGCTCTGTAACGCCCCCAAAATAGATACAATAATCCACCCACAATATCCAATATATGACAACAACAATAATAAGGTTATCTTCCATTAATTCAATATGATATATAAAAGAGAAACACATGCATCATACATTCATAAAGCCTAATCCTGAATCTATAGCATATGCTACCAGTTTAAGGAGAGGAAAGAAGATAAACAGACAAAAATGCCCTAAGGGCTTACATATTTTCAAGATTGTGCTTGGTTACAACAAAATGAGTCATCAGCTCAATACAAGTAAAGTTCTAGGCTTGAAAAGAAATAAATACAAAGTAAACAGAAATTGAGCCTTCAGCTCCACAGTCCTCCCAAACTAAGTTCTTGGCGGAGGCATATCACCAGCACCTGAAAATGGTATTTCCCAAGTAGGGTGAGCTAAAGCCTAGTAAAAATAATCTAACACAATATATGAATCTTAACAAATGTGTGAATATGAAGTGCATATACAATGCCTATGACAAAATCATTTGTATTATTACAAAATCATAATATGCCAAGTTTTATATCTCAAGCCATTTTAGTCTTACTTTATTTTATGACAATTCATTTCATCTCAATCCATGAGTTAAATCCATTGTTACCTAGACAACCCAACTGAGGTTACAACCCAGTGATTCTCTAACCAATTCAATCATTACATAAACACTTCAATTTGCCATTTTATGAAAAATTTGCCTGCGGGAATCGACACCTATGTATATACATGTGGTTTTCGGGACTTTCACCTTGGACACACAGGCCAACTTAATTCAATGGAGCCCATCATCTTTCTCTTCACAAACATAGAGTACATCCCCCTTCTTCTTCCAAACATCATACATATACAATGTATTAAAACACAGTCATATTCAGTGACAATCGATAAGAGATTAGTTTCAATTCACCTAATCCTCATGCAATTTCTACAACAATCATACATATCCTCCGCCGATAGCCCAAAACAGATATTTCTAAATAGATATACAATCTCCAAAATAGATAAACTATCCATATTTTCAAAGTTGAAAGATGGCAATCATAGTTCTAAATCGCGGTATCGGGTAACATAACGGTATCGATCGCGGAGTATCGGTATCGGTAGTATCGATCGGTACGTATCGGGTATTGGGCGTCGTGACTATGAAATTTCAAAAATCATTAGCAATCCCTCTAAAACTCAATTTTATGCATTTTTTTTTGTACTCTTTTAACATTAATTTATCACATTTTAATCAAAATTTTGATATGTAGAGGCACTTTTAACTTATTTTTAACTAAATGATATGTATTTATTTTAGTCTCTAGCTTTTATTTGGCATATATGTTAAACTTTTAATATAAAAATTGATGTGGAAATATTTTTTTACTTATTTTCAACAATGAAATACTTCTACATGCACAACAAATTAATAAGAGAAAGAGGGACATGAAAATAAATCATTCGCTTCAGTCATAATCGCATACAAACAATCTACTACAAATCAATAACTCTAAAACTTAGTAATAAAAAGAATTACGTGGTGGTACAGAAGAATCTCTATATCTCACATCACTTTGATTATCACTATGAATTGGTTGGCCTATTTCTCCATATTGATATTCCTGGTAGTAGTTATTGAAAGTGCATTGATCATAAGTGTTGTTGTTGCTGCCACTGCTACTTGATTGTTGTTGTGTCATTGCAAGCCCCCCTGTACCATAATTGAAACCCTCTATATATGGATATTGATGAGGTTGTTGAGAGTAGTTCCAATTTCCCATATAAGGTGGTTGATAGATGTGTGGCGGTGGTTGACTTGGTGGAGGGTAATAAGGATATGGCACTTGGCATATTGGTCGCCAATGTTGAGTTCTCCTTCCATCTTCTTGTCTAACTCCGAGATGTCCAAATTGATTTCTAAGGTCACGATGACCATAAATATCATCAATATGTCGTGAACGCCCAATTGATGCTTCTACATCAGGAGCAAAAATAGAATGTCGTCGTTGCTGTGTAGAATCCCTGTCCCAATCATGATCAATATGATGAATACTGCGTCTACAAGCATGTGCAGAACCTGCAGACTCCTATTGTCCACCACTACCACCACCTGTTGGAGGACAACTGCCATCACTATCATCTCCACTACCACTAGGTAGACTCAAACCGCGACCCTCACTGGAGCCACTTCTAGCAGACCCTGCTCTTTGATGGTATTGAGGTACTTGGCTGCTAATGGCATGATCTCCCTCACAATCATCATCAACAATCAACCAACCTGAGTTATCTTCATCATCCAAGACTGCATATTCTCTCTCTTGAAACCATGGAGTTAATAGATCATCTTCTTCAAATATATAGTCAAGATTGATGGGGTTAAAAGATTCCTCTCTGTCATCTTGGCTTTTTCGTATTGCATGTTTGATCTTTAGCCTCATATTGTAATACACATAAACAAGTTTATTTAATTTTTTATACTTCAACCGATTCCTTGTCTTTGTATGTATCAGGCTAAATGTATTCCAATTGCGCTCACAATTAGAAGAAGACGTGGTTTGGCTCAATACTCTCATAGCCACTTTTTGAAGTGTCGGAGTCGATGTACCATAATGGATCCACCATTCAACTATATACAAATCAATCAATTATTAGTGATTATGTTATAATTTGATATAGAAGTGTTGACAATGTAACAATAATATGTAATTAAAATAGTTAATAGTTGATTGAGTATATAATAATTACCATGATTTGTTGCTTTTATTGCTCTTTGTGCTAACACAGCACCAAAAGAATCTTCTTTATTACAAAATAAAGAGATCCGCAATGAACAAAAGGCAATAAGTAGTTTTACAAACACAATTCACAAGTCAAATAATAAGTTATCAATTTAACTAATATTAAATAATGACTGACTTGGTTTATCACCTGTATTTGCTCGTTTAAATCTTGTAGAAGTCTTGAAATCACATTTTAACTCCACTCATCACTTCTTGATGATTAGAAAGGTGTTCCCTATATTGAAATATGGGATTTAAAAAATAATCTGCATTCAAATATAAAATAATAATAAAAGTGAGACAAGGAACACATAATTTATAATTTAAATAAATTAAAAATTACTTACCAGCAGCATGCAAGTCCGTGTGTAGTTGGAAAGCCCATCGATTATCAATAATCTTCCAATAATCTACATAATAGCGACAATTTTGTTTGATGGCCAACTTTGCTCTATCCATGGCTTCATATAAAACCCATTGTGGCCTTTTCATCCCCATCTACAAGTCTAAGCACCTTTAGAAGTGATTCTTGAACTTTTAATACATCTGCCGCCTCGGTCCAAAATTTTTTACTTTGTATAATTTTTTTTGCTTCTTTTGCATCATCCTTTTTGGACCATTTGTTGTGCTTCCACTCTTGAGGATGAAACATATCCTGTAAAGCAGTCTTATGTTTAACAATGCTTTCCAAAGTAATGAAATTGGTGAAAAAGCGTGTGATGACAGGATGTAACAACTCTCTATCTCCTGTGAATCTCTTCATGAAATCAAAGACCCAATTGGAGTTGTAAATAAAGCGTGTGATTACTTTTGCACAATCCAACACCTTTGCTACACTTTTTTTCTTCCCAATATCCTCTAACATAAGATCAATACAATGAGCTGCATATCCTATCTAATACAAATTCTCCATTTTTTGCATGAGTTTGTGACCAACTGCCTTTATCACAGCTTCGTTATCAGTTACGATTTGCACAGCATATTCTTCTCCAATTTCATCCACTACCTTGTCCATGAGGCCCAAGTAATAATCAGCTATCCTACTAGGTACATCAGTTACATCCACAGACTTCTGAAAAATTGTTCCACGATTGCTATACACAAGAAAATTAACAATGTAGTTTCTTGTGGGCCCAGACCATCCATCACACATAATTGTAACACCTCTCTCAGCCCAACTAGATTTATGAGATTTTATCCAATTTTGTAAAGCTTCATACTCTATTGGTAAATACACTTCAGTTACCTGTTTAATAATAAATAACAAATAAAAACTATTAACAAGCATCTTAATAATTTATTCATTTTTAAACATATATAGATAGAGTTTTTTCAAACTTTAAGTTAGAGGCTTACTTCATAAGAACTAGACAGCTTTGTTCCTTTTCCAACCTCTCTTGCAGTATCCAACATTGGTTCTAGCCATTTAGAATTAACAACATTAGTAGGCACTGGAGTGAACAATACAAACTGGTTAACTGCTCTTCCTAATTTTTTCTTTGCTTCTTTCAAGAATCTAGAGAAGAGTTTGGATTGTTTGTTGCCTTTGGTCCTATGAAGATCCACATGTATGTCTAATAATTGAACTTCTAGAGAGGATGTATCAATCCATTTCCTACCTGTACTAGCCTCACGAACACTATGACCTCGCCGAGCAAAACCAGGAAGAGGTGCAACCTTAATATCACTAGTCCTAATTTGTCGAGCCATAACCATTTCTAGGTCCTCCTCATCATTTTTATTATCATCACACTGACTGGCTCTAATTTGTTCTGTCAATTCCTCATTCATCTTCCTTTTGTCAAGCTTTTTGCCCTTATAATTATTCAAATAATCCATCATTAGTGTTCGAACTTCACCACTGACATTAGCAAAAGGTGTGACTTGACTTTTCATATGGGCCAAATGTTGCTTCAACCTAGTTATACCACCATTTAGCTCTTTTCCACTAAATGTACACCTAATTTTATGCCTATTATTTTCTAGTGGAATTCCAAATTTCCAACCAATATCATCACTTGGAGGTTTTCCACTAGAACCACCTCCGTGCGCCATTATAACTTTCAATTATCTACAATAACAGTTTTCAATTAACAAATATTGTACTTCTAATTTAGTTACTACTAATAATGCATTTAAAATAAAAAATCTAAAATCTAAAATATTAAACCTCTTTACTTAACAATTAAACATCTTTAAAAAAATTTGACAGATGAAACCTCTTTAAAAAAAATCTGATACAAAAATAATCTGAAATAAAAAAATTTGACAAATTAAAAAATCTAAAATAAAATCTGAAATAATAAAAAAAAAATCTGAAATAAAAAATCTGATTAAACCTCTTTAAATAAAAAATCTAAAATATTAAACATCTTTAAAAAAAAATGAACAATCAAGCTGTTGACAAACAAAAGTTTTGAAAACTATAGTGAAAGTCAATCAAGCAGATTCGATACATGAGCCTAATTATACACTGCTACCACTTAATTTATTGGTTTTAATAGGTCCATGAACAATAAGTCTAATAAATCAACTTAAACGAATGCAGAAGTGAAATAAGTATGAAACATACTCTACAAGTACATTGCAAAGGAAAAAAAATAAAAATAAAAATCTATATAAATATTTAAACAATCATAAATATATATATATTAAAATATCTCCCATCCCATACCATAATATAACCACAGAACAGTGGCTTAAATCAACTACGAAATAGAAAAAAGGGAAATATATATATATATATATATATAAATATTTGAACAATCATAAATATATATTAAAATATCTCTCATCCCACACCATAATATAACCACACAACAATGGCTTAAATCAACTACAAAACAGAAATATATATATATATATATATATAAATATTTGTACAATCATAAATATATATTAAAATATATCACATTCCCATCCCATACCATAATATAAATAATAAATAACCACAGAATAAACAGAAAAAAGGAAAAAAAAAAAAACAAATATATAAACCGAACACAACAACTTAACAAGCAAACAGAGCATGACTTATTCAGCGAAAAGAAAAAATAGAGCATGAAAATATATAAACAGAGCATGAGAGAACACACCTTCAACGAAGAAGCTTGAAAGCGGTGATGGGTTTGGGTTCGATTCGATGCTTCTCCCTGCAACACTTTAAAAGATTGATGCCCCTAGGAGATGGATTTGGGTTTGATTGAGGATTTGGGTTTGGTCCGATTGAGGGTTTTTCTTTAGAGGTTGTTACAAATTTATGGTGGTCTGTGAGTTTGTGTATTGCTTAAAGAAGACAAAAAATTTGAAGTGAAAGGTTTGAGTCCGTGAGTCTGTTCCCTTCATTTTCTGCATTTGCTTTTGTCTTTGCAAGTGCTTTGCTCGATTATTTTTTCTTTTGCAGGTGCTTTGCTCAATTATTTTTGCTTTTGCAGGAGGTTCTCTGCTCTATTTTCAGCCGTATCGGCGATAGAATACGTGTATCGGAACTATATCGCTCACGTATCGGATTCAGGCCGATACGTATTGGGAATCGGCCGCTACGGATGCGAATTTCATTCTCATCGGTATACCGGCCCATATCCGACTCGGCACTTCAATTTTTCAGTACGAACCAGCCGGTATGGTACGTACCGGCCGATATTTAGAACCTTGATGGCAATTATCCAACTCCACCATTTACATACATATCTATCCAATTTCACACTTCCCATACTAATTCCATTATTTATACAAAATAATCATTTGAAACATTTTAGGGCTAAACCCCATTTTCTCTCAAATCCAACCCATGTATCAAAATCAACAAGTTTAACATAACACAACCCCATATCTATATCCATAACCATTTTTAACACCTTCATTTGAAAACCCCTCTTTTGATTTTAAACCAAAACCCTAGGTTCATCTAAAATCTTCCAAATCTCAACATTTATTTACACAATCAACAAATAACTAAGTTAAAAATCATAGGAAGGTATAGAAAGTCCCTACCTCAAGCTCAAAAGGTAGAAGGGAAGAACCCGGAGAATTTCCCATATTGACGATATCGCAAGCTATTCGGATCAAAGAAAGCTCTTGCCACGATCTACACATTATCTCAAAGGATCAACGTAAGAAGATACTTCTAGGTGAGTAGATCTAAGGATTTGGGTGAGAAAAGTAAGAGTTGTGAGAGAGAGTTACGGGTGAAAGAGGGAAAAAAGAAGACAACTCATGAGAAAAAGGGACTTTGGGTCTATTTATAGTGACTAAGTATTAATAGCATAGTGTAGACACCCCATTTTGACCGACCCTAAGACTTGGGCGCTTTCTTTTGATTACTCGATGATGACAATTAGAATGTGTTTCTCGCAGAATTCTCAGTAAAAGAGATGGAATTTGAACTTTAATCCCAACCTTCACCATTATGGCCAAATTATTTTAAAATACTGAATATTTCATTAATTTAGTATTTTTGTAATTTTTCATAATTTTATGCGTTTGTTCATATTTTTAGTGTATTTTATATAAAAGAAAATAATAAAACAAATTATATTATGTGTTTAAAATTATTATATATATGTTTAGTATTTTATATAAAATTATATTAGTATATTATATGTTTAGTATTTTGGTATAAATTATATATTTTATATATTATTATAATTATATTATATTATAAAATAAAAATAATAAACAAAAACAATTTGATGTCGGCATGCCGACATTCAAATCAACCAAGTGTACATATATATTATTATATTTGTATTATTATTATTATTATTATTATTATTATTATTATTATATGCCTATATAAGGCAATGTTTCTAGTAAGGGGGGGAGAAGCATTCTGGAGGATGCTGAAGAGGAGTTTGGAGGAAATTCTGGAGGGAGGCATTCTGGAGAAAGGAGGGTCTGGAGAAAAGAGGCTAGCAGGGGAGAAAAAAAAGAGGGGGAGAGAAAGAGTTTGAAGAGAAAAAAAGAGATGAGGGAAAATAAAATATTTTCTTTGATATTTTTATTTCCATTTCATCAATATATCATTCAAAAAAATAACCACTAAAGCTATAATTCTAAATTTTGGACTGAGAATTGAGAATACATTCCACAGACTTGAGAATAATCAAAAGAAAGTTTGTGACTCAGAAAATTCATCATTTCCCCAAAAGGTGAGTTTTCACAAATTTTTATTTAATTTAAAAATGTGATATAATTTGTTTAATTAATTAGTTTAGTTCAATTAATTAATTAGTTTTCGTTGAATAGTTAGTTTATTAGAATTTTATAATGAATTAATTAGTATAATTAAATAACTAATTAGTTTAGTTAATTAGAATTTAATTAATTAATCGGTGTTAATTAATTAGTGTAGTGTTTTCGCAAACTTTTATTTAATTTAAAAATATGATATAATTTGTTTAAATATTTCATGTACTTCTTTTTATAACTTTTTTTTTATTGCTTTAATGGGATGGCTGCACCACCCACATATCTGCTGTAATTTAAATATTGTATATAAACTGTTGTAATTTATTACTTTAAATAGTACCTCCGACAGTGAATAGTACCTCCGGCTATTTAATTTTACTTGCTTTTTGTAGCTTAATTTCAGCACTATTATATGCTATTTAGGGGGCTGTTTAATTTATTTCATGATTTATGTTTTAAATATCAAGTTTGTTTGTACTAACCAATTAATCAATTTCGCATAATTATCTCTGCAACCTCCCTCCATTCTTTGCTTATTTCGATTAAAAAGTTGTGAAAAATTAAGATTGTGATTCAAATATAAGAAAGGAACTCTTCCATGCTGAATGGCTTAATCTCTTTAGAGGTTCCTTACCAAAAGTATAAAACGCTCTATACTTAATAGTTTAATCTCTTTGGAGATTCACTACTAAAGGCATAAAACGTTTTATACTTAGGAGGTTCATTACCGAAAGTATAAAACGCTCTATGCTTAATAGTTTAATCTCTTTGGAGATTCACTACCAAAGGCATAAAATGTTTTATACTTAGGAGGTTCATTACCAAAGGCATAAAACGTTCTATGCTGAATGGTTTAATCTCTTTGGAGATTCATTACCAACGGCATAAAACGTTTTATGCTTAACAGTTTAAATTCTTTGAAGGTTCACTACCCCAAATGTATACATGTTCTTATATTAAAGCACAATCTTTTATTTTTCATTTCTCTTTATTCATCAGTGTGTTTACTTTTAAGGGACTAATTGACCCTTGGAAATCACCAAGGAAAATGTCATTATCACTTATTATCAAGTTTGGATTTCAAGTCATTATCACTCAAGTTTGGGTTTTTCTAAGTCATTATCACTCTTTTGAGTTTGACTAGTCCTTGTTGCACATCTTGAGTTTGACTTGGAATCCCTTATCGCTTATAAATAAGTTTGACTCTTCCTTTGTAATTTCCCCCGAAGAAAATTTTCTCGGGTTAAGTTGATGCTTGTTTCTCTTTATTGCATTTTGGACTTAGTGGACGTAAATATCACTTTTGCACAAACAGGAGAAAAGATAAAGAAATGGATAGGTAATAAAAAAGGCTAATAAAATTGGTTAAAATTGGATTACAATCGACATAAAGAACCAATATGATTAATTGAATTCGGTCGGACGTTATACCAAATTTATTGTGTCAAGGCTTGCCTTACATCAATTATTGTAATAAATTAGACAGCCCCTTTCATTTATTATTTATTCGGTTTTGTAATAATTATTTATTCGGACATTTGGACATTCAAACCCTCCTACGCGAGGGCAGACAAATTTGTAATAATGTGTATGTCTTCCAATCCCACTTCTTTCTCCCTTTTATTTACCAGCTTATGATGGTTAGATTAGGGACATCATGTTTAATTTAGCATATTCATGTTTGCATCCACTTGTATTGCATGCACTGAGGCTCGGTTCATCATTCGAATTCACATTGTCGTTTCAATACTTCTCTGAATATATGCTTAGACCGCATGCGAGCAAATCATTTCACATATTAGTAGCCGAGCCTAGTAATTGCATATCACATGTGTTGCATTGTCACATTGTATAGTTAGGAATCATGCATATTTTCTAACTTTGTTTTGTAGCTTGTTCGCGGGACGTTGGTAAATATGTGAGTTGTTATGTTTAGCATCCTACCATGAGGCTAATTGCTTAAATGATAAATTGTTTGAATGCCTATGGATGAAGGCTTGTTGCTTAAATTGGAATGATTCAACGAATATATGTTTTAAGCCCACTTTGTTAACTGGCAAATTAAGCCCACTTGAGGTGGCAAATTCAAACCCTTTTCAAAAAACGAACATGAAATTGAATTGCTCCAATTTGAGCAAACTAGTCTATACCTTGTATGCTTCACATAATAAATTTTAGAATTTATTAAATAATCAGAACAAGAACATATACTGTACATAAAAACCACATCATGATTAGTAGAGGCCGATCTTTGATCGAGTGAGTGGGGTGTTCAATTATTGACCTTCCCCTCTCATACCTAAGTTCCCGAACCAAGACACTTTGGTAATGACAGACTAATGGCCTTTGGCACGAGTCATGGGTTTCCTAAATTTCCCAAAAATAAATATTTAGGTGGCGACTCTGATATCTGGCAAAGCAGTCCATTTTTTGGCATTTGATTCAAACATCGATTTTTCAAAAGAAATTGCCGGATTTGGACTCTTTTGTGTTTTCACTGTTTCACATTGCACTTGTGAAATCAGAATCAGAACCAACACACAAGTGGAGTCCGAACTATAAGGGCTATTTCATTCTTCCGAAAGGGAGCGCGAAAAGCTGAGCTACACATAGTAACTCCAAGGTTAAATGAAAGAAACAAGTCAAAAATCCCCCAAAAAATAGGGCCCAACTGAACAAAATCTAGAAAAAGAGTCACAAGGGTCGACCTCTGCAACAACGGTGTCGACCCTTATGAAGAAAAACTGGAACACTTATGTTTGATAGCATGCAAGGTGTCGACACCTCCCAACCTGGTGTTGATACTAAATTTCAGCAAGCAAACTCAGATTCTGCTGCATACAAGGATCGACCATTCCTAGACTGGTGTCAACCCTTCAGGCCAACAACAAAAGACAAGTGTTGACACTAAATTTCAGTACCCATTTCCAGAACATAGCAGCATGATGGTGTCGACCCTTCCAACATTGGTGTCGACACCTGAAGCAGAGAAATGGCAAGGAATAGAAGATAGTATCGACACCAACAAGGACGGTGTCGACCCCTGAAGTCAAAACCAACCATGAAGAGGAAGGAACGACCACCACGACTATGATTTCCCGGATTCAAAAGCAATAAATGGATCGGGTTGAAGCCCAGATCGGTATATGCTCTCTCTCTCTCTCTGTTTCTTCTCCTTCTTCTTCTTACAATGCTCTGTTTTTCAGACAATAAAATTTTACTCTAGTTTGAACAAATTTGAGATCGGAGATCTTAGATCTAATAGTTTAATAAATTTTTTTGGTAATAGTAACCGTAAATTTTTTGTTAATGATAATTGTTGTACTAAGTATGGTGTTTAGTGATGGTGATCAAATTTTAATATTCAAATGCTAAAATTTAGTCCATAAAATTTTACGGATCGGTATATGCTCTCTCTCTCTCTGTTTCTTCTCCTTCTTCTTCTTACAATGCTCTATTTTTCAGACAACAAAATTTTACTCTAGTTTGAACAAATTTGAGACTGGAGATCTTAGATCTGATAGTTTAATAAATTTTTTTGGTAATAGTAACTGTAAATTTTTTGTTAATGATAATTGTTGTAATAAGTGTGGTGTTTAGTGATGGTGATCAAATTTTAATATTCAAATGCTAAAATTTAGTCCATAAAATTTTACTGTTAATATCAGTAAGTTTTTACTCTATTAAGGTTAGTTTGGATAGTAAAATTTTACTATTATATTTTTTTAAAAAAATTTCATATTCAACATAAATCTTATTTGATAGATCTTAATGAAAGGATTCTAGAAATATCAATTTTGTTAAAATTAGACATTTATATATAGAATTATGAAATCTTAAAGTTTCAAAACAATTTTGAATCAAAAGTTACATTACACCTGTAACTTAAAAATCATTATACATATATAAGGATATTTATCAGTGTATTTGGTTTGAGTTTTTTGGATTAAGTTTTTTGAAAATTGAGTTTTTTATTTTTCGTATTTTTTTGTTTTTAGTGAATATTTTTAAAATTTTAAGTATTTTTTTTACTTTTTTAGATGCACCTTACTTAGATATATCTAAAAGTAAAAAAATTTTGAAAAAATATTTTAAAAAATTAATAAATATATAAAAATACAAAAAATGTATTGAATTCTCGTAATTTTTTTTTAATATTTTTAGTATTTAGTGAATTTTTAAAAGGTTTTTTCACAAATTTTTTATTTTTTAGGTATATTTATGTTAGGTACGTCTAAAAATTTAAAAAAATTACTTAAAATATTAAACAAATTCAGTAAAAACAAAAAAATACAAAAAATAAAAAAGTAGAATTTTTTGAAAACTATTTTTAGAAAAACGAAACCAAACAATATTATCCAACTTCCATTTGTTTAACAAAAAGATCTTCTGCATAAATTTTTTCCCTATCTTTTTTGGAATAACTTTTTGTGAAGAGAGAGAGGGCTATAACCAAAATATTTTATTTATTTATTTATTTTTGTTATTTCAAAATTTTAAAACTTCATAACTTTTGTTATATATATTTATATTTCTGAAATCTACACAACGACATCTATCAAATAATACCAATATTGAATATAAAATTTCGTAAAAATAAGATATTAATTTTTTAGTTGTATGAAACTAAGAATTTTTTAGTTTGAGAAACTAAGAAATTTTTCAATTTTTTTGCACAGCAATGTTTCATACAATTGTTTAATTAATTTTTTTTTATTTTTACATAATTTTATATTTAATATTGGTCTTGTTTGATAGATTTCGAAGAGTAAGTTCTAAAAATATAAATTTTATAAAAGAATGGATGTGTAATATAAAAATTATGACACTTTAAAATTTAAAAGATAAAATTATTGAAAAGTCCAATCTAACAATTGTCTAAGGCATTAGGTTTAGTGAATATTTTTTTTTTTGGTGAGAGGTCCATCATTTGTGAAATAATTTGATGAGAAATACTTTTGTTGGATTGGAAGACATTTTATTTTCAATTTTATCCCTTATCTATATGTTGAATTTTTTAACTGTCTGATTAAATATTTTTTTATCTTTTTAATTTTTTGACTGTCTGTTCAATTTTTTCCCTTATCTGTTCAAATATTTTTCCAAAGGAAAATGGCATAGACCCTTGCAGGGAGAGCACCCCCACGACCCCCTCTCTCTCTGATTGGCCAATTTTATTTTATTTTATTTTTTATTTCTTCTCCTCCAATCACCCTCCACGTGTGTGTGGGGGTTGTGGGGGTGGTGATTGGAGGGGGTCTCAATCACTTCCCTTTTCCAAATTTATTATCTATTCAATTTTTTTGCTTATTTGTTTAAATCTATCTGTCCAAATTTTATTATCTGTTCAAATTTTTTTTTAAATTTTATTTATCTGTTCAAATCTTTGTTATTGAATACATCCAACCACTATTTGCTCAAATTTTGAACAGATTTGTTACATTTATTCAACAACAACACTAAATTTTTATCCAAATATTTATCTATTCAATTTTTTCCCTTATCTGCTCAAATCTATCTGTCCAAATTTTATTATTCGTTCAAATTTTTTTCTTAAATTTTATTTATCTATTCAAATCTTTGTTATTAAATACACCCAGACACTATTTGCTCAAATTTTGAACAGATTTGTTACATTTATTCAACAACACTAAATTTTTATCCAAACAGATGTATTCAACAAGATATCTAAATAGATATTAAAAAAATAAATAAGAGAGAGGTCTGTTATAATCTGCTTCATCAATAACAACAACAACAACAACAAACAACAACAACAACAACCGCAACCAACAACCATACCTAAAAAAAGGAAAAGAAAAGAAAAGAAATGGGAGAGTGATCTATACAAAAAGGAACTGATCTGTACATGTTGCTATTGGATCGGGGAGTGCGGCGATGACGAACCCCTTGGGGTCGCCGCCAAAAATCTCTCATTCCTTCATTCGAACATCTCTCTCTCTCTCTCTTATGATGGCTCTAACGGAAGTGTCGGATCCAAACATAGAGCCAATTCAGCTAAGTTGATGACGACAAGGATGTGAATGACCAGTGGAGCATGGTGAACTCGGAGACTAGGCTTCGAACACACACACACACAGAGGGGGGTTTGATGGTAGAACCAATAAGCGTGGTTTTAAATATATAGGGTATTTTAATCATTGTGCAGAAATATGTCCTTATGGATATAATAATTTCACGCATGGACCTTTGGACAAAAAGAAATTTGAATTTGATCTGTTAACTTGAATGCCCAATTTAAAATAATAATAAAAAAGAAGATAGTTTTTCCATATCATCGAGATTTTACATGAACATATGTGAGGCTCTTTTCCCTTTTAATTAGAGGTGATCGCATATTTGGTTGGGTCGGGTGGCATACCATCCACCGTCCGTCAAATATTAGACAATTTGGAAAAAATCAATTTGTATCTGTTTACCAGTTTGGCAGATGCGGATTAAACGGGCTGTGTGGATTGGCGGATGGATGCTATCGGTTTAACGGTTTTAACTTTACAAAATTTGAACATTTTTTCGAATTATAATTCATTACAATCTCCAATAACTAGTAATTTGAAAAAATATATATATTATTTGTCTATAATAGGCCATGGTACCACGCATGCATATTTTTAAGGTATTGTTTTCCATTTTCACAAAATATATATTTTATTATTTCTACTTTATGTTGTTATTTGTTAGCAATTCATTTTTTATTTTTATTTTGAACTTCATCTACAGGTGAATTGAGTTCATATGGGTGTGAGAAGGTTGATCTGCCATCCGAATCGTATCAGTGGATTTTGAAATATTTCATTCGTATCTGTTTGCCAAAAGACATGTATCAGCCCAAAATCAATCAGATTGGATCGAATTGGTCGAGTTGAACGGGTTGGATGGATCTATGATCACTCCTACTTTTAATTGAGAGCAAAATTGTATAAAAATAAAAATATTTAAAAAAAGAAGGACAAATCACAGTAACAGTCCCTATAGTTTGGGACTCGTGTCACTTTGATCATTGACTTTTCAATTGTGACATATTTGACCCTGCATTTTGAATCTTGTTCCAAATAAGGACAATTGAAGATATCAGTGCTTAATTTCATGAGAAAAATCATCAATTTGATAAAATATAAACTAATCTGACAAAAATAAATGTCAAAAAAATATTTTTAAATTTTAAAAAATTATTTCTACACACCAAAGATAAAATTATGTAAAATTTATAATTTTTTTGGGCATTTATTTATTTATTTTTACCAAATTAATTTTTATTATGTGTTTAAATGATAATCATGTAATGTGTGGTTGTTAAGATTTTAATGTGTAATCAATATATTTAATATATAATTTCTTTTTAGTTTTTGATTTTTTAATTTAATAGAGTGATTTAATAACGATATCAAAATTGTTATCACATTTGACTTTTGAAAAAATAGAAACTAATTTAATGAAAATAAAAACAACCACTCATTACATGATCATCATCCAAATATATAATAAAAATTAAATTGGTAAAAAAAAAAAATAAATGTCTAAAAGATTTATCAATTTTACATAATTTTATCTTTAGTGGGTAGAAACAATTTTTAAAAATTCAAAAATATTTTTTTGACATTTATTTTTGTCAAATTAGTTTATATTTTATCAAATTGACGATTTTGTCTTTGAAATTAAGCAATGATATTTTCAATTATCCTTATTTGAAACAATATTCAAAATTCAGGATTAAATATGTCACAATTAAAAAATCATAAACTAAAGTGATACAAGCCCCAAATTATAAGAACGGCTAGTGTAATTCGCTAAAAAAATAAATAAATAATCTAAATATACTAATAATGTTACCAAAAATACTAATAATGTTATCAAATGGGAAGATTTCTTAAAATAAAAAAAACTTTCCATGGGACTTCCTCTAACACAACCTCACCAAATAGGAATTGTTCCTTAAATTTCTCTATTAAGGTATTTCATATTTTAATCAAAAATTTGAGAGCAAAAGAATAGGTTAAATAAATGTCGTCTTCCGCAACAACAGGTTGTTTAAGAAGAATGAACTACAGGAAAAAGTGATAACATCACTTTTTTTTTTTTTCCTTCAGATTTTTTCTTTAAATCGTTGAGGAGAGACGAAGATTTACCTGTACATCTCTTGAAGTAAGTTCTCTCTCTCTCTCTCTCTCTCTCTCTCTCTCGCGCTTCAATTTTTATTTTTATTTTTTCAGATTTTTGGGTTTTGATTGTCTGTAATTGTATTGTTTGGTTCTTTTTTTTCTTTTTCTTTTTTTTTTAAAAAAAAAAAAACTCAAAAAGCACATCAATCTTTTCCTGGTATCTAGAGATGGGTTACAAGAAGAAGAACAGGCGTGAGGCCCCAGCAGCAGCAGCAGCAGCAAAAAATGAATTGGAAGAAGAAGAAGAAGAATTTTGGGCACTTTCAGACAAACCAAATTTCAGCATGCTGCTTACCAAAACCCATGTCAGGCCCTTGTGCAGATTGGTAATACTATCTTTACTCTCCTACTATCTTCTTCATGCTTTATGATTTCAATCACATGGATGGAGGACTCCTATCCTACCTATCTGCTTCAATGCTCTACATATTAGTTACTCTTTGCCCTATTTAATTAACAAGATTAATAGGGAGGAGATTTATAATAGAGCAAATTATATTTTATCTCCTAAACTATTATCTCATATCATATCATTTTTGTCTCATTCAAAAATAAAAAATAAAAAACCTTCTTTATTTATTAATTCTTTTTAATTTAGACCTTACCTATGAAAATGCTTTTTTAACTATATCACTCAATTCACTTTACCCTTCTACTAAAAAAATATATTTGATTTTATTAAAAATACAATTTTAAAAAAAGTTTCTTTTTTAAAATATTTTTTTTCATTTTTTTGTAATTTGTTTCAAATTTTAGTCAAGAAATTTAAATTTTAGATGCACCTAAAATTTAAATATTTGTGAATTTTTTTCAAAAATAAAAAAATACTAAAGACAAAAATAAAATAAATGAAAATTTACTCGCATAAATCTCATATTGAAGAATGGTGATTTGTTTAGTCAAAAAGATTTTCTTATAGATTAATTAATCCCATTGATTTTCAAAATGTGAATTTAATATATTCTTTATAAATTGGATTTACAGTTATACCTTTATTTCCATTGTGTTTGCCTTTTTTCTTTTGTGCTAGAAAGGATTAATATACAACCTATAAGAGTCAAATTTGAGGTGGATTTTGATATGAGAATCTTTTTTATTTGGAATGGCTTAAAATGTGAAAATTTTCAAACATTCCAAAAGGGTATAAAAATGGCTTGAAATGTGGGATTATTAAAAATTCTCTTAGTAAGCTTTGGATAAATGTGTAATTTCAAACTGCAGGGTTTTGATTTAGAATAGGGATGGCCACGGGGCAGGTTTGTCATCCCCCGCCCCGCCCCCACCCGACCCACCCTAGTTACGAGTAGAATTTTTCAACACTATCCCTGCCTGCATGGACGCCCGATACCCACGAATACTCGACCACATTTCAAATAGCTAAAAAAATTGAGAACCATTTAAATCTTTAACACACTAAATAATTTATTTTGTTTCTATATATATATAAACAGTGGGACTCTCAGGATTATTATTTATTTATATTTAAACAGAATCACAAGACTTTTATTATTCCTTTCTTATATCTAATTATATTATATATAAATATATATTATTAATTATATCGGGTTAGGTTTGGATTGGAAGAGGTGATACCTGCCCCGGCCCCACTCCTGTTGCGGGTGACTAAAATATAATCCATCCCCGCCCTACATAAGTGTTGGGTCAGTTAAAATCCACCCCATTCGAGCAGTATGGGCGGGTTTTAGAATCTAATCCGAATAATAAAAAATTTAGTTGTACGATTAAAAAATTTGCTAATTTTAATGGATAAAATGACTATTAGAATCTAATCCGAATAATAAAATTTGTAACCAAACGATAAAATGTTAGTCCTATAAATTAATAATGTCAATCATATGCTATAATTCACCTGATAATTCAAACCCTTTCATTTTGTGTTATTTTGTACTTTTACATTTTAATTACTAGCCTATCCCTCATGCTATGCATGAGATAATTATAAATATTTATATTTGTTTTAGATTTTTTTTAATATATAAATTATGTTTTTTAAGATTTTTTTCTTATCACTAACTATAGTGTATGGGGAAGTTGAAAATGGTACTGCAGTAACTATACGCGAATTGTATCTATAATTATTTGTATAAGGGGATTTTAAATGCTGATCAGGGGATTTTGACCAAATCAATAATTGCAGGCATGTGGAAAGATATGTGGATTGAAAAAAGTTAATAAATGCTAATCAGGGGATTTTGACCAAATCAATAAATGCTGAGTTTTTTTTTTAAATAAAAAATTTTAAAAATTCAAATTGGGATATTGAAGCTTCCATAGGCCTTGGGGGTTAAAAACCCTCTTTTGCTTAATATATAGTATAGATGTAGATATATATATATATATATATTTAATTTTTGTGTGGTTTTTATTCAGGTATTTTTTTTTTCAATTTATTTAAGATGGAGTTGTGGGTATCTTTTTTTTTTTAAATTTAATTTATTTGTGGTTTCCATTTGTTTTTAATTAGTATTATTTAGGTAAGTTATGATGTGAGTTAGATATGTGATAAACATGTGAGTTTTATTGATTTAAAGTTTATTCAGATAAACTTTAAAGATTTTTTTTTAATTTTTTAGTTTTTTTTGTTATGTTATAATATTTTAATCTATTTTGTAAATTAAAAATCAATAATTTTGAAAAATTGATTAATTTGTCCCATTAAGTAATTTAAAATTTTGATAGATATACATAAAAAAAAATACATAATTATATTATTAAATCACAATTCAAATTTAGATGTTATATCTTTTTGAGATCTATAGCTAAATTCTTATCTTTTTTTTTTTAAATTTTTGTGTGTAACCATAGTGTATGAGAGAAATTAAAAAAGATGTTGCAATAATTATGAGAGAAGTCAAAAGGGATTGTGGGTTGGGAGAAGTCAATAAATGCTGAGGTTGGGTTAGGAGAAGTCAATAAATGCTGAGTTTTTTTTTTTTTTAAATCAAAAAATTAGAAAATTAGGATTAGGAGATTGGAGCTCCTATCTGATTTTTTGATGAAGAGAAAATGAATGCTAGTTTTAATATTTTTTTTTTGAAAATATTAGGAGAGAGAGATTATGAAATATTTTTGTTATTAAATAAATAAATCAGTCAATAGTTTTTTTAATCTATTTTGTAAATTAAAAATCAATAATTTTGAAAAATTGATTAATTTGTCCCATTAAGTGATTTAAAATTTTGATAGATATACATAAAAAAAAATACATAATTATATTATTAAATCATAATTCAAATTTAAATGTTATATCTTTTTGAGATCTATAGCTAAATTCTTATCTTTTTTATTTTTTATTTTTGTGTGTAACCATAGTTTATGGGAGAAATTGAAAAGGATGTTGCAATAATTATGAGAGAAGTCAAAAGGGATTGTGGGTTGAGAAAAATCAATAAATCCTGAGGTTGGGTTGGGAGAAGTCATTAAATGCTGAGATTTTTTTTTTTTAAATCAAAAAATTAGAAAATTAAGATTAAGAGATTGGAGCTCCCACAGGCATTTAAAATTTTGATAGATATACATAAAAAAAATACATAATTATATTATTAAATCATAATTCAAATTTAGATGTTATATCTTTTTGAGATCTATAGCTAAATTCTTATCTTTTTTATTTTTTATTTTTGTGTGTAACCATAGTTTATGGGAAAAATTGAAAAAGATGTTACAATAATTATGAGAGAAGTCAAAAGGGATTGTGGGTTGAAAAAAGTCAATAAATGCTGAGGTTAGGTTGGGAGAAGTCAATAAATGCTGAGGTTTTTTTTTTTTTTTTTTTTTTAAATCAAAAAATTAGAAAATTAAGATTAGGAGATTGGAGCTCCCACAGGCCTTGAGGTTAAAAATCCCCTTTTACTTAATATATAGTATAGATATCAATTCCATCTCTAAAGTACTAAATTTGTCAAAGTATTTTTATGATTGATGCCATTAGTGTTTATCATCGTAATATTTTGTAACAAAATAATACATATCAGGAAGAAAAAAAAATCTTTACAAATTGACCCAATTACTAAACTATTAAAATTCAAAATCACACAAAATTAATCAATTTTTTAGGTATAATTTTTATTTTAAAAATATCTCTGATGACAAATATTGAAGTGTTTGTCATGAAAGATTACTTTAAAACACATTTATTACTTTGAGATAAAATTGATACAAAATAGTTATTAAAGATAAAAATAACATCAAGTGCACATTTTAAAGAGTTATGTTAAGGATTCCAATATTGTGAGAGATTTGGTAGAAAATTTGATAATTTATTTGGGATCCATAGCAAGTGTAATTAACCAATCATTTCATTATCACAAGACTCCATTAATCAACGTTACCTGTATGATCTGGTGCATAATAGTGCTAATGATTAATGTGATGCTCAAAATTTTATACATTAATGTTCTCTTTTGGGATGAGAGGTAAAATCAAATAGGTGAGACACTCATAATTTAAATTTTCAAATTAACTCGTAATAATGTGATCAATGAATTAGATTTTGAGCATGAATAAATTTGTGATAAAAAATTTGATATATAATATGTCATATCATTTTAGGTCAAATTAAAAACGCTTTTTGAAGAGGCCGGTCGATGACCCTTCTTGTTGAGAATATGTATATATATATTTTGAGTCAATTGATATGAGAGTAATTGCAAATATAAAAAGTATTTTATCAAATTAACCAGCTAGCTCAATAATTGCTAGAAAGCCAACAAATCACCAATAGGAAAGTAATTACAAATATGAGTAGTAATATAGGAAAATTGACCACTAGTCCACCAATAGCTAGAAATGCAATAATCACCATAGCAATGATACATCTCTCTAATTTTGGAGCTTTAATTGAGCTCTAATGATGTGGCAGAGAATAAAAAAACTAAAAATAAATAAAATCAAGGCTAAAACATCACATCACAGTGAAGTCCACTCCCATTAGAGCTCATTAGAGCTCCTAATCATTTTTCTAATCATTAAACTTAAAAACCACCAGAAGTCCAAACTCTGGGAAGAAATAAACAACTACTAAATTACATACAACCCCATAATGGGGAAGAAAAACAACCATCACTAACTCAAACTTGAAAAAAAAAAAAAAAAACTACTACTACATACAACCCTCATAGTAGGAGAAGAAAAAAAATCCAAAAAATGTATCAAACACCTCTCATAAGTTAAACCCGCAATCTCACTACAAAATGGTGCTCAACTGCCTGAGTTTTTTTTTGTTGAAAACTAAACAAGCACTTTCTAATTAGAAAGACTCTATTTTTAGAGACGGCATGAATTAAGTTGAGGACTGCCCTTTCATTAGGAAAACACTAGGGTGTCACTCAATGGTATGTATGTTACACAAGGCTTAACTAATTATGCCAATTTATTTATAAAATAAAGAAGAAAAAAAATAAGCATTTTGATCTTGCTCTTTGTCAGTTCGTTCCAACAAATATGCACCGAGTCCTGCCTTCCGTTGCTGTCCCTGTGATTCTAACATACCGCGGCAACAACTGGGAGATGATCTACTTCGGAGATCATATCTCAAAAAGATTCGACACCAGATGGGCCAGGTTTGTGAATGATAATGATCTGAGGGTTGGAGATGCATGTGTATTTGAAGTCATGGAGTGCAGCAATACATTAGTTAGGTTTCGAGTTCAAATTCTTAGAGGTGACTTCCCACCCGAATTGCTGGCGAGAGTCCACAATGGTCAGACTTCAGATGCTGCTATTGTCATTGAGTGAGTCGGATTATAGGATCACCCATATGTTTTGTTCTGTTCTGTTTTGCAGATTTATGGGTTAATTTTTAGTTGAACATTTTAGGATGGAACTTGATATCATATAAGTCTAGATGTTATTTTTTTTTTAAAATTATTATTAAGGGAGATTTGAAATATAACCATGAATTTTCATATTTTTGTTATTGAACTTTCTAATGTAAGTATGACTACTGTAACAGTATGGACAACAATGCTTACATGACCCTCTTTAAGTCATTTTAATTCAAATGTTGCTTGTCCATCATGGGTGAAGGGAGGGGGGCCAAGGGCGTCATTGCGCCTCTCAAGAAGTTTGAAAACCTTGTTTATATCTATCTATACTGAAGCAAACACTTCTTTTGGTGTAAATGTCACATAATTTGTTTTTAAATGCTCCAAAACATGATAATTGCTATAAAGGAATTCAATACTTTTCAACTACTTCAAATAACTGCATAGTTATCAGATCCAATAACAAAATGTACATATGTAATATGTGTACCTCTAGTATGGACTATATGGAGCATGTTTCAATTGGCATATTATTTCTTAGAAGTGGGAGCGCAAGGCGGTGGTTGAATCCTAGTCAAGTTATAAGTTAGCATTGTACCTGTAAAACTATCACAAGATGAAGATTATCATTATTGATGTCGAGATTGTATTGGAAAAGACTTTTGTCATTACTGGGTAAGTAATTTTCTATTATAAATAAACGTGTCTATGAACGTAATTTGTAATTTTAGATTATAGCAAATTGATTACGAATAGATTAGGAATATTATGTCCACAAATATTGTGCTGACCTAAGCATCAGAATATCCATCGTCATAAGCATATAGGGTGTTTTGCAGATCTATGTTCATCTCTTTGTTGATCTCAGCATCATCAAGTAGGGTACATTTTTTTTCCCCTTACACTTAATATGTGGTGTAAGCATAACCCAATTCTGACTATGTCCATCTTGCTACAGTTGATCGTTACCAACTGAATCACAGTGACAAATATTCAATAAAGTAATGATCAAATTGGAAGAAAATAAAGCTTAAAGCTGAAATACAAACTGAGTGATGGTTTTAAGCTGAAGTTTAATTTACACAAAATAAAAAGAAAGGGAGAAAAACTAAGAGAGTGAATGTCACACCCCAGATTTATAATATCCGAACCCCTGAGAAAAAGGGGATAGATGGTCAAGAACTAGAGAAACAAGACAAGGCAATTTGGTCTATTTAAGAACTCAAATAGATATTTCAATATAAGAACAAGGCTAAAAGAGTGGATAGACTCGCAATCTGATACATTCGATTCAAAACATGAGTTTACAAAAGAACACAAGCAACCTATATTCACATATCTAGATGACATGAATATATAACATGTGAGTACATTCATCGACATAACCTACACAAAGAAATATCTTGCCTCGTGGCTTATATAACTTAAAAGAGGGCATCTCCTCTATCAAATTTGCTCTCGGCCTTACAAAACATATTTAGGCTCATGCCCATTACATGTAAACAAAACAAATGGAGCTATCCTAGCTCGTCATCATCAAGCATCACACTTTACTAGTTATTAGATGGAAGGAAATTGCTACTTACGCCTGCCCAAGTTTCTGGTCTTTCACTATGAACACTCTCGTACCAATATATATTGGATACATCAACTAAGGCTCAATTATCTAAATTTGCTCCGACCATAATTCAATTTAATTTTCTCTAGTTCGTGAAATTCTACAATAATGCAATCCTTCATCGATTGGCCACAATTATATAATTCTATACCATTTTCCAAGTCATGCTACAATGGAAATAATTTACAATTTTTATTGCAAGCATAGAGAATTTCTCAAGTTTCATAGTTTTCCACAATTTTCCAATTGATGATGTAAGGGGATAACACATTAATTTCCATATGTGACAAGTGTATTCTTCAAAATTTCCAGCCCAAGAAGGCTTCACAAATCAGGGTTTTTAACAATTTATTAGGGCAGTTCTAATTATTGCAAATAATAAACACAGCTTGATAGAATACATTTTTATATAAGAAGATCCATTAAGAGTCTCTAACATTTGGACAAACCCTAACTTCTCATGCAATGTACGCAAAATTTCTAGAATTTTTCCAAAGAAATATACACATATCTACAATCCAACTCATATTTAAACATAAATAAGAAAATTCGTACCTTAACGAAGGAGAAAAAAGTCCTGGAATTCCAAATGGGTTGTTCATATGATGTATCTTCCGTTTGATTAATGATGATAGTTCTACCGTTTAAAACAAAAAAAGGCGATCGATTGGTCACCAATGAGATCGATCCCCTAACGATCGCCAGCTACTGAATTTTTTAAAAATTCAAAGCGATCGAATTGTGATCGATCCCTAGCTACTGCTCAAACTACTCAATTTATCCTTGTGAAGCGATTGATCGTTCAAGGGAGTGCGGTCGATCGCATTCTCAGAATGTGCAGACTTTTCTCAAATTGTTCACATGTATGTAACCCAAAAATCTCAATGATTAACTCTACAATCCAAACAATTAGAGTGAAGTTCTGGATGTCAGAACCATGAACTATCCAATCAAGATAAGGATTGGGTTGGATCCGAGCCATCACAGTGAATTACACTATTTTTGAAGGTGCAAAGTGCAAATAATACACATTTGGTTTTCCAAGGAAAAAATATTAACTAGTGTTTGGCATGCTAAAATAGTATATATTATTTTAACACATTATTTTATTTTGATTATAATCATATTATTTGAGTCATATCACTTCTTTATTACATCAATTCAAACTCAATGCATATTTCACTTTTTTTCTTTTTTTTTTTTTTTTTTTATAAAAAGTCAAAAAGTATACTTATTTAATAGGTGTTTGGCATGTACTAAAAAAGTGTATTTTTTTTTACATACATACATTTATTTGGGTTATATCAATCAATATCTATCAATATCTTATCTCTATTTTTCTACCTACTTTCTTTATTTTTTAATACATTTTTTGTTATAAAAATTTAAAAATACACTTAGAACATCCTAAACCACTTCTCAGTAAAGGGCAAGCCTGTTAACATTATTAGAAAGCTTATGAATTTAATGGCAACTTCTATTTCCACACACTAACATTCTCTTTACACATTATTCCTCAAAGCAAACTCTTATGTTGTGTTTGGTTGGAGGATTTAGGGAGGGATTTGGAAAGGGATTGGGAAAAGTTAAGTGAAATGTGAATAAAATATACCTACATTTCACCTAGTTTCACACACATTTCCCTTTCCTTTTCCAAATTCCTCCCCAAATCTCCCAACCAAACACAGTATTAATGAATTTGAGATCTAATGTTTTACTCAATAAATAACTTATTACACCAAAAATGTCCTTATCTCCTTCCTTAATTCAAACCCTAATCCTAACCCTATATCTTTTATAGCTCTATTTGAAAGTAAAATACTAAAAAATTTAATCATGAAGTTGACCCATTTAAATCTGATGCAAATTGATAGGTAGTTGTTTGTATGTATATCTCTGTGTTTGGTGGGCACTTGGCAAGAAATTCATGAGTCACATTGATAAATTAGGTTTATTGAGCGAGTAGAAATTGACTTTGGTTACATTTGAAAGAAGGTAAAGATAATGGAACATTAGTTGACAAGAATTTGCTTCAGGAAAGCCATTTTAAATACACTCAAATGTAATTCCCAATTGTTCACATGCATGATTTTGAAATTTCGACCTATAACAGTAGTGGCTTTTTAAATATCCTTGCCAACAAGCAAGGTTGGTAATTTTTGACTCTTTAACAAACATGAATTATTGATAGGAAACTTCTTCATGTCGGGTGAAAGATGATTCAACTCTGATGATAAATAATACATTTATGGTCATTTCACATAAACATTTTACTATTTACATCATAAGATTTTGTGTTCAATTAAAGAAATTAATTGCTAATTACTTTTGTTTTTGCTTTTTTTTTTTTTTTTCTTGCAGCAATGCCATCAATAAAAATTGGTAACGAGATGATGGTGGTTGCAGAGTAAATGGGCAATAGGGATGGTGGCGGCAATGGTGGTGGTGGTGGGGAGGTTTACCGGAGGTGAAGAGCATGATTAGGGTGATCAAAGGGCTTAGGATTTTAGTTGGAAAGATGAGGATATTTTGGTAATTTTATTTTAGGATAAAAATGTAATATAAAAAAGGTTCATTAAGTGTGTGGATGGAGGAAATTTGGTATGTGAAAATAGAATTTTCCGGATTTAATTCCTCCGTACCCAATAAAAATAAAAATAAAAACTTTGGAGGGTAATTAATATAAAAAATAAAATAGAAAAAAAATATGGATGTATCTTATTTTTCTCATAAAAGCGTCAGGAAATCGTATAAATTTTTCTTATGACCAATAATTTCAATATAAATCATTAAATAGATAGAAAATGAAAATTACATTTAAATATATAGTAAAAAAATTGTTTAAAATATTTTGAAATACATAATCATACTGAAAATTGATGTTCTCATGAGTTCTCAACCTTTTTTTTTACCCAATTTTGATATGATGTTAAGATAATAAAAAATTAAAAAAATTGTGATGCAATTTTTTTTTTTAAAAATATTTTAAAACAATTAATTTTCACTTAGGATTATGTATATTAAAATAGGGAGTTTTAATGGAAAATCTTATATATAGAACTTCTATTCCCTTAAGTCCCAAACATATTTTACAAACTCAAAAGGTCTCATAGCTATTCAAATGTGGCATTAAAAATAGTAACCAAAAATAAATTTTAGAAGAAAATCAACACAGTTAGAGATACTTTCCCAATTTGAATCAAAATCTATATTTTAGGAAAAAATCATAGTTAGAAAAAAAAAAATGTTAGGAATACCAATAATCTTACTAATACACTCATAAGTTGATGTGGGTCTCATACCAAGTGATGGTTGATCTTATCCAAACTTGTGAGTGTGTTAGTAAAATTGTTAGTAAATGTGTAAGTATCCCTAGTATTGTTCACACTCACAAGTTGATGTGAGTCCCATACTAAGTGATGGTTGATCTTATCCAAACTTGTGAGTGTGTTGGTAAAATTGTTAGTAAATGTGTAAGTATCTCTAGTATTGTTGTAGTTAGAATACTTATCTTATTTGACTCTTTCTACCTGCATTTATAGTAATAATAATATTATGAATTAGAATTTCTGGTAAATGTAAAAGTTGTAACAATGAATATTCACAATTGAATAAAGTTGTGTGAATTTATGAAAAATAAAAATTATAAATGTGAATTTATATACTCAAAACTGTGATAAAAAATTTGTTATTACAGAACTTCATACTTTTAATTAATAAACACTATGATATCTTTAAATTATCCAATAAATAATGTGAATATTCACACTTTTTTATATTAAAATTACAAAAAGCATCTAATAAAATGTGTGAATATTTCTATTTTTTATTATGAAAATGCAAAAATATTCAACCAATAATCGTGAACTTTAACATTTTTTTTACAATATGAAAATACAAAAAGCACCAATGCAAAAAGGAAAAACCCTGGGTGTGCATTGCACACAATATGCAACTTTACATAAAATTACCTAAGTTTTCATGAATTTATATAAGTAGTCTCAAAAAATTACGTAAGTTTAACACAAATACTTATAATCACATAAGTTTTCATGAATTTATGTAAATTTGTGTTCAACTTATACATTTTTGTGTGATCACTTATGTAAATTCGTGACAACTTACATAATTTTGTGTAGAGTTGCATATGGTGTGTATTATACACTAGAACATTTCTAAGGAGGCCCAAAGGATTTTGATTGAGATGTTTTGAGTTATGTTTGGTTTGGTTTTCAAAACATAATTTTAAAAATTAATTTAGTAGGAAAAATAAAAAAATGAAAAAATCAATTTTTAAATGATTTTCTCTTATTTTTAAAAATTTTAAAAAATATATTTATTTTTATCATACTAATTTACAACTTTTTGAAAAAATTTCAGATTTCCAAAAACTAAACTAAACACATTCTTCATTTTTCATAAAAGGGCAATTGCTTTAGTCTTGTACATTGGTTGAAACCCCACTCTTTCTTAAATTAGGAGCTCAGGCGATAAATTCAATTTTTAAATTTATTTAGTAATACCTCTAGGCATTAACCTTTTAAGGCCATAAAGACATGCATTTTACAAATAGTTATTTGTTCAAATTGTTTACACCTTCAAATAGCTATATGTTCAATCATTTATAGTGCTAAACACTTTAACATATCAAAATTTTATGCTCGGTAGTTTGTTTTGGACATTTTTTTTATACCATGTATTTTTTCGAGATTAATTCATTCAAAATTACCGAAGCTAGTTTCAAGCACTTTTATTCTGAAAAAATGCTATTTCCCTATTTTGATTAACCAAAAAATCAATCTATTTGTCCCCAAATTTGAACCTATTTAAAGATTTATGAACCAAACTATATTGACGCTAAGGGAAAGATGAAGAAAGGGGATAGAGTTTGTGTAGTGGCCCGGGTCGCACCCGACCCTTTTTACCTTTCCATTTGGATTGTGTTTGTTTTGGGTTGACTTTCACCTTGTCTTGTTAAGTTGTGGCTTTAGAACCCCTTGGGTTGTCTTTAGAAAATCAAAATAGAAATCTGCATGAAGTCTGTTCACGCTCGTGGTCATGGGAATTGTGCCCGTAACAAAAAATCACTACCAATACTTTGTTTGCAGAATTCCCTGGTGCTCGCAAGCTTGCGCGACTATGTCAGTTGCACCCGCGATGGTCCTTTTATTAAGACATTAGTTTGCATGAACCCTTTCTTTCTTTTTTTTCTTTTTTTTTTTTTTACTTTTTTCTCTCTATTCTCTCTCTTTTCGCCATGACCAAGCTTCCAAGCTCTTTAACCTTTGATTTCATCTACCTAGGGTCAAAATCTCACTCTAATTCTTTATACCAAAATGTAGAGCTCGATGAGAGCTTTCGTTTGAGCCGATTAGATCGTGATTTCGTCGATGTCGATTTTTTGGTCTTTTTCTCTTCGCTTTAAGAGGTAAGAATTTCCTTGATTTTCTTCAATATACTCTCATAAATAGATATGTGCTGCCTTCTATTGCATGAAAACTTAATTTTTAAAAGAGATTTTCGAAATGCATGTTAGTGGAAGTTAGGGTTTTGAATTGAGAAGTTAAACTTCATGTTTTATCATTAATTATGAGAACTCTATGCTAATGGAACACGTTTAAGAAGAGTAATGTGAAAAGCTCTAATTTTTATTTAATATTATGAGAATTGTGAGAGGTGAGATGAGATGATGGCTCCATAATTGTTAAACAATATTGATTATTGTAAATTGGGAATGTGATATGAAAGAGAGGAAAACTCAATGAGTGTCATGGGTTTAATGTTTATGATGAAATTGGTAGTGGTTGAAGTCATCAAATGAGTTATGGGATTTAAGTAATAATGTGATTATTAATGAAAATCTTGACTTGGTTATTGTAAATGGAGTTGTGATTTATTATTATGAGATTTTATGTTATTTACTGTTGAGAGATTTTTTCCTTGGCCATCAGTGGATGATGGTATTTGTTATTGTTGTATAGATTGTTAGTGTTATATGTGATTGATTTAATTTGTATCAACATGGAATGTGATGAGATAGATGAGGAAAGTGCTATATAGATGATTCGTTTCCTTTCGATTCGCACTCGATAAAGGGTGGCGCATTGACATAGGTTCTGTTTTCTTTCAGTTTTCACTTGGTAAAGCGTGGGTTGAGATTCCGTTTCCTTCTGGCTTGGGTTCGGTAAAGCATGGCGCTTTTAAATAGGTTCCATTTCCTTCTAGCTTGCACTGGGTAAAGTGTGTGGACTGTTGGGCTATATGGACATTCCGTTTACTTTCTGCTAGCCATCGATAAAGCTTGGCGCTTTGAGATAGGTTTCGTTTCTTTTCAGTTAATGCCCAGTAAAGCGTGTTGAAATAGTTTGACGTGTGATGCCCGGGTACATGACTTGTCTTGTTCTCTTTTAATCGTGATTATCTTTCTCATGTTGGGGATGTCAGGAACTAATCTGAGGCCTCGTCAGCCGTTAGGTCCATCGTTCTTGAAACCTTTCTCAAATTTACATCTCCATTTTGTTCTGGAGTTTAGTTTTCCCTTATTTCGGAAGTGTAGTTGGAGTCAGGGTGGTCATGGGCTTGTCAAGCTTGCAAAATCTAGAGAAGTAGCATAATTGCACATACCGGGTTGGAGCCATATGTGCGGTGAGGAGATGTTTTCAGAGGGTTGGGACTAAAATAATTGCAGGTACGGAGGGCATATGCGGAAGTGGGGTTGCACGTGTGGCAAGAAGGGGTTTCCTGAGAGTGCCATTCTGGAATAACCGCAAGTGCTAGTTGAGTGCCGCACGTGCTGTGGGGGTACACTTCGCACGTGTGGGGAGAGGCGCGCACGTGCAGGAAAGGTGCCGAATCCAAATTTTTTTCTTTTCTTTCTCATTGGGCTGAGTGTATTGCCCCATTTTCTCATATCTCTCTTTCTCTAAAAACCCATTTCCTCTTGCTTCTCTCTACAAACACCCAACAACCACATTAAACTCTTGATTTCTTCAAACCTATTGAAGATTTGGCCCAACCTCTTTCATTAATATTGGAGAGCTTCTCAAGGGCTATCTTATGTGCGGTGGAAATCGGGTTCTGACACTGTTAATTTTGGGGCTTTTCGCACACTTTCTCTTCTAAATCTTGAGGTGGCATATCTAGCTTATTTTGTTATGATTTTTAATGGAGGGTTTGAGGTTTGGAGTGATGGGTTTTGGAAAGTGTTTAAAGATGATTTTTATGTGTCTTGGTGCAAATTAAATTGTTTTATGAACTTATGAACCTCCTAAAATTATATGGAAGGGTAATGTCTTGAAAATGGAGAAAAACCCCATTTTGATTATACCCTAGATTTTTGGAAAGAATTGAGATAAATGGATTTCAGTGAGGCAATAATGAAATTGTGGAGATTTCTTTCAGAAAATGATGAGATTATCACATGTGGTTATGTTGTTGAAATATCCATGAGATGAATGGATGTTATTATTTGAAAATCTTGGATAGCATGAATATATATATATATATATGTTTGGACTATGAAATGAAAATGAGTTTTGATTGTGAATATGAAATGGTGTCATATGTCACATGGATATATATTTTGGTCTTGATGTTGAGAATTATTGTAATGGTATGATGAAGATATACATATAGAATTGAATCTCATTTCATACATTTGCATAACTTTGAATATTGTTATGACTGCTATGTTTGAAAATTTATCCATTGTACAAAACAATTGTTACTCTTGAAATGTTTTGGGGTAAATACGTTTAGTAAGTTTGGATAGGGGGTGTAGTGAAATGTTTAAGTTGGTCTGAGTGTCTAGGGTAAAAAATTGAAAATACGTGCGGAGGAGGTACCACGTGCCTTCCGGTTAGGAGCCAGTAAAGCGGCAATTGGGTAGTGCTTGTTATGCCTATTTGCAGACACCATTCTAAGAATTATCTGAGTCATATTTACCACCTCGTATTCAAAGATTTGAATTTTACTGAGATGATGGAATTTCTTTAAAAGATCATTGCATATGATTTTCTCAACAAAACAAAACTTGTGGTTTTTAGTGCATAATATGGCATGGCATTGCATTTTATACATAAATGAGACTGCTAAACATATATACTTTGTTAAGATCTCTCTACCGGGTTTTGTGCTTACCCCTAGTGGATTTGTGCAAGAAAGGATGTGGTGATTCCGTCTAGCTAAATGCGAGGAATATGTTTTGAGAGCATGAGGCTCTTTTATTTTTATTTTGTGTGTGTGTACGTTTTGACAATCCAAGGGTTGTCATTGTATGGGTTTTTGGATAACAATATATTTTTTTTGTAACTGGGCTTAAGCCTTAGAACTTGTAGCTTTCAAGGCATTCATTTTGTGTTTCTCTTTTGTTTTCATTGTTGCACAGCTGCCGATTCACTCTTTTGAATTCTGAATTTGTATTGTATGTGGACTCCTTTTGTAAATCTCTTGTATGATTGGAATACAAATATAGAGATTTGACCACTTGATTTGAGATTAGTGTAATTGAATGGTTTAATCAGATTTATCTTTATGTCATTTATTTGGGGGCGTTACAACTTTGAAACCAGAATTATGAGATGTGATCTTGATTAGTTGTTACTTGTGTGATCTTGTTGAGACACATGTATTCGTTGATATTGTGATAGAAGATTAATATGTGTTGTGTAATGTGATGAAGTTAGGCATGGTAGTAGCCGTAGATGTTGATTGTTGTCTTTTATTTATGAGATGACGAGATTATTCGTACATATATGGTTTTAAATTTGTAAATTGAAATAGGAAAGACTTTTAAGAAATTAAAGATAAATTGGAAAGATAAAAAATGGTTTTATTTCTTATTATGTTAAAGAGGATCTTTTGGAAAAATATACTTATGTATGTATATTTTGGTTATGAAAAGATAACATTATTTATGTATTTATCACTTGAACATTCATGATCATATTTATCTATAGAATACTATTGTTTAGAAATATTGAGATTCCTATTGGACATTAGTGTTCATCTCACGTTGTTAATAATTTTCAGGTGCAAGTTCGAGGAGTTACTCAAGGCTACAGAGTCTCTTATTATTGGCCACGGGGCCTCATACTTGCAGGCGGATGCTAATTTGTTGGAAAGAGGGTTAACACCTCTTATTTCATTGTGTTTTAATTTCTTCAATGTAAGCCTAAGGGCATCAGTTGTAAACAATTGTATTTGGATATGTCATCATAGTAAACACGAGAGAGCATTTATTGCTTATTTATTTATTTTTGTTTCCGCTTTTATTATTATAAAATTGGACTTTAATCAGGAATTTGATAATGTATTCAGGTAATAAATTTCAGGACTTACAGTTTGGAAAATAGCTTTCGGAAATGGGTTTAAGTGTAATAATGCGGTCTGAAAGTGTAATCAGATCATTAAAACATTAGCTGATAATAGTATTTGGCGAGATTGCTTTGATAGGTACCCAATGCATATTCCAGAGATTGTCACACTCTAATTTTAATATTATCATATTAATAATTGTTGTTGTTGTTGTTGTTGTTAATTATTATGAGTATTGTTTGTTGGGTAATGTTAGGGATACCAAATTTTCTATCAAATAAATGACCAAATGTTTATTTGGTAGAAAATTTGGAGCCTATAGCATTTTCTTTGTTTGTTAATATATATATACATATATATGTATATTATATTAAATGTTTTTGTAAAAGTTTGTGCATTGCATTTAGTTATTCTAGTTGTCATCAAAGCTATAATTTTTTCTTTAGATTTCATGATATTTGTTGATGCACTTTGGTCAGAGTAGGATGGGTCAGATTGATCCAAGCGCTCCACAGGCAGACTGTTCTCCGTCTTCCTAGCTACACTTGCAATAAGTCCAGTAGGAAGGTTCCGAAATGGGGATGGTTCTTTCCTTTAGACCCTTTGACAAGTTAGAAGTGAATGGGGTCTCAATAATGTTTTCTGAGAGAAGAGTTAGAGAGAGAGGGAAAGAGAGAGAGAGATTATTTATTAATTAAGCGTTCTTCCTTATATCACTTGCTAATCAGTCTCTTGTCCCTTTCAGCTGTCTTGATGGCCGAAAGTCTATGGTTTACTTATCGTCGATCATGGTGGTTTCACCATGCCCTAGAGCGAGAGGTCTTGTTGCATTTAATGCTGCGGCAGCCTCATTTAATGCTTAGTGTATGAGTGCAATAACTTTACAAGATCTTTTTCTACCACGTGGCTAGCCGCTACCTGACATATGTCTAACTGATGTCTAGGCTTGGCCACTGTGAGTTCCCTATTGGGTTTCCTGTTGGGCCTGTTTTTGGCCTCATGATGATAATTGATCAGTCCATGGATTGGGCCCCCCTGGGCCATGCCCATTACTAGTCCCTCATTCCCGAGCGCAGTTTTAGTCCAGCGAAGGGAATAAAATAAGTGAACGGAGTCCCCTGAGCTAAGCAAACATGGCCGACTAGAAAGAATGGATGAGTTGGAAGGTGGCTGACCAAGAGTGGTCGAACGAATATAGTCGACCTACAAGGTGAATGACTTAGAAGGTGGCTGACCAGGAATGGCCAACTTGCAAGATGGACGACCTGGAAAGTGGCTGACTAGGAGTGGTCGACCAGGTATGGCTGACCTGCAAGGTGGATGACTTGCAAGGTGGCCGACCAGGAGTGGCTGACTGATAAGAGCACATTAACGACGCACAAGGCTCGAGGAGCGAGGATGCACGTGATGATGTGATGTGAAATAGACGTGAGCGATGAAAGGGAATTAGTGGTGGAAATGAATAACCCTATCCGTCTATGTGGAGAAATCTAGGCCACTGATGGGGATTTTGAACCGTTTTGGAGGTGAAAAGTTACGATAGTGCGTGAATGCGAAAGGGCTAATGCCTTAACTCATTCGTTTTTTGCTTTCCCTCCACACTTTGGTAAAATTTTCAAACTGGCAAACTTGAACTTTGATCCTTGGAATACAGGCAAATCGTGGGCGTTTGCATTTGTACGTTTCACATACCTTATTGTAAAAAAATCGACACATATCAGACTTGACCGCTTTCATTTTGTGCGATTCTCCTATCTTTCACATTTTTAACTTCTTTGCTCCCACGACCGAAGCAATCACTAGAAATGTGAGAGAGATAGACTAGAGCAAATTGCCATCCTGAGGACTGACACACTAGGGGATGATGATGGGGTTACCTTGGCTAAGAAATACAAGATCGAAAAAATGGTGAAAAAATGAACCGGAAGGCCTCATCGTTTGATACCATTAACAATGATCTCTGCCATACAATCGATTAGCCAAGTGGCCCCTGATCACTGGCATATGAAGGCCAACAAGGCAACGTTGACGGTTAAGGATCTGGAGAAAATCTGAAACAAGTACCAAATCTCCAAAAAACTTGGAGTTGAGGGCTCCGACAGCAAGGGAAAGGGCGTTGGATGCAAGACCTATGGAGTTCACCCTCTACGAAAAGGCGTTGTTCGGAAGGTTGAGGTTTCCATTCCTCCAATTGGTCGTCGAAATGTTGAATCAGATGGAGGTAGCGCCAGGCCAGTTGGTGTCGAATGCATTGAGAATACTATTCGCCAGCGCGATCTCCTTGCCGTAGGCAATAGGAGGGCTACAAATGACGGTCGATGAGTTCTTCTCGTGCTACAAGGCGTCAGGCTAACAGGAGACCTGGGTATCGCTATAAGCGGTGCCAGGCAGAGGATTGGTGGCTGGGCTCCCCTCGTCAGTTAAGGGGTAGAGAACGAAGTGGTTTTTTGTTTCAAAGAATGATGGGAGAGGGGTGAGGACAAGCTAGAAGATCCTCACCAGGTCAGTGAGCCGAAGCTAACTGCGACGGAAGAGAGAGAAGTGAAGGAGGTGAGACAATGGCTAGAGAAAGAAGGGCTTAGGTGGGATGATCTGGTTAAGCCCTCTGCTCTCTTTGCCGCTGGTTTGGGCCTTAAATATGTAGAAAGGGGCCCCATCCTAGAGAAGGTTGAGGCCAAGAGGAAGGCCCAAGAGGCTGACGATTGCCAAGTGCTCACTACGTTAAAAAACTGAAGGAGTAGGAGCTGGGCCTAACTCCCAAGCCATACATGCACATGGTTGCGTGTCAACGCCCCAAAGCCTTGGGAGAGCGTGACCTAGAAACTGTTGTGCCATTGAAGACACCAATTCATCCGATCAAGGAAAGGAACAGAGCTGAGATAGAACAAGCAAAAAGGAAGAGGAGAAGCACTGCCAGGGGTGAGGAGGAAGGAAAAAAGGCAAAGAGGGCCAAAGAGAGCGTGCCTGAGCTAAGGGCCGAGCCAACAGAGGAGGTAGAGATAGTGCAGGCAAGGCCAGGAATCGTCGCTGAGAGAGGCGAGGCTAAACCCTCCATTGCAGAGTTAATAGACTTGGAGGAGGCATGTGAGGGGAAAATAGAGTAGCAAATGACTGGCCTGCCTCCAACAAAGGAGACAAAGGAGGTAGAGCAAAGGGTGGAGAAGGAACGCCCAGCCCTAGTGGGGACAAGTATAATGGGGAAGAGCTCTACCTCCGGAGTAGTGAGCATCACCACTCGTCATCTAAGTGCAATGGTTGGTCGCTCATTACCTGAAGCGAGCCAGCCAACCAACATCTTGCGCGATGCCATAGCCACTTCTAAACGCCAATTGGGCACCATAGATGATGTGAAAGTTAGGGATATTTCTCGATTTGGGGAGGCGAACCTTATGAGGGCATTTTGCTCGGCCCAAATGGAGTAAATGACCTTAGTAGCCGCTCTACTGGGCAAATGAGTGGTGGCGAAAATGGAGACTGAGCCGCTGAAGGCCCAATTAGAGAAAGCGTTCACTGAGCTGGAAGTAGCCAGAATGAAGATTGTCAAGTGGCGAAAGGCGGCGCGAAGTGCCTGCTCCAAAGGGCATGTGTATGAGTAACGTTTGAAAGGGATGTAAATGTTAGCTATGGTGCAGGGGTATGTAGCCGACCGAGTGAAGAAAGACCAATCTGAAGCTGTGGCTGAACTGACTAGTGTCAAGGCTCAGCTAGGCCAGGTGAAACGCGAACTGGAGGGCGCTCATCGAAGAGCGGGGTCGCTAGAGGCCGAAATGGCGAGTGAGCGAAAGAAAGTGTTGGACGCCTAGCAGGCCTGTGTTATAGTGAACGAAAGGCTAGAAAGGCTCTGACCAACAATGAAGAGCTAAGTGAGTCGTCTTTGAAGGAGAAGGAAGAGGCTGACGCGCGAGTTGCTAAGTTGGAGAGGGCGTTCAGCGCAGAGACAAAGGCTTTTGAAAAGGATAGGAGCAAAGCTGTAGAGCTGGCCAAGGCGATAGTATCTGAAAAAGCGGCTTACCCCGACCTCTACGCCACAGTAGTGGAACAATTCAAGCAGTCAACTAAATTCCAAATAGCAATAGACGCTGTTGTGGCATCAAGCCTGTCAAGAGAGAGAGGAGCTGAAGCTGGTCCATCAGGCTCAAGGGCGGCCAATTAGGTGGAGCGGCAAACAAAAGCAGAGGTAATCCAGAACTTCCAATAGTCTGACTATTACTAGCACTTGCTGAGCGAGTATTAGGATAGTGGCTGGGTGAGGTTTAAGCAAAGAACGTAGGCAACCTTCCCAGACATTGACTTTACCGTTGTGAAATCAGGGGAGGAAGACATTGTCGGTACGTCGCTAAATGAGAGGGTTGAAGAAGAAGACCTCTTATCTAGTAAGGCAGAAGAAGACTGAGTGGGGGTTGGGGAAGCTCAATTGTCACGACCCAAACTCGCCCCTATGGGTTTAGCACCGTAACCGGCCAATAATCCGTGATTACCGAAGGCCTGCTTAACAGTAGTAACAGTAATACAGAGTACAGGGGCTAGCGGAAGCCAGAATAGTAATAAAAGATGCCCAATGAGTTGTGACAGTCTGTATGCAAAAAGACTTTTCATAACACATTCACATTCGGAACAAAGCAGTTTGTACATACATTATATACAGGCATTCAGGTTAGGGACCAAATCCCTATCATAACAGTACAGTACAAGTCTATACAGTATACAAAACAGAGACAGAAGGGTGAACTGAGACACCCCAAACGAGCCTAAGCTTGAACACACTTGGAACCTCGCAGTGAGGCATGTTGGTTGGCTTGACAAAAAGGGAGTTTAACCCAACGCTCCTAGCTCCGATCCGGTGCCTGGACATCTACATATATATAAATAGTGAGCTAAAGCCCAATGAATAACAGTTATGTAAAGAGGTTAAGAATGAATGTCCTTTCAGTATTAAAAACTGTCAGTTATAACAGTATATCAGTCATTCAGTCATAGCGGTCATATGTGGTACATCCCATAGCAGAACAGTACAGTAGGTCTTAACAGACCGAACAGTCAGTTGATGGCCATCATATCAGTAAACAGTAATGGTTCCAACATGAGAACCGACAGAGATCTCTGTAACAGTAGCAGTAACAGTACAGTAACAGTAAATTGCTATGGATGCCATAAATACAGTTCGCAAATAAGACAAACATTCATTCAGTAAGAAATATCATTTCGGAAAGCAGTACAGTTGATCATTCAGAAAATATTTATGATTGAATATATCTTTACAACATTGTTACTCACAGAGTTTCGGGCTACAGATATGCTAGTGAGCGTCCTCGGATGCCAACCCTACGCAGTTACAAGATGAACACACACTAAGTTGCACGTTTGGGAAACAATAACTTAGTCCCTAGCTTGACTCAGTGTGGTTCTATAGCATTATCCTCATTAAGATGCCTTAAACTAGGCTTAGGAATGCCTAGGATGGAATGAGGATGCAAAGATGCACTTTAAAACACTTTTCAAATTTTTGCTGAAACAGGGGTCCCGCTCGAGCGTGGCTTTCTCCGCTCGAGCGGACATGCAGACAAAAGAGCTACGCTCGAGCGTGACTTTCCTCGCTTGAGCGGACTGCAAAAGTACTGGATGCATGAAATTCACACTCGACGGGCGCTCAACCCCTGCTCGAGCGTAAGACACAAGTCCTCGCTCGAGCGTGCATTCCCTCGCTCGAGCGTACTGTAAACACATGCAAAGTACTGGACACACGCATTTCATGCTCGAGCGTTACTTTTCCCGCTCGAGCGGACTGCATGAACTCAGAGTGTACGCTCGAGCGTGGAGTTCCCCGCTCGAGCGTGGATCCAAAATCTGGAATTTCCAGATTTGTCTCCAAGCATGAAACTCAAACTTTAAAGCTTCCAATTCGATCCTTTTGGGCTAATTTTCTAGAAAACACTTTAAAACTCATAATATGACATGTTTCAAAGATCAATTTGCAAAATCAAAGCCCAAAGGTAGTTCAATTGAACCCAATTCCAAACAAAACTCCAAGAACATGATGTACATGCAACATGCATGAATTTAATCAACTTCAAAGCTTCTAATACAAGAACAAATAACTCAATCCTTCTAAAAACAAGATGAATTTATGAACTATAATCAAAATATGGACATGTAGCAAATTTCATGGGAAAGACCTCAAAACTCAAGAATGTGCACATGCATGCATGAATTTCTACTCAATGCAACACTTTAATTTAATTCTTGACCTTAAGCTCCTATTCCTCCATGAATCATGCAAGAAATGACTTAAATTCACCATCAAGAAGGTAAATATCCTACCTCAGGTCTTCAATTTCGAGTCTAGGAGTTCAATTATGCAATCTACCTTCAATTTCTTCAAGTCTCCAAGCTAAATTTGTTGAAATCAAGCTTTCTCCTAACTCTCTCTCTCTCTCTAGTCGGTTTTGCCTTTCAAAGATGAGCAAATGATGTATCCAACATGAATGAGGTAGAAAAGGGATGGTCTAGTGTCAAGCCACTAAGTGGCAATTAGGTAAATAACCTGAACTAATGTTATTTAACATTATTTAATCTAATTTAATCGCTCCAAATCACATTTCAATTAAACATACCATAAAATCACATAAATTCTAATTAGCATGAAACGCTAATTAGTTTCGGATTCGGCCGCTAATAAGGCCTTCAATTTGCAGTTTAAAACATAAAACACGAACAGATCATTTATCAGTCAAACAGATAGATTTGCGTTAAAACTAATACACTCAATCAATCAGTTCAGAATATTAATCAAATCAGTTACTTAATCATGTTCAGTCACAGTTTAGCGGTAATCAGTGGTGAGGGTTGTCACATCAACAGCAGCTTAGCAAATGTAATTGGAGTGTTATTTTAATTTTCCTTGTAAAGACTTGTACATTTTATAATAAACTTGTGCATAATACAAAACCTGGTCTTGGAAATTGTTGAGTGATAACTGTTGGTCTCACTGTGTGTGCCCATTGAAAAATGAGTTTTGAAAAATAAATTACTTGAAATGAAGGATGACATGGAGTTTGAAAAATGTAACATGTAAAATGTATGGGTGAAGATAAGGGTTCAAAATTGAAAGTAAAATAAAACAAAACTCCAAGCAAAACTTAAAAATGAACATTTTTTGGCGATCTGTAAGAAGGTTCTTCAGGATGGCCACTAATCATGCAATGACATAAAAATTGGACTTGTGTAAAAACAGAAGGTGAGGCGGTGAAGTTGGTCACAAAATGAAATGATGGTGCCACCATTGAATTTTGAAGTTGAAAAAGGTAATTGTAAACGAAAAGTATGTTGGGTTGACCTTCAGTCAGGCAAAGGGGCCAAAATTAAAGGTGTGCAGCCTTTTTGTCGTTGTGCTCTTGGTTTTAAGGTCGGTCGGGTGACTATAAGGTAGGTCGATTAGGTATCTTGGTCAATTGGTCTGAGATCTATATGCTCAGTCTAGATGCGGCTTATGGAACTCAGTCTGGTTGAGGTCTTTACACTCAGTCTGGCTGAGGCTTTATTAAACTCAGTCGGGCTGAGATCTTCATGCTCAGTCTGGCTGAGGCTTTATTAAACTTAGTCGGGCTGAGGTCTTCGTGCTCAGTCTAGCTGAGACTTTATTAAACTCAAACGGGCTAAGGTCTACATGCTCAGTCTGGCTGAGGTCTTATTAAACTCAGTCGGGTTGAGGTCTTTGTGCTTAGTCTGGTTGAGACTTTATTAAACTTAGTCGGGCTAAGGTCTATATGCTCACTCTGGCTGAGGCTTTATTAAACTCAGTTAACACTTACAAAATGTACAACATAAATAACAGTTTGAATGTCTTTTTCATTAATACAAAGTCCTGCCATGGTGAACTTACACATTATATTGAAAAGACAAAATTGAACAAGTGGTTCGAATATCAAAGTAAACAACATGAGAGGAAAATACTTCATTTTACTGAAAATACCACTTCAAATGCTCAACATTGCATGGGTGAGGGAGATCTGTGCCCTCCATATCTTGTAGCGGTAAGTGCTTGGTCGCAGCCTAGATTTGACAATGTAAGGCCCTTTCTACTTAGTTGCTAGCTTGCCCTCGGTCGGGTTTTTAGTGGCGAGAGTTGCTTCTCATAGGACTAGGTCTCCCACTGCAAATTCTCTAGGTCTGACCCGGCTGTTATAGTGCTGCCTCATCTTTCATTGGTATGAAGTTAGTCTGACTGCAACTGTCATGACCCAAACTCACCCCTATGGGTTTAGCGCCGCAACCGGCCAGTAATCCTTGGATTACCGAAGGTCTCTGAATAGAATAATTTATAATTAGGGGCTGCGGAAGCAAATATAAAAACATACATAGTCCATTGAGCTGTGGAGACATATATGGGACATAAATTTTATACTTTATACACATATGTGTGACGTCAAAAGGCAGTAATCTTACATCACATTTGTTATAGATATAGCCCAAAGGGGCTTAGCCCTATATGTAGATAACAGAGAACTTGTTCTATAACCAAATAAAGACAAGGTCTTGAATATAAGCCATTTAAACTTGACTCGCTTACAAAAGGAAACCTCCTCCTCGGCACAATGGCTGGCTGACAAAACTAAAAAGCCAGGTCCTTAATTCTGAACCTGGTCACGCGCCTGGTCACCTACGTACATAGTATAAATAGTGAACGGAAGCCTAATGAATAATAACAGAGTAAAGGATTTAAATGAATGATGTCTATCACAAATATACTTCAAATTTCTTATTGAACAGAAGCATGACCATATTCGTATCAGAAACTGAATCATAAACATATCCATATCATGAGTGGTGTATCCGTTAGCATCAAACATATCTCTTTGGTCAAGCTTAGTAAGTTCCACATTGGAACCTCCGGTACTGGGTAACATATCTGATACATGAGCCACGGTATTGTTTCGTCCGGGCAAGGCCCTAGACCACGGTATTGTCTCTCCCGGGTGAGGGCCTCATGACCATAAGCCACAGTATTATGTCCCATGGATGAGGGCCTCTGCTAAGGATACCACATAAACATTTCAAGAAAGTGGATCATTATTCATGTAATCACATAATAGCCTTTTTATAATAACCCCGACCTCAGATTAATGCTAAAACATGATTAATTATGCCTAATAGTAATTTAGAAGGAATCTGGGATTAATTTGCATATGTATTGCATTATTTATGTGTTTCTATTTGTTCAGTGTAAGACGATTTGTTCATGTCTTTGACTTTAATTTGCAAATTGAAAGCCTTATCGGCGCCCGATTCCGAAATCGATTAATGTTTCCTGTTAGTTAGATTTTATGTGAATTTATGGTAAATTTAGTGAAATGTGATCTGGTATGATTAAATTGGATTAAATAACGATGAATTACACAGTTTGACTTATTTACCTTAGTGCCACCTAGTGGGCCACTTGTATTACACCTTGAGGCTTGTATTACACTTGATTACACAACATTTCCTCAGCCATTTTGAGACCCATAACTGACTAGAGAGAGGGAGAAAGGAGATAGCTTGATTTCATTGTGAATTGGCTTAGAGAACTTGAAGAATTGAAGTATAGTTTGCAAATTGAGCTTGTATATCTTGCATTCAAGACTTAAGGTAGGAGAATTACCTTCTTGATTGTGAATTCAAGTCATTTCTTGCATGATTCATGTGACATTAGTGATCTAAGACAAGAATTGAATTAAACATGTTGAATTAGAGCTTAAATCATGCATGCATGTCCATATCATAACAATTTGAAGTGTTTTCATGGAAATTCTTGCATGCAAGGCCATATTCTAGTTATAGTCCATGAGTTCATCATGATTTGAGTGTAATCTTGCATTTGGTTACATTTTTGGAGCGTTGAGTTCAAATGAACACTTGCATGTTTTGTTCTTTAATATTTCTTGAAAGTTTGTTTGAAATTGTGTTTAATTAACTTACCTTTGGGATTTGATTTCTCAAATTGAGCTTTGAAACATGTTGTACTATGAGTTTACAAGAGTTTTCCAAAAAATTAGCCCAAGAGGATCGAATTTGGTACATTAAAACTTGGATTTGAGCTTGAAGGTTCAATCTGGAATTTCCAGAATTTGGACTCACGCTCGAGCGGGGAAAGTGGCGCTCGAGCGTGGATTTCGACCATCCAGTACTTTTGTCACATTTTGCAGAACGCTCAAGCGGGAAGGTTTACGCTCGAGCGGAGACTTTTGTTTGCATGTCCGCTCGAGTGGGGAAAACCACGCTCGAGCGGGACCCCTATTTTCTGAAAATTCTGAAGAATATTTTCTAAGGCATTTTTGCATCCTCATTTCATCCTAGGCATTCCTAGGCCATGTTTAAGACTCTATAGTGAGGATTAAAGGGTAGAAACACACTAAGAACCAACGACGTAAGTTTTGTATAATTAGAATGTACGTTTCAAGTGTGTGTCTGTTATGTGATTTGTAGGTCACGTGCCACGTCCTGTTTGACCTATCCGCTTCGTCTGTCTGATTCAAGATCAACTGTGAGTAATAACTTAGTAAAGTTATGTTCAATTGTATCTACTTTCTGTGTGATGAAACAAGATCTGTTCTCTGAAATGATATTTCTAAATGAATGAATGGTTGTCCAATGTTTTATGAAATGTATTCGTGACATTCTTAGCCTCAAATATGTTCTGTTTCGTCCCTTTATGGGCCAACTGTACGTCTCATGAGCCAACTGTTTATGGATCCTTACGTCCCTTTATGGGCCAACTGTACGTCTCATGAGCCAACTGTATCGTCTCTGTGCACGTGAGTCAACTGTTTGCCTTTATGGCCGTCCCTTTATGGGTCAACTATATCTGTGAGAGCTAACGAATGTATCACGTATGCTTATGCATGACTTATGATTTCTGAATATGATCTGGACAATATGATTTTGATATGAACGGAATTATGATTTCTGAATCTGTATGGACTCATTCATTAAAACCCCTTTACTCTGTTATTATTCACTAGGCTTTCGCTCACAGTCTATATTATGTATGTAGGTGAGACGGCACCTGACCAGGGCCAAAGTTGACGGCCTTCTGTTCTGTTTTGTTAGCCAACTATTGTGCCTCCCGAGGAGGTTCCGATCGAAGTCTATTGCCATGGTTATTTTTGTACTTCATGCTAGTCTTAGTGTATGCACTGTATAGTCAGATCTTAGGAAGTGCACTTCTGTAATTATGTTGTAAATATTGGTGTCCTTGACTGGCATGTTTATGTATATGTATATAAATAAGTTTTAAATCTTCTGTCCCATGTACGCTATCACAGCTCATTGGACCTTGTCTATTATGTATTAATGCTTCCGCAGCCCCTTATTAATTACTAATCTGTATAGAGGCCTTTGGTAATCTACGGGTTACTGGCTAGTTACGGTGTTAAACCTACATGGGCGGGTTTGGGTCGTGACACTTTTGTATCATTAAAAGACAGTTCATATCATATAATAATATTCAGAAAGTATTTCATATCGAACATAGCTTTACTAAGTTATTACTCACAGATAGCTTCATAGATAGTTTGGCAGCAAACCAATGGATCAACCGCTCATGGCGCGTGACCTACACCAACACATAACAAATACGCATTTGAAACACACGCTTGAAATATACTTAACCCTTTACGTTCTATTTTTAGTGTGTTTCTACGTTTTACTCTCATTAATGTCTTAATCTTGGCTTAGAAGTGCCTAGGATGCAATGAGGATGCTAAAAATGTGTTTGGAAACACTTAACAAAACTTGCTGAAAACAGGGGTCCCGCTCAAGCGTAGCTTCCTTCGCTCAAGCAAACATGCGAACATGTGAGAGGCCGCTTGAGCTCAGATTCCTTCGCTTGAGTGGTTTGCAAACTTTGAAAAAGTACTAGTTATGTGATTTTCACGCTCAACGGCCGCTCGAGCATGAGACTCAGGTCCTCACTCGAGCGCAACTATTGTCGCTCGAGTTGCGCTCGAGTGGTCTGCAAAAACATGAAACTTCTAGGAGCATGCATTTCATGCTCGAGTGAACTTCTTGTTGTTCGAGTGGGGATTCAAAACAAAGGTGGCCGCTCGAGCGCAGGATCTATCACTCGAGCAGAGAATGCAAATTCTGGGTTTTCCAGATTCGCCTCCAAGCTGCAAATCTTGAATTCAACCCTTCAAAACTCATCATTTTGGGCCAAAACTTGAGGAAAGTTATCTGAACTTGAAAAACATTGAGAATTAAAGATCATTTCATGAAATCAAGGCCCATAAGCTTGACAATTGAGCAAATTCAAACTTGAATTGTGAAAACATAACATGAATATGACATGCATGGAGTGATTTGAGCTTTAAGTTTCCAAATCATGAGCAAATGAGGTGTTTGGGTCAAAAACATGTTGAGTTCCTTGAACAAAACCTAAGTAGAGACATGCATGTGGAGATTCTTGAAAATTAACTTATAAAATTATGAGAATTATGCATACATGCATGATACACTCCCAAAATCAACTATCTAAGCTTAATTCTTGCCTTCCTATAGGATTTCTTTTGAATTCATGAGTTGACTAAATTGTATTATCAAAAGCTTGAGTTCTCACCTAAACTTCTCAATTGAGCTTCAAGTAGACCAATTCTTGAGTAATCAAGCTAATCATCCTTAGTTCTCTTCAATTCTCTAGCAAGTCCCTTTTGGTTGAATTCAAGTCTACCTCCCTCTCACTCTCTCTCACGTTTGTGTGTGTGAGTGAACTCAAAATGTGTTGAAAATGAAAGAAATCGATGAGTAGGAGCACTTAAGAAGCCTTATATAGGCTTGCCTAAAAATGGTTAATTAAGACTAATCAAGTGGGCGTTAAATTAATCTAATTTAATCGTTCCGAACTGAATTTTAATTAAACTTACCATAAAATTCTAAAAATTCCTAATAACACATAACCGAAGTTAATTCCGTAATCGGATGCCAATAAGGCCTTCAATTCACAAACCGAAATGTAAATATGAACAGATCTTTCTACGTCAAACAGATATAAACACAAATAAGGCAACGTATGATGCAAAATTTCACTTAATTACTTATTAGACATAATTAAGCATGGATTAACGTTAATCATGGGTCGGGGTTGTCACAATGACTGATTCTCATAGTTCTTCTATGAGGTTTAAATCAATTTTCTGGAATTCTTCGTTTAGGTCTGGATCGGGGTGCATTACCCTGGGGATCGACAGACCAACTTCCACGAGGATGACCGCCTCGGCACCGTATGTTAAGCGAAAAGAAGTCTTTCTCCTGGGAGTTCATGCTGTCGTCTGATACGCCTAGAGCACATTCAGTAGCTCTTCTACCCAGAAACCCTTAGTCGCTTCCAATTTAGTTTTGATGATCTTCAACAAGAAGCGATTAGTAACTTCAACCTGCCTATTAGCTTGTGGATGGCCTGGAGAGGAAAAACATGTCTTGATACTGAGCTCTTCACATAATTCCTTGAATTTGGCATTGTCGAATTATTTTCCGTTATCTGATACGATGGCCTAAGGAACGCTAAACCTTCATACAATGGATTTCTAGATGAACTTGGTAGTATTCCGTTCGGTGATATTGGCAAAGGGATCTGCTTTTACCCACTTGGTGAAATAGTAAATGGCAACAACAACGAACTTGACTTGGTCTTTTCCAATTGGCAAGGGACCTATTAGGTCAATTCTTCATTTGGCAAAGGAATAAATACTATTAAGTGTGATCAGTTCTGTTGGAGGGGTGTAAGGTACGTTAGCAAAGTGTTGGCATTTGTCATATTTGAGTATGAAATCGTTGGCATCTTGGCTGAGAGTAGGCCAGAAGTAGCCAGTGCAAAGAACTTTATGTGCCAAAAACCGCCCCCCTAAGTTGTTACCACAAGCTTCTTGTATTTCTCTTATCACATAGGTAGCTTGATCAGTATTCAGACACCTGAGGTATGACCGTGATAACCCCTGCTTATATAAGATGCCTATAATGATAACATAATTAGCCAACCAAGCTCTGACCTTGTCAGCTTCCTTCTTATCTTTGGGTAATACTCCCTCTTCTAAGAACGAGATAATATCTTGTGCCCATGGGATGTGCTCATTGTGAAGTAAGTGGACCTCTTGTTGATCTTGTGAAAATGCTAGATATGCCAGGTATTCGAGTCTAACTCCATGACTGAGGTCTGACTGGTTTGCCAAGGCTAATTGGGCCATTTCATCTGCTTGGGAATTTTCAGACCGTAGGATATGCTTGATGTGGAAACTGTTGAAGAGGCGGGTGAGGGGTAGAGTGATGTCTCTGTATGATATCATTTTCTTATCCTTTGCATCAAACTTGTCACAATAAAAACCCGCCCCTATAGGTTTAGCATCATAATCGGCCAGTAATCCTGGGATTATGAAGGCCTCTAAATAGATTAACAAAATAAGGGGCTAGATGAAGCAATTATTTAAGCAAATAATGTCCATAGAGCTATGTAGACATATATAGGAGAGAAAAATTTAAAACTTATATTCACATATATGTGAGGTCATACATATATACATCAGCCTTACATCACCCAAAAGCAGACAAAACAAAACGGGGCTTAGCCCTTTATACAGTCTAAACAAAAGTCTTATTCCAAAAGAAAAGGAAAAGATAAGACAGATATCACTTACACTTGACTTGGACGTTTGAAACACTTAGGAACCTCTTCGGAAGGCACTGTGGTTGGCTTAACAAAACAGAATTCCAGGCAATAGCTTAAGTCTGATTCCACACTTGGTCACTTATATACATAAATAATATAGTGAGCTGGAGCCTAGTGAATAACAACAAAATGATGTCCAAAACAGATTCAGAAGTCACAGTTCATATCAGAAATAGATTCAGATTCACATACTTATCCAGAAGTCATAAGTAGTTATATGTGTTACATCCATTAGCAATCAGATCGGATTGGTCATGAGACCCACATACATAGTCAGTACTGACGACCATAAAGGTCAATATCTTGTGCACAAGTAGCCACGGTATTGTATCCCTCAAGCGAGGGCCACATAAACATAAGCCATGGTATTGTTTCCTCCAGGCGAGGGCCACATGTATATTGGCCACAGTATTATCTTCTTCGGGCGAGGGCCACGTGAACTAAGGATGCCACAAATACATTTCAGAAAATTGGACATTCATTTATGATTCACAAAATAGCATTTCAGAAAACATATCGTATCATATCAGTCAGAAAAATACTTATAATCAAACATAGCTTTATAGAGTTGTTACTCACAGATAACTCCAGTAGCAGAAGAGTTAGAATAGATGGATCAGATAGTCTATGGCGCATGACCTACACAAATACATAGTGGATACACATTGAAACACACGCTTGGAAAACACTTAATTTATTTCTTTTCTATCTTGGTGTGTTTCTAATCCTTATCCTCATTATTATGTCTTAATCATGGCTTAGGAATGCCTACGACGCAATGAGGATATCAAAATTCACTTTAAAACACTTAGTTAAAATTCCGAAAATAGGGCAGTTCGCTTGAGCATAACATTGGTCGCTCGAATGGACCCCCTTGGTCTACAAAACTTCTAGGAGCTCTCATTTTATGCTCGAGCACAACTTCCTACACTTGAGCTGAGGATCACAAATAAGGGTGGTCGCTCGAATGCTGGTTCTGTCACTCGAGCCAATCCCCAAACTCTGCAAAAGTACTGGGAGCTCGCATTCTTCGCTCGAGTGCAACTTCTTATGCTCGAGTGAAGAGTGCGAATTCTGGAATTTCCAGGTTGCACTTCCAACTCCAAAACTTGAATTCAAAGCTTCAAAACACATCCTTTGGGCCCAAAAGTTAAGAAAACATGTCTAAACTCGAATAACATCATGAATTGAAGGTTATTTTGCAAAATCAAGGCCCAAAAGCAAGTCAATTGTTTGAACTCAAACTTGAAACTCAATGTATAATACATGCAAGAGTTGATACAAATTCTATCCTTCCAAAACATGATTAATTGAGGTAAAACAATGTAGAACCTGATGAATTTCCAAAACCAAGCTAGAATGACTACATGCATATTGGAGTTCTTGAAACTTAAGCTCAAAATGTAAGAAAATATGCATAAATGCGTGGTATGACTTAGATTCTTCAATCCTAGTTTTAATCTTGCATTAAATCACCTAATTCACTTGAATTCATTCTTTTGTTGATTCCAACACTTAGTTTTTAGGTCGAATTCTTACCTTAATTCTTCAATTAGGCTCTAGATTGCTATGTCTTTGAGTTTCCAAGCCAAATTCCTCAATTTTCCAAGAAATTCTTTATCCTCGAGCTTTGATCTCAATTATCTCTTGCTCTCTCTCTCTCTCTCTCTCTCTCTCTCTCACTCACGTTTGGGAGCTCAAAGATGACACAATGAGAGCGTTTTGTATTATTCTAGAATCAAATTAGCCTTATATAGGCTTGGTTAAGCTAAATTAATTAATCGTTGATTAAACTAATCAATTACAATTATTTTATTCTAATTATTTGGTTCCAAATTGAATTCTATGTAATCTTACCAGAAAATTCTAAAAATTCAAAATAACACATTAACCTAGGCAAATTCGTGATCGGATGCTGATAGAACCTTCAATTCACATATTGAATCAGAAAGTTAGACAGATATTTCTACGTCAAACATATATAATCACAAATAACACAATACACATGCAATATATTTAGAATTTCATCTTAATTATTTATTAGACATTCTTAATCATGGTTTAGTGACTAATCACAGTTCGGGGTTGTTGCAGTCTTCCCCTCTTAAAAAGTTTGGTCCTCCAAACTCGAATTACCTTCATTTCGGAAGAATGTAGGGTCCAATGGAAACAAGTCCGGATATTTCTTCATCATACCTTCTTCTGTTTCCCATGTTGCATAAGTTCCTCCATGATTTTGTCAATCAACCTTCACCAATGGAATCTCCTTGTTTCTCAATCTTTTGATTCTTCGGTTGACAATTTGGATTGGTCATTCCTCGTAAGTATAATCATCTTTCAAAGGCACATATGTTGGCTCAACTACATGTAACAGATTTCTCAAATAATCCCGAAGCATTGAAACATGAAAAGTATTATGCATATTCTTCATAATTGGAGGTAAGGCCACTTAATACATCACCGGATTAATTTTCTCAATGATTTCATACGGGCCCACATACCGTGGTGCCAACTTGCCTTTAATCCTAAATCGAGTTTGCCCTTTCCTTGGAGTTACTTTTATAAACACGTGATCACCGACTTCATATTCTCTTTCTCTTCTCTGGACATCCGCATAACTCTTTTGACAATTTTGTGCAGTTTTCAAACGTTGCTGAATCAGTTTCACTTTCTCAATCGTCTATTGGACCAATTTCGATCCTAATAATGGTTTATCACCTACTTTGCCCAACAAATTGGAGATCAGCATTTTCAACCATACAATGCTTCATAAGAAGCCATACCGATACTTGAGTGATAACTGTTGTTGTACACAAACTCGGCCAATGGCAAATAAGCTTCCCAATTTCCTTGGAAATCTAACACACACATTCTGAGCATATCTTCCAAGGTTTGAACGGTTCATTTAGATTGGCCATCCGTCTGTGGATGATAAGTAATGCTAAGTCTCAGTTCTGTTTCCAAGGCTTGTTGTAAACTCTGCCAAAATCTTGAAGTAAATTTTGAATCTCTATCAGACACAATGGATATCGGCACTTCGTGCAATCTCACAATCTCATTCACATAAATGTTAGCTAATTTATCCGCATTATAAAAAGTTTTGACGAGTAACAAATGTGTGGATTTAGTCAAACAATCAACAATTACCCAAATAGAGTCCACACCTCTAGAAGAACGAGGTAGACCGACAATGAAGTCCATCGCAACATGCTCCCAGTTCTATTCCGGTATTGGAAGCGGCTGAAGCAATCCAGCAAGTCGTTGATGTTCAGCTTTTACTTGTTGGCAGTGCAAACACTTATCTACAAAATTAGGAATACACTTCTTCATGCCAGGCCACCAGAAATTCTGTTTCAAATCTTTGTACATTTTCATGTTTTCCAGGTGCATTGTATGCCTCAGTCATGACACACTTTCTCAGTTCTACACAATCTGGTACATAGAACTTTTCCTGAAATTTTAGTGCATTGCCTTCATACACAAATTCAGGCCTCGGTTTTGAATCGATCTCATCAACAATCATTTTCAGAAATTCATCTCCTAACTATTTTTCTTTAACTTCTTGAATGATTGCTGGTTGTGCGGAAATTGCAGCTAAAATTCCACCATGTTCACGTAAGACAATCTTAATTTCATTTCTTTCCAGTTCATACCACAATTCCTTCTGACCAGTGAGTAAACATACCAAATTCCCAATGGATTTTCGGCTTAAAGCATCCGCAACTATATTAGCCTTTCTCGGATTATATAAAATCTGTGTCAGAAAAATAGCATTTCAAAAAATAGATCGTATCATATCAGTCAGAAAAATACTTATAATCAAACATAACTTTGTAGAGTTATTACTCACAGATAACTCCAGTAGCAGAACAGTCAGAATAGAACAGTTAGAATAGACAGATCAAACAGTCTATGGCGCATGACCTACACAAATACATAGTGGATACACATTGAAACACATGCTCGGAAAACATTTAACTCATTTCTTTTCTATCTTGGTGTGTTTCTAATCTTTATCTCATTATTATCCTTAATCATGGCTTAGGAATGCTTAGGATGCAATGAGGATGTCAAAATGCACTTTAAAACACTTGGTCAAAATTCTAAAAACAAGACAGTTCAATTGAGCGCAACATTGGTCACTCGAGCGGACCCCCTTGGTCTGCAAAACTTCTAGGAACTCTCATTTTACGCTCAAGCACAACTTCCTACTCTCGAGCTGAGGATCAAAAATAAGGATGGTCGCTCGAGCACAGGTTCTGTCACTCAAGCCAACCCCCAAACTCTACAAAAGTATTGGGAGTTCACATTCTTCGCTCAAGCAAAGAGTGCGAATTCTAGAATTTTCAGATTGCACTTCTAGCTCCAAAACTCAAATTCAAAGCTCCAAAACTCAAATTCAAAGCTTCAAAACACATCATTTGGGCCCAAAACTTGAGAAAACATGTCTAAACTTGAATAACATCATGAATTGAAGGTTATTTCGTAAAATCAAGGCCTAAAAACAAGTCAATTGTTTAAACTCAAACTTGAAACTCAATGTATAATACATGTAAGAGTTGATTCAAATTCTATCGTTCCAAAACATGATTAATTGAGATAAAACAATGTAAAACTTGATGAATTTCCAAAACCAAGCTCAAATGACTACATGCATGTTGGAGTTCTTGAAACTTAAGCTGAAAATGTAAAAAAATATGCATGCATGCATGGTATGACTTAGATTCTTCAATCCTAGTTTTAATCTTGCATTAAATCATCTAATTTACTTGAATTCATTCTCTTGTTGATTCAAACACTTAGTTTATAGGTTGAATTCTTACCTCAATTCTTCAATTAGGCTCTAGATTGTTATGTCTTTGAGTTTCCAAGCCAAATTCCTCAATTTTCCTTGAAATTCTTCCTCCTCAAGGTTTGATCTCAATTCTCTCTCTCTCTCTCTCTCTCTCTCTCTCTCACGTTTGAGAGCTCAAAGATGACACAATGAGAGTGTTTTGTATTATTCTAGAATCAAATTAGCCTTATATTGGCTTGGTTAAGCTAAATTAATTAATCATTGATTAAACTAATCAATTACAATTATTTTATTCTAATTATTTGGTTCTGAATCAAATTCTAAGTAATCTTACTAAAAAATTCTAAAAATTCAAAATAACAAATTAACCAAGGCAAATTCGTGATCGGATGCCGATAGGGCCGTCAATTTGCATATTGAACAGAAAGTTAGACAGATATTTCTACGTCAAACAGATATAAGCACAAATAACACAATACACATGCAATTGATTTAGAATTTCCTCTTAATTACTTATTAGGCATTCTTAATCATGATTAGTGACTAATCGCAGTTTGAGGTTGTTACAAAACTCTCCACTCTGATTACCAATTGAGAATCACTGAACACTTGGAGACAGTCTACCCCAATGTCTTTGGCTAGTCTGAGACCTACTATCAGGGCCTCGTATTCAGCCTCATTGTTACTTGCGTCAAACTGGAATTGGAGGACACATTTGATGTCCTCGCCTTCTAGGGTGGTAAGGATTAAGCCAAATCCACTGCCTTCTTTTTGGAAGAGCCATTAATGCTTAGAGTCCAAGAGTAGGGGTCGACCTCCTCAGGAGTGATGTGGGCTGGTAGAGGAGCTATGCTTGGGGTGAGATTGGTGAACTCTAGGATAAAATCTATAATAGTTTGGCCTTTGATAGCTATTCGAGGTCAGTAAGAGATTTTATACTGGCTCAATTCAATAGACCACTACATGAGCCTTCCAGACGACTCTGGTTGCTACATAAATTTTCTCAAAGGTTGGTCGGTGAGAACCACGATGGAATGGGATTGAAAATATAGTCGAAGTCGTCTGGAGGCGATGACCAGAGCCAAGCCCATCTTTTCCAACAAGGAATAGTTTTGTTCTGCCCCCACGAAGCTAATGTAGTAAACTGGACATTGAACTGAGTCACTCTCTTTGATTAGGGCAACACTGACCGCAGTATTAGAAATGGCCAAGTAGAGGAAGATGGTCTCACTATGCACTGTTTCAGTTGTTGGAATGCCTCATTGTATTCGGAGTTCCAAGTAAAAGTCTTCCTAAGCACTTTGAAGAATGAGAGACACTTGTCGGTTACCATTGAAATGAAACAATTGAGGGCGGCTACTATGCTAGTGAGTCGTAGGACCTCTTTACTGTTCTGGGAGACTGCATTTCTATTAAGGTCTTGATCTTTTCTAGATTGGCCGTAATTTCCCTATGGCTAACCATGAAACCCAAGAATTTGGCAAACCCAATGCCGAAGGCACATTTCTCTAGATTTAGCTTCATTTTGAACTTGTGCAAGGTCTAGAAGGTCTCCCACATGTCTGATAAGTGATCTAAAGTAAGCTTGCTTTTGACGAGCATGATATCGACGTAGACCTCCATATTCGTACCTATCTGGTTTTTGAACATGGCATTAACCAGTTGTTGGTAAGTGGTTCTCGCGTTCTTCAAACCCAACAGCATTACACGGTAATGGTAAGTTCCTGTGTCAGTAATGAAAAATGTGTGCTCTTGATCGACTGTATGCATTAAGATCTGGTTATAGCTTGAAAAAGCATCCATGAAACAGAGCATTTGGTAGTCTGCTGTTGCATCGACCAATAGATCTACCCTAGGTAGTGGGTAGCTATCTTTGAGGCAAGCTTGATTGAGGTCAAAATAGTGGACGCAGAGTCTCCACTTGCCATTACTTTTGCGAACCAAAACCACATTAGATAACCACTTAGGATAGTCCACGTTTTATTATGAATTTGGCCTTCAACAGTTTGTCTACTTCTACGACGATGAGATTGTTACACTCTAGATGGAAAATATGTTGCTTTTAGCGAACTGGTCAGAATTAGAGCTCAACACTTTGATGAGTAATGACAGAAGGATCGATGTCAAGCATGTCCTCATGGGCCCAAGTGAAGACATCTTTATTCTCGGTGAGGAAAGCTGCAAGGTCGGTCTTGGCCTGGGGGCTCAGCTGACTGCCAATCTTAGCTATCTTCTTTGGGTCGGCAGGGTGAATGGGCGCTTTCAATAACTCTTCCACTGGTTCCCCTCGGATCAGTTCTTTTTCATCTCTAACATCAAGGCCCTCAATAATCATGGCCTTCTTTATCTTCACATCTTTCAACGAAGCGACGTAACATTCTTTAGCTATAGTCTGCTCACCCCTTACAGTGCCGACCCCATGATCAGTTAGAAATTTCATTGCTAGATAGTACGTGGATGTCACAGCTTGGAAAGCATTGAGAGTTGTATGCCTAAGTATAATGTTGTAAGCAGAGGGCTAGTCAACGATCAGAAATGTGAAGATCTTCGTGGTTTTCCTTGGGTACTCACCTATAGTGATTGGAAGATCGATGGACCCTATAGAGGTTACCCAATCTCCTATGAAATTAACTGAGGGAATTTGCAGGGGTGATAACTTTTTTCTTCCCCGGTCTTGAGCTAATTAAATGCATGGAGAAAGATAATATCCAATGAGCTGCCATTATCGACGAGCACACGCCTGACTTTGTAGTTTGAAAGAAGAGAGGAAATGACCAGAGGGTCATCGTGAGGGTATCGGACTCCTATGCAATTCGCATCTGTGAAAGTGATCGGCTCCGACTACTACTTAGGTTGCTTGAGGGGTCGGTCGATCGTCGCCACTTCTTTGTCTAACCCTTGTCTGATGCTTCGGAGGTCGGCTTGTTGTGCCGATCGAGATGGTTCACCACACGTGAGTCCTCTTACAATGGCCCTAATTTCTTTCAACGGGGGTGCGGGTCCTTTTGGAGCCTGGAGTTATGATTGGGCTCGATCATCATTCTGCCTAGGCTGGTCGACTGGCCATGGCGGAGTGTGCCTGTCGTTCCGCCTTGGGGGATCGACCCTAGCTCTTTGGTGCGGTGAGGTGGTGGTGAAATGAGTTAAACGCCCTTAATGGATCAAGTCTTTAACCTGATCCTTCATATTGATGCACTCTTCGTTGTTATAGCCATGGTCGCGGTAGAAGCGACAATATTTAGACTGCTCCCGTCAGATTGAGGGGGATTTTGAAGGTTGGGGCCATTTTAGGTTATAGTCTTGTTGGATTTGGTTTAGGACTTGTTCTATGGGTGAGTTAAGGGGGATACACCGCTCAAAATGACTGGACGGGCGGGTAGAGCCGATCAGTTGGAGCGTGGGGGTCAGTTAGTATATTGGGAGGGTCGGTGAGTGTATTGGGAGTGTCTGGGCTCGAGCTCTTTTCTCTTGTCTTTGGATTGTGGAGGTTTGGGTATAGAATATTGGCAAGCTACCAAAGAGTCTTCTTCGTTCATGTATTTTTGGGCTTTGGCGAGGAGAACGACCATAGTCATTGGAGGATTTTTGGAGAGGGAAAAGAGAAACTCTAACGGGCACAGTCCGGCCATGAAAGCTGTTAAAATGACCTTGTCATCGTTTTCCTCCACCTGTAAAGCTTTCGAATTGAAATGAGTGACAAAGCTACGTAATGACTCCCCTTTCATTTGTCGAATATTTAGTAGTTGAGTTGCTGGGTATTGCTGATGCTGAGCGCCGATAAAGTGGCTCAAGAAGGACTCGCTCAGCTGATTGAAAGAAGTGATCGAGTCCAACTAGAGCTGACCGAACTAGAGCCGCGCCGATCCCTTAAGCATAATAGGGAAGGCCTAACACATAATCTCATTAGGGAAAGAATGAAGGATCATGAGCATCCTGTATGCTTCCAAGTGGTTGACCGGGTCAATTGCACCGTCAAAGGTGTCGATCGACGATATTTTGAACTTAGGAGGCAAGGGTTTGTCTTTGATAGAAGCGGCAGAAGGGGAGTTAGCTGTGGAAGACACCTTACTCTGCATGTTTTACATGACCCCATGAAAGTTGTAGTTTCATGGCTCGCAGCTCCTCATCCTAAATGGGAACATCGTCTCCTATAACAAGACGCGGGGGTTGAACACCACTGGCCTCTTCTTCATGGACGGCAGCATAGTGTGGTGGAGGGTGATTATGAAAGAGTTGAGGCTTCCCCTGATGAGGTTACGAGCCCTGAGGAGGGGGATGTAGGCCCTCCAAGTTCAACGGCTGAGATTGTGGGGCGAATGGTGGAAGAAGAGGTTCGCTTTGGGACATGTGGTTGATATGAGTGGTGGTTTTGGGTTTGGTCTTGGTTTGAAAGAGTGTCCTGTGGTGGCAGGGGAGGAATAACAAGAAGATCACGCTAGAGCAAATCATTGATTAGGGTTTGGTTTGCTCGGCCAAACGGTTGATACTATTAGTGAGTTCTGTGAAATATAAAGGTGGGCTGTTTGGGTTGGAGGACTCAGCTTGAGAGTTGCCTGCATTATGTTGCGAAGCCATAGATCTCGTCGTAACCATTCACTCCGACATAAAAAGGTGGGTGATAGTGGGAATGCTTCCGGTGACAATGAACATAACTGCAAATCGGAGTGCTGTCCACAGACAGCGCCAATTGTTAATGCACTTTGGTCAGAGTAAGATGGGTCAGATTGATCCAAGCGCTCCATAGGCAAACTGTTCTCCGTCTTTGTAATACTCGCCTCCTTAATTAACTGTTAATTCTGTGGCTTACCTTGATTATGTGTTTATATGTGAGTTATATGCTTATATGTGTGTTCAGTATGTGCCATTTGCTATTTGCATTATGTCATGATTGACAGATATGTTAGAATATGAAAAAGACCTGTCTGAATCGTTAAATTATAAGGTTAAAATTAAATATGGGACTAGGTGATTAGAGCCTAATTCACCTTAATAAAAATAAGTTTGGGTCAAGTTAAATTAGGTTATAATGAGAATTAACTTGATTTAAGTGAATTAGATTTAAATTAGTTTAAGCTTAAGAGCTAGATATTTTGTTATGTTGGAACTCAGGAGAGAGAGAGAGAGAGAGAGAGAGAGAGAGAGAGAGAGAGAGAGTTCTAGAGAAACTTAAGAAATGAACTCAAGAGGAAGAAGAAGAAAGAGAGAAAGAAGGGATTGAGCTAATCTTCACAAAATTAACCTCCCAAGGTAAGAATCCTCCTCTAACTTCTTGATGTTGAGTTAATTTACATATGAAATTGTAGGAATTAAGTTGGATTAGGGAGTTAAGAGGAGTATGTTGAAGTTATAAACCCTAATGCTGTGTTTGGTTGGGGGATTTGGGGAGGGATTTGGAAAGGGAAAGGGAAAAGGTGTGTGAAACTAGGTGAAATGTATGTATATTTTATTCACATTTCACCTAATTTTTCTTTTTCCCTTTCCAAATCCCTCCTCAAATCCCCTAACCAAACACAGCGTAAAGAGAGGAATTGGAGGAAATAACTTAAAATCTTGTCATACATGGCATTTTTCATGATCAATCACTTGTTTCTTGCATGATTCTTGAGGATGGAGGATGGCATTCCATGGATTTTGAGTTTGGAAGTTAACATTTGCATAGTTGTTGATTTTTCCCTTCAATTCTAGATTTTTGATCTTTAAATGGGAATTTGAATTTTGTTTCAAGTTATGATTTTGTTTGAACTTAGAACTTTGGAATTGAGGGTGTTTTTGAGGGTTTGTGGCCTTGTTTTTCATAAAATTTGAGTTGGTGTTTGCAAAAGGGAAAGGTCCATTTTCAGCAAATTTTCGAAGACCGCTCGAGCGGCCAAACCTTTTTTACTCAATTTGCATGCTGCTTAAGCACCACACGAGTAGCCATGGCCACCGCTCGTGCGGCCATGGCCATCGCACTAACGGTCGGCCCTCTTTTGCTCAACTTTTCATTTTACTCGCTAGAGCGGCCAAGGCCATTGCACGTGCAGTCACTGAGACCGGCTCGGTTTTGATTTCCTTTATGTTTTCTCTAACTTTCGGGTCTATGGTTGCATGGTTTTCAAGTGTTTTCATATGCATTTGCATCTCATGGATTCAAGGGAAATTAATGAAAAGGAAAGATTAGTGACTAAGTAACGAGTAGGTTTGAAGTGATTGCATGAGAGGACTATATATTAAACCATTGTGCTTGAATGTGTTTGTGTAGGTCAAACGCAACGTCTAACCCACGCGTTCCAAGAAGCCAACTGTGAGTAACAACCTTGTAAAGATATTTCAATTATGAGTATTTTCTGACTTATACTATAATCCGTTTCTGAAATGATATTTTCTGCTTAAATGAATGATTGTCCTGTTTTTCTGAACTGTATTCGTGGCATCTTTAGCATTTGTTTACTGTTACTGTCATAGCGATCTCTGCCAATTCCAGTCCTTGGAACTTCTATTTATTATATTGATGGCACATCCATCAATTCTGACTGTTCGGTCTTGATGACCATCTGCACTGTTCTGCTATTGGATGTACCACGTATGACTGCTATGTTTTCTGTATGACATATGGATCTGCTGTGCAAATAATTCTAATTTTTTGTTTACTGCTGTAATTAACCGATCCAGATACAATAGGACATCATTTATAATCTTTTTACACTGTTGTTATTTATTGGGCTCTTACTCAAGCTTTTATATATGTATGTAGGTGATCAAGTGCAAGAGGGGATGTAGTGGCGTCGACTTAGCCTCTGTTTTGTCAAGCCAACTTTTGTGCCTCACTGTGAGGTTCCTATCGGTTAAGTGTCAAAGCTTTTGGGTGGTTCGGGATCCACCCTATGATGTGAATGTTTTCCTTGACTTTGGTGTATCTTTTGATAATGGGGTTGAAATACCTCATTTGGTTTATGTTTTGAGTTACAACTTGATGTGAATTGATGTACATATATGTCTATATAAAAGTTTGTTTTGTTTCATTTAAGTCTTCACAGCTCATTGGACGTTATATTTTCTTATTTATTGGCTTCCACTAGCCCTGTTACTGTATTACTGTTAAGCAAGCCTGTGGTAATCATGGATTGCTGGTCGGTCACGACACTAAACTTATAGGGACAGGTTTAGGTTGTAACAGACTTCTTAGTTACACATGCAATAAGGCCAGTAGAAAGGTTTCGAAATGGGGATGGTTCTTTCCTTTAGACTCTCTAATGATCAAGTTAGAAGTGAATAGAGTCTGAATAATGTTTTCTAAGAGAATAGTTAAAGAGAGAAGGACAGAGATATTACTTGTTCCTTAAGCATTCTTCCTTATGTCACTTGTTAATCATTCTCCTGTCCCATTTCAGCTGTCTTGTTGGCCGAAAGTTTATGGTCTACTTGTCATCGATCATGGTGGTTTCACCATGCCCTGGAGCGAGATGTCTTGTTGCATTTAATGCCATGGCAGTCTCATTTAATGCTTGGTGTATGAGTGCAATAATTTTGTAGAATCTTTGTCTGCCACGTGGCTGGCCCCTACCTGACATATGTCTAACTGATGTTTGGGCTTAACTACTGTGAATTCCCTATTGAGCTTCCTGTTGGGCCTGTTCTTGGCCTCATGATGATAATTGATCAGTCTATGGATTGGGGCTCCCTAGGTCATGCCCATCAATATTAATTATATCCATAAAGTGGTAATGTAAATTTAAAAAAACTTATAAATGAAGATAAACTATAATCGTTGTTGAGTGCTAGCAGCAGTATTTATGATTGTGTCCTTTTTTACATTAGTTTAGTTCATCAACGATTTTCTGTATCAAAATTATCATCGCTGTATTATACAAGTTGCAAAAGTTTATATTATTTGGTATAGGTGTTAAAGATGTTTTATCATTATTTTTTCATCATTTTGTCTTAAAATTATGTAAAAATTTCGAGATGTGAAAATTTTGATATATCCTATGATTGTGAGTATTTTGAGACATAAGATAAGAAGATTTAAAAATAGAAGATGTTGTGCTCATATGAAGTGGAGCCACATTAGGTTCAAGAGGTAGATTAAAATAATTTGAACATATAGAGTAAAATAATTTAGACAATTTGGACAAATAAGTTAAAAATTTTGGGACATATAGATTAAAATAGTTTAGACAAATATGTTAATAATCTAGTTAAAAATATATTGGACAAATAGATTAAAATAATTTGGACAGATAGGTTAAAATTATTTGGATAATTTGGACAGATATGTTCAAATAATCTGGAAAGATATATACATAGGGCACTTATTTGGGATAGATAGTTTAAAATAATTTAAATAGATAGATTAAAAATATCGAGACATAATTTGGACATATAGGTTCAAATAATTTGGACAAATAGTTGTACATAGGCATGTACTTGGGACAGATAGTTTAAATAATTTGAATAGATAGATTATAATATTGAGACATAATTTGAACATATATATATATATATATACAGGAAGTAAATCAGCTATCTGTTCAAATCATTTATGGTGTTAAAACTTCAATAAGTCATAAGTTTGGGCTCAATAATTCATTTTGGATATATATATATATATATATATTTTGATTTCATGTATTTTTGTGAGATCTATCTATACAAAATTGGTGAAATCGGTTTTGAGCGCTCAAAAAATATTGTTTCGCTATTTTTATTAACTGGAAAATTAATCTATTATTTATTTTTCGTAATTTTATATTCAATATTGATCTTATTTGAAAGATCTCGAAAAGACAAATTCAAAGATATCAATTTTGTTAAAAATAGATTTGTAGAACTCAAGTTATGAGATTTTAAAATTTTTTAGTACAAAATGGACATAACGGGATTTGGACTACTAACCAGGTTCGTTCTTATAACCAATAAAGACCAAACTCTAGACCTCTATTCCAAACACTAGGGTGCCATTTGGTAACACTTAGTTTTCAGTTTCTGTTTATATTTACAAAAATTTTAAAAACTCAAATAAAAACTTGTTTGGTAAAATTTTTGATTTATAAATCAGTGGTCTCAGTTTATAAATTTGGCCAAAAAATGAAAACACATTTTTTTTTTTTACCACTCAACACTAGCCACCATTTTCCACCACTGTCTTCCGCCACCACCACCTACCCCCCACCACCATCTGCCACCACCACTCACTACCCACCTGCCACCACCACCCACCACCAGCTACCACCAGCCACTAGCCACCAACCCTCGCCGCTACCCGCTACTACCATCCACTGCCCGCCTCCACTACCCACCACCTACTTGCCATCACCACTCACCACCCATCTGCCACCACCATCCACCACCAGCCACCCACCAGCCACCTGCCACCCACTCGCCACCACCACCCACCAACCACCACCTACCACCACCACCATCACCCACCATCCACCCGCCAACCACCCACCACCACCACCACCACCACCACCACCACCCGCCACTTACCCGCCACTACCACCACCACTACCACCACCACCACCACCACCACCACCCACTCGCAACCACCTACCCACCCACCACCACCCACTCGCAACCACCTACCCCACCACCACCACCACCACCACCGCCACCTACTCGCCACCACCACCCGTCATCCGCCACCCACTTGCCATCACCACCCGCCACTGCCACTACCACCACCACCACCCACTCGCTACCAACCACCACTCACCCGCCATCCGCCACCGACCACCCATCACCGCCGACCACCCGCCACCACTACCACCACCACTACCACCCACTCGTTACCACCACCACCGCCACCATTACCGTCACCGTCACTCACCCACCCACCACCACCACCACCACCACCACCACCCGCCACTTACCCGCCACTACCACCACCAACCACCACCGCCATTCGCTACCCACCTGCCACCACCACCGCCACCGCCACCACTTACTCGCTACCACCCGCTACCGTCACCCACCCACCCACCATCACCACCCATCCGCCACCCACCTGCCACCACCACACCACCTGCCGCCACCACCATCACCACCACCACCCACTCGCTACCACCACCACCCGTCACCGTCACCTACGCACCGCCACCACCCACCACCACCTGCCGCCACCACCATCACCACCACCACCCACTCGCTACCACCCACCACCCGTCACCGTCACCTACGCACCCGCCACCACCCACCACCACCAGCTACCCACCACCCACCGTCACCACTTTCCACCACCGTCTTCCGCTGCCACCACTTGCCATTTCTCACTATTTTTTATATTTTTAAATTTTTTTAAACATTTTGTCAATTATCAAACGCGTTTGTAGTTTATATTTTTTAAAAAATAAACAAAAATCAGTTTATAAAATTTTTGTAAATATAAACTGAAAACATAAACGTTACCAAATACACCCTAGGTGTTTTTGGTATGAAGTCTATATTTATCATCTCACTTTATGCTACAACCATCGTTTTACGTTTTCTAGTATATATATATATATATATATATATTTAAGAATTAATGTGGTGTGGTTTTATCTTTTTGGAGTGCAAATATTTTTTAAAAGTTCAAAAAAATATTTTTTAGTATTATTTTTGTCAAATTTGTTTTAATTATTTAAGAAAATTCAAAAAGTACATCAAATTTTAATATAATTTATTTGGATAAATAACACCCACCTCTCTTGAGATTTGAAAAAAAAATACAACAATTTTATACTTTTTAGTACGATTAAAGTGACTGAAATTAATGCTAGTTGTAGTTAAACACTGAAATAAAAAAAGATGAATATATATTTTAATAGAAAAGAGATAATAATATCATTTTTTTTTATTCATATGACTAACAAATTACTAATAAAAAAAGAATTAAGTGTTATGTGAATTTAAATCTTAATAGAGGTTTGTGTAGTAATGTCAAAAATATAGATCTAATTCTATTTTTTTTTTCAAATTTTAGGGGAGGTAAATGTAATTTATCCTATTTATTTTTATGCAACATTGTTACCAAAGTGGTATTTTTTCATGAAATATTATACAGTACTTTGTTTTAAAAGTAAATTGAGCAAAAATACAAATGTTGAAAGTCAAAGTAGAAAAAAATATAAAATTTAAGAGTTGTAATTTATTTATTTTAGGTCACTTGGCTCTCCAAATAAGGCCACGTCACTGACAATATGGCATTTTTTATTCAAAATTATATGGCTTATTTGAGAAATAGGCTAGGATTAATTTAGCAATAAAATATATTAAAAAATTAATAAGATAAAATGTCATATTTAAATCATAATTATTTTATTTTTTTCTTATAAAATTACGAAAAAGTCAGAAGTTCTTTCCAAACAAAATCATATTACATTCAAATCATAATCGTTCCTTTCACAAAATTATAAAAATATCAAAAGTTATTCCCAAATCAAACATTTTTAACCAAGTTAAAAAAAATGGAAAAAAAAGGGGTTTGACTAAAAATGTTGTTCCAAGCGAATACTGGGAAATCAAACTGAGAAAATTCTAAAATTTAAAGGAGGAGAGTGTAATTTACCTTATGTTAGTATTTTTCCAAGGATAAAAATTCAGGAGCTTCTATTTGAACACATCACTTCCTCTCTGTACACATTCTTCTTAGTTCACAACCCACAAAAAAAAAAAAAATTTACTGATTACACACACTTTTATTCCAATTATACCCCCATATCTAAAGCATACACATACAACTTTCCAACACGCTCAATCCACCCACCTTCCCTTCCCTCCATCCACCATCGCAGCCCACACACTTGTCCAACTCTTCTGTTCACCACCCCTCGTCCTTGCTACTACCACCATCACAGCGCGCGACCCACCATCGCGATACACCGGCCGTTTATTAAACTAGGGCCGAAAATAACACATCGATTTGACCATCAATATCCAAACAAAACACATTGGTTCGACACTGTACTTCTGAATCAATGTGTTTGGTTCGAAGGAGACAGAAAGTGGAGGCGGCGGTGATTTGCTTGGCGACTGCAAGAAGAGAGAGAGAGAGAGTTGCAGATGGCGAAGAGGGTGAGTAAGATGCTGCAAAGGGGCACGGGGTGAGAAAGAGGCAGTGACAGAGCCAGAAAATTAAATTAGAAGGAACACTTATTAATTACAATATCGAAAATTTTACAAAAATATTTCATGCAAGTTTTTACGATTGATTTTGAGAAATATAAAAAAAATAATGTTATTTGTAACTAGTCTATCATGGATAATACAAAAAAAATATGGATATAAGTCTTAAAATAAATTATATAATGATAAATTATTTTTTTATACAAAATTTGATTAAAAATTCAATATAATGGTAATATCACGTTATCATTGGTATGCGATATCACCCACTAATAGTAAATAAACACATAGAGAGTAAACCTTACATGTCAAATGTAACTAACAATCCAATAAATTTCATATCTTTATAGTGAGATTACTTTTATTTGCATGTCACTAATAATGATATCACCGTTACATTCAAAATGTTTCATAGAGTTTTCATAGATAATATGGTTTATATTAGTCTTTTTATTTTCAATCAAAACAACCATTATTATTCTCATAATTTTTAAAATGTCATTGACATTTCATTCTAATAATATTTTTGTAATTTTTTTATTTAAAATATTTTCTTTATGCTTGCAAAATAAAAAAAAATTCCAAAATTTAGGAGGGGCATATGACCCCCTAGTCCCTTACTCCTTCCACCATTGGGAATAGGGCTTATAGCGATCCCGGTATTCCCTTACTGTATTTGTCGTATTCCGGACCTTGGTTCCGTGGAGTTGGCAGTTGTATCCATCTTATTGTTATCATTTGATTCCATTTCTTGAGTTTTAGAATGTGTCAGGCTTGTTTCGAGCAGGTGAGTTGAGCCTTGGTCTAAAATCTTGTTTCTGTGTTTTGGTCTTTCCGCTCGAGCGGGTCTTGGAGCGCTCGAGCGGATACTGCCCACTCCCAGTATTTTGGTGCCCTGCAAAACTTCTGCAGGTTGGTTTTCTATGCTCGAGCGGGTTTCTTGCGCTCGAGCGGATCGCGCTCGAGCGGGATTGTTGGCGCTCGAGCGGATAGTACTTTTTGGCGTAAGTTCTGGAAGTTAGAAATTTGCGCTCGAGCGGACTGGTTTTTCATGCTCGAGCGGATGAACTTTATTCTTGTGTCTAGGCGCTCGAGCGGGAATTATTGCGCTCGAGCGGACCATGGTTTTTGTTCTTGATGCTCGAGCGTTGTGTTTTACGCTCGAGCGGGAATGTCGTATAACAGAGGGCAGCTGGGCATTCTTGAATCATTTTTCTACACTTCCTTTCTCTCTCTTACTTTCCAAAAAGATATTTTGAGAGCTTCTCTCTCTAGAAACTCCCTTCTCTCTAGGGTTTGATCTAGTTAGAGTGCTTTCCTTACCTTCGGCCTTTGTAAAAGTTGTGTTGATCGTCGAGGGCTACGTTTTGATCCGAAAATATTGAGTATTGGAGCACATTGAGTTTTTTCATCTTCTCCATTGGGTGTTATCTTTTGAGGTATGGATAACCTACTCCATCTTATGAGCTTTGTCTTTAAATTTTAGCATTTTGATATGTTGGGGGTTGTTGGGTAATTTTTGAGAAAGTTTGGGCCTTTGTGTAATTTTACAAAAGTTGGGGTTTTAATTATATAAACCTATATGCAAGTTAGTCATAGAGAAATGAAATTAATGTTGGAACATTGATGGAAATGGAACCTTAGGGTTGTTGGTAAATCATGTTATGTTGCACTAATTGGTTTAATTAATTAAGGGATGTAACTAATTAAAGAAAATGAGGAATTGAATTGAGAATGTTGAAATTGGGAATGTATGAGACTAAAGGGTGTAGTTGAATCATTTATTGCTCACCTAGTTGAAATGTTGATATATTATCCATTTGTGCATTTATTTTATGTTTAGAAATAATTGCTTTGGACTACCGGTGGAGGGTAGTATTGATTGCTATAGACGATGCATGATGATTAGGCAAACTAAAACTAATCAATTGGATGTGTCATAGAGTATGACGGTTGATAGAATATATTAACTTTATGTATTGGTAGATTGTGCATATGACCAATGTGTTTATGTGCATTATGTGTAGACGGTTGATAGAATACATTAAATTTATGTATTGATTGATTGCGTATATGATTATGTGTTTATATGCATTGCTTGTGTATGGGAGGAGATGGGGGATGTACTCTACGGTTTAGGGGAAGATGAGGGATGTACCTCTAAACCGGTTAATGGTTAAGGGAAGATGGGGGATGGACCCAAGGATATAGCTCATATGCTTATCCATTGAAGTGTTGATACAGCTCATATGCTTATCTATTGAAGTGTTGATATAGCTCATATGCTTATCTGTGGTAGTGGTGATATAGCTCATATGCTTATCTATTGAGATGTTTGTTTAATTTGATATAGCACTAAAATGTATATCATTTATGAAGTATGGAAGTGGTTTATGTGTTATTGATACAATACTAAAATGTGTATCCACCTTGGATTTCGAAAGTGTTCTAGTGATGAACTATAATCTCATCAAAGGTTTTGGCCAGAGTACTGAGCCTTGTTTTCAAACTCAATGTTGAATAAGAAATGGAAAGTGAGTTGTAACATAGACTTGATTGTCATGGAATTGTAATAAGATGTAAATGAATGTATAAGTGTTGACCATCTATTAACTGCTAATCTTTTAGTCATTGTTTATAGTTGGTTTAGTGTATTTCTACTGGGCTGTGGCTCACCCTATATGGGACACCATTTTCAGGTACATGAAGCATGCCACCTCCAAGGACATCGCTTGGGAGGCTAGAGGCAGGCAGACATTTGTGGTTTTGGTTATCTTTTACTGTATTACATGTAATGTCAAGCCAAGGGCTTAATGTGTATTTGAGTTAGTACTCTTCTCTTTGTAACCAAGTGTTAGCTTGGAAAGCTGTAAACCCATAGGGCATTTGATTCTGTGGTTAACATGTAATGCTTCTTGTAAGGAATTATTCCGTGGAATAGAATGATATTTGTTTCTTAAATCAATGCATGTCTAAATTGATGGGTTTAATGTTATTATTTTGAAGGCGTTACAGGGCTTCGATGGGAGAAAAGAGGGATTGGGGAGTGTGAGCGACGAGCGACGAGGTGGGGAGGGACTTCGATTCGAGAAGAGGGGGGCTGGTGGGGGAGGCAATGGAGGGGGTGGTGGCCAGCGGTGAGAATGATTAGGTTAAGAGTTTAGTTGAAGGAAAAAGGGGTATTTTAGTAATTTCAATTTAAGATAAAGATGTAATAAAAAAAATGTGCGCGGAAAAAGGGAAAGTGGTGTTCGCATATAGAAGCTCCCTGAAAATTCAGTCAACGACAACAGCTGAACAAAAGACACAAGTGCGCATTTAATTTGTCTTCCATTTTCCGTCGATTTCTCAGTACCCAAAAAACAGCATCCACATGTTGTTTTCTCGAATCTTTTCGCAGAGTTATGATTACTCTTGGAGTTTTGAAATTCCAATACAACACTAGACCATTCATTCCACTTCACAACAGTCGCATAACCCTGGAGATGAATTTTATTTTCAGTAAGTGAAATCTCAAGCCTTTCTACTTCTTCTTCCCTTTTTTTTTTTTTTTTTTTTTTTTTTTTTTTGGGTTTAATCTGTTTTTTTCATAAAGAATCAACATCACTGAGAAAGTCATGAAGTCTGATCCATCCTCAATCCAAATCTTTTTGAAAATTTGATTTTCTTATTATGCATTTATTTTGAATCATATTCTGATCTGCAAAACCCAAGTTTGCTATTTCTGGGTTACTCTTAATGTAGAACTTTTATAATGCAGTTATGTGTATATACACATCTATTCTTCTATCTATTTTATTGTATAAAGAAAACCTTTGAGTTGGTGTAGTTGAAGCCATTTACCAAACACGTAGTGTGTGCTAGGACTTTTAGTTAGTTGATATGTAAAAAGCATTTCACTTTGCTAGAGCTTGCCAAAAGGGTAGATGTATTTAGGGGTGATAATTGAACCATACAACTTGAGCTTGACTCGTGTTTGGTTCGTTAAAAGCTCGTTTAAGCTCATTTTATTAAGTAAACAATTCAATCTTGAACACATTTTGGAACTCGTTAAAGTTTTCAAACCAAGCTTGAATAGTCAATAGCTCATTCGGGCCGGTTCGATAAGCCTAAAATTATTTAAAAATACCAAACTACTCGAGCTTGGCTCGACAAAAGCTCATTTGAAATCAGCTCAAAAGTGTTTTTGGGTGAATACGGCTCAAAAACGAACTAAACTTGAACAAATTTTGAAATTCGCTAAAATTTTCAAACCGAACTTGAACAGTTTACTGTTTGGCTTGTATATCACCCCTAAATGTATTGCAATAAATTAAACTAGGGGGGATTTTCAATATACTGGTGGCTTAGACATCTTCATAGTAGTTGGATGGCTTTAATATATCCCCTGTATTGCATCTTATCAATCTTCTTTAGTTGTATTGCACCTTATCATTCTTCTTTAGTTTGTTGCTTACTCTCATGTTGTCTGGTGGTAGTAGTACTTCTTGGATATTGTTAAAGTTGGAATATCCCCAAAATGCAATTTTTTTGTGTGGTTATTGTCAAAATTGGAGGTTTGTATGGTTCAATATTAAGAAGTTAGGTATTTCCAATTGAACTCTATTAGGTAAATTCATATGGAAGTAAGGAGTGTGAAGGCTGGTTGCATCTTGTGGTCGATTGGGAACTCATTACTTTCACGGTTAGGACCGACTGCATGAGATATGTTGTTTTCATGGTTTTGAGGGTAATTGGATAAGGAGACCTCACTATGAACCTTGAAGATGGTATGGTCTAATATTTTCTATAAAGTATTACATACGTGGGGAGTTCGATGCAATGGACTCCTTTTGAGATGATTTACATGGTCCTAATAAGATGTATGGTGGATGAGCAAAGGTGGAAGATGGCTTGAAGGAATTAAGTTAGCAGGAAATTGTTCTACTAAGTGTTATTGTCTAGGAGGTTCTGCTTTTCCTGTGGGAAGAAATTTCATAGATGAAGATGTTGTTTAAGGTGACTCTTTTGCATTGAAGTTTTTGAGGAGCTAATGAACTATTGATTATTTAAGATGGAGAGCTAGAATAGTTTTTAATTTGTGTTGAACCTATAGAGGAGCATCACAAAGGAAGAGGGAAGTGTTAGTGCATTATGGGCAATGAAGCACATGCACAGGCATTGATATGAGTATTGGTACGTTGATACGGTAAAATCTATAAAAAAAAGGATACTGTTATGGCTATGTACATTTGTAAAAGAAGATGTATTTTATTTTGGAGTAATGCACAAATTAGTTAAATGACTTAATTGGTTAAAGATCCAACTTACAACCCACATTTCAATGCCAAAAGTAAGGTATAAACAAAGTTAAATGTCATTATATTAAAGAACCTACAAACGAAAGCTTTAAAATCATGTTAAGCATAGAGAAAAAATCCAATGAAACTAACTTCACTATATGTATATATATATACTAGGTACCTCTAGGGTATGAGAAAAATTAAGAAAAAAAATTGGGTTATGTGTTTCGTGTATCCATTACGCATGTAGAAGTAACCACGCAAAGTACTAGTACCCAATACTTACCCAGTAGGGGTATGACATGTTTTTCGAAGTACTTATGCTTTATAGATTATGGGATGACTTGTTTAACACATCCGATGCTGCAAACTCATGCTGAGGATTGTTGGGGAAGGTAAGGAGTTTGATCAAGGGTGAAAAGGGTGTGGGTAATTATTCCTTTCGTGTGTGATGTAGTGTATTTGGAAGGAGAGGAATGAAGGACTCTTGAGGTAGTGAAAATTCAAGATCAAGGCAATATGTCGAAGTATACAATGTTGAGTGTAGCCAGTTTATTTGTTTGCCTGTTTAGTTTTATTTTTATTTGTATAGTTATTTATTTACCTATTTATGTGGCTTCTTGTGTCTTTCTCTTCTATAGATTCTTTTATAGACTTCCATGGAGAATTTGACTTTTGTTTTTGATAAATAACCAAACTTTATTGAAAAGCATCAAGATGACGCAAATAATACAAAAATGGAAGCCAAGAAGGCCTAACAAAACTAACAAATCAAATCCTCCACAAAATCTACAGAAGCCAAAACATTTGGATCAACCTTGCTCGTCACCCAACTATATAACATAGTAAAAGGCTCCTTTCTAACCAAGGAATCAAATGAGACACCCCCTAAAACACCCATCTATTATGCTCCAACCAAATCAGCCACATTAAGCAATGAGAAGCAAGTATCTAAGCCTTCTGACGCCTTCTCCCAACCCTTTCCCCTACCCAACTCTGCAAGACTGCCTGCACCCAAACCAACCCAAAAGTCATAACCACAAGCATCCAAAGTCGAGAAGAAACTGGACAGTGAATAAGCAAATGATCCACCGACTTTGTGCCCTCGCAACATAAACTACACCAATTCACCAATATATGGCCATGGCGAATTAGATAATCAATAGGTAGAATATGCTCCAAAGTCACTGTCCAAACGAAAAAAGCGTCCTTAGATGGCGTCCCTGGCACCTACACACGAGTATCATCCTTAACAAATGCATCATAGAACGAGGACATAGAGAACATCCCCTTAGCCCTAGGACAATCCAAATCAGAGAAAATTCACCTTTCCCCCAACCTGCAACCCATATAGGAAACCCAAAAGCTCCACCAACTTATCTTGCCCCCAATCCTGGACATCATGACGCAAATGCACATCCCAAACAACTGACTGCCCTCGCCCAATTACCACAGCATCCACTGTCACCTCTCGATTAACAACAATGGCAAAAATCAAAAGAAACCGTGATTCTAAAGACAAGTCACTACACCATCTATCCCTCAAAAATCAAATTCTATCCCCCACTCCTACCTTTAATCTAACCCTTCTCCAAAACTCCTCTCAACCCAACCAAATCCCCTTCCACAAACCATGGCCATGAGACTGCACCACTCTCCCCGAACACTGTTCACCCCTCCCCAACCCAAATTTTGCCACCACCACCCTCCTCCAAAGATGATCCCGCTCCCCGACAAAGCGCCACAACCACTTACCCCGCAAAGCCACATTGAACCTAACCAACCTCCGCAACCCCAAACCCCCTTCCACCTTGGTCCATGGAGAATTTGACTTAGTAGATAATACATAGGGATTATTACAAAAAAGGAAATAAATGAAAATTTATTCACAACCAGGATGACTAAAAGATTGAATTTTTAAAAGTATATATATTCCAAACTTATTTACATATGAGTAAAAAATCACACTTGATGCAATTGAAAGGTCTTTTGCCCATGTACTTGTCCTACATGAATACCATCAGACACAGGAATGAAACAGGAATGAACCGCTTCAGTTTCTCGTCATGTCTTCAGCCAATCATCGAAGAATGATGACTGCAGACAGATGTAATGACAGAAGATCTAAGACTGAAGATGTGAATTAAAGAACAAGAATGGGGAATGATGCTGATTGGAATTCAATAGATGATGAGTCATGTTAAATACTCTAAAGCATCAGATCAGTCAAGAATAGCTTTTAAAACAATCAGATCAGTCTACAACAGGGCTAGCCAGAGTGCCATCATTTCTGCCCCTTCCTTTACCTGAAGTTCCAATTTAACAGCTTTGACGACTCTGCTGTCTCCAGCCTCCATGCGCTCCGCCCTCGACCTCCCACTCAACGAAATGTCCTCTCGCTCTGTGTCCCACATTGTCGGGCTCGCTGCTACCCTACTTGGCAACAACTCAGTCATTGGGTTATCAAATTATAGCAAACCGGACCAGACGTGGTATGAGCACTTCGTGAGAGTGGAGTATATGAAGCTAGAAGTGCTATGCAACAAGTATGCCGTTGACTTGTGGGTCATACATGACTCTGGTTAATGAACGTCCCGCAGGAATCTGAACTAATTCATTCTAGCTGAAACCTGAGCTAGTTCATTCTAGCGCTGGCTACGGCAGTGTCTCGTTCAATATCATCATGGGAAACAACGAATTTTCCATTACTTTAAATGTGATTTTGACTCATATGTAAATAAGTTCATAGCACATAGACTTTCTAAAACACTAAATCTTTTAGTTGACTTGAATGTAAATAATTCGTCATTTATTTCCTTTAGTCTAATAATCCCTAATAAATAACATGCATATTCTCATATTACCCTGCATGCAAATTAGTTCTGCCCTCTCTTTTGGCATTCTTTAGTGCATATGTTTGATTATAAAAAAAAAAAAAATTAAAAAAGCAGCCATTCGGCTATTTTATTTGGTTATACTGTTCAAATTGACTTTGATCCATTATCATTTGGGAACCTCCTGACTACATCATATCATAATATCTCTTAGTATTTTTGTCTTCCTTGTCCTGAATTTGTACTTCTTTTGATCTTTAATAAAATTCTTCTATTGGCACTCTGAGAATTTGTCTTCTTCATTGCTCAGTTATCATGCGTACTTTCATAAACTAACTTTGGGAATATTTTTTATCCTTGGCAAGTTTTCCTAACAATGAAGTTGAAATTCTCCAGATGGATAAGCTAAAGGTCTAAACTGTTGAAAATAGTCAAATTGAGAACCCAATGGCACAACCTGTTGAATATCTCAAGATAGATCCAAAGACCCAACATATGTTGGACCATACAACAACTGAATTTGGGGACGATAAATTTTGGCCACTTTCGGGGAAACCTTGCTTTCATGTGTTTCTAGTTAAATCTCAGCTCAAACCCTTGTATCACTTGGTAATCACTTTATCATTAATGCATGATTGATTTGGTGAACATTTGATTCCAGTCCAATGCTAGCTCTTTGATATGGTGTATTAAGTGTTCATTTAACTGTGGCACACATATAATTCTAGCTTTATGATTGGTGCATCAAAAAACTAGTGGTTAATTTGAAAGGTGCTATGTTTTTAGCTATGTTATTTGGACTCTCATGCATAAAGTACCTGTGTCTGACACTTGTCATTTGACATTTTTTTTTGATAACCGAGTGTCCGGGCCAGCTTGCATGCACCTTGACTAGTCTTGAGCCTTGAAGTTAACAACTGTGTAAATCTCCAGTGCCCCCTTGGGGTGACTCAAAGATTTGGGATCTTATCCTTAAGTCTTTACCGCTCGGCCAACCCTTTGGGGTTACTTTTCACTTGAAATTTGAGTAAGGGTATTCGATTTGTATCCAATGTGTAGTTGGACATTCATCTAGAGAACATATTTAGTAATTCGAGTTTACTATAAAACTTGTGTAAAACTGTATTACGCAAGTAATGTAATATTGTGGAATACATACGGGAACTAGATATTGTTTTAGTATATGAAAGGGACACTCAAATCCAAAAGAAAATCTTGAATTCATAAGAAAAAGAAAATTTCTAAATATTAGTGATAGAAAGTTTTTTTTTTTTTTTTTTTTTTTTCGCTCTAAGGTTTACATTACATAAGTATTTATAACAAGCTAAACCTTGGAGACCAAACAATCTAAAATTTAGAAAAACTAAATTAGTACAAATTAGGAAATTTAATAATTTTAGGATATTCCATTTTAAATTACAAGATTCCCAGTCCAATACGATATAAAAACTATAGAAACTCCTAAAATTGTGTCCTACATGAAATTGTGTCTATATGACGCATTGTGAATACAATTTTACCCTAGAAAGTAAAAAACGGTATATTAAGAAAGATGAATATTTTGCTGTGTACCTAGGACATCATGCCATGTCCGTGGGCATGGAAATTAGATGGATTGGACATTTCAACACAAATACCCTCACCCAACACTCTTATTCGAGTCCATGTAACATAGTTTCAATGAAGTTGTGAGATGTCCATATCATTGGTCTCATTATCAGCGATTTGCAAGAAGTAATGCTATGTTAGATGAGCACAACTTATGCCATTAATTGTACACACTATTTTTACAAAGACTGGTTAATGTGCGAAGTGAATTTATAGAAGTTTTCTTTGGTGCTATCAGGTTCCTCCGGTGAAAATCCAGTCTATGCTTCCTTGTTCTACAGTCCCTGTAGTTCTTACTTATTGTGGCAAGAAATGGGAGATGATTTACTATGGAGAAAAAAGTGCCAAAAGGTTCAACTGGAAAGAATTTGCTATTGATAATGGTCTGAAGGTTGGGGATGCATGTGTATTTGAACTCATGGAAATCAGCAAGACGAATCTCAAGTTCAGAGTTCAAATTCTCAGAGGTGATTTTCCATCTCAATTGCTAGAAAGGGTAAATGGTGAGACTTCAAGCACTCCTATAATTATCGATTAGGATCTCGCTACTGATGGGAAGATTAATCTAATTTTTAGTACAAGATTCCACTTTTCTTAAAAGCGACTAAAAGGTATGTGAAATCCTAACAGAGTACCTTTGCTGTTTTATGTGTATGTACCTGGGTTTGATGTTTAAATGCATGGGGCTTATCTTCAGATGCTATATATTAGCGAAATTTAACTCGAACAACACTTAAGTAAGGGGTAAGAATGGACTTCAGATGTCATATAGTAGTGAAGTTTTCGAAAAGGATTCATGCTACCATGGTCTTAGAAAATTTTGGGAACAGTGACAATGTTCTTGCTATTTATCCTAATCTCTGCAATTACTGAAGTTTGAGTTCACCTCTTATAGTACTTTAGCAAAAGACCGGTAGAAACTTCTATCATATCATTGTGTATTTTCTTCAACTGGAAATGGGGTATGCAAACAGTTTAATAGAGTCTGAGAGTTGAGATTTCTTAGGTAAGTTTACTTGAATTTTGATGTAGACAAGCTAAATATGGATTTATGATTGTGGGCATATGGGCCCACCTTGACATGTGGCGCCCACTGGCTATGCCATTTCATCATACAACAAGCCTCACATGCCACATGTCAGTTCAGACCAATATACACGTGGACCAATCACCAAGTTGGGCACCCTAAACTATACTTAGCATTGCCTAGCTTACTCAAGCTCAGGGCTGGCTAGCAACCCCACAGCCCCACCCAGTTGGATCTCCATCTCGAAGTTGGGATGATTGCATTTACCTAGGTTGGGAGCAGGACCTAGGGTACATGCCATACCATTAGAGGACTCATGGGATTGGAGGCTGGAACTCAAAGTTCAAGGCCCACTCAGACCAGTCTTAGAGAGAGGGGCTTTGTCCAAGTTCTGACACATCGCAAGTTGTATCATACCTACCTCTGAACTACCCTAACACGCCCATAAAGGGATGTATTATACCTACTATCTGGCCACATATACTACATCTGTCGAGACCGACATCAAAGGCTATAGAGTTGACTATATTTCCCTCCATTTGGCCTAGCTGAGGGAGTCATGCCATGTGTGCTTGATTAAGTTGGCTTCCCTTGGCTCACTACCCTATATAAAGGGGACCTCCATTTGGGCCATGCATAACATCCATCACCCCTTGCCCTATTCCCCGGTGCTCCACTGCCAACTTCTCTTTCTCTGCTAAGACTATCTTTGGTTCTCTCATCTCCCACCGCCAGTGGTCTCCAGCGATACTAGTTTCAGTCCTTAGCCACCTCAAACCCTCTCCGTCCACAATGATCAATTGACCCTTTTCAAAGTTAGGCTGTCATTAATTTCCTATTTGATCTTATTCATGAGCTTTAATCAAACTTTGTTCTTGGACCTAACTTAGCATCTTACTAAATACTGACAATTGTGAGAACAACTTAGTCTGCATGTTCAATCAGTTAATTCTTATATTTCAGACTTCACATTAGATGTTCCCCCTGCCTCCTCTTTTTCTGGAAATTAAGTTTCCTAAGAATTTTTTTTGCTAGATATCCACAACTACCTCAATAGTTTACGAACCAAGTACTGTTTGGTGGTGTTCAATCTTAATGCAGATTAGATATCTTATCTTGAGTTAGGTATTGTTTGACCAGTCAACTAAGTTGTACCAATTTATGTAATGTATAATATTATATGGTTAGAAATGATAAAGATTTTCAATGCAAATAATTGTGTGCTTATTTCACTTTCATTTTTTCTCTTTTGTTGTACCTCCACCATCTACTACTTCAATTCATCCTCAATAACAAGGTCAAGAAAATTGCACTTGCTGTCTAAAGGTATTTGGTCTCCTTTTGCTGTCATTCCTTTTCTGCTATTTTGATTCTGAATTCTAATTCATCTCATAAACACTTGAAAAAAAAAAATATATTTTTATCCACGTTCAGGTCATATTAATTCAATTAAATAATTTTTTAAATTTATTTATTTGTGAGCTCAAATGACTAAATAATTTGAATTATTTGGTAAACTCATGCTAGATTGGAAGTTCAAGCTCCTGTTCTCTTTCTTTATGTTCGTTTTCTTTTTTGGTGCCTCTTTACATTGTGAAGTTCATAAAATGGGCTACACAAGGGGCAACCCTCCCCTGTTGCCTTCAATTTTACAATCTTGAAGGTGGGATTCTCGAAAACCTTTTCTCATCTCCTGAAGTATATGTCTCTGTCTCTTGAATCTCATTGGTATAAGCTTTTTTTCACACCACTTACATTCTCACTAATATCCTAATCCATTTTCAAGCTTAAATCCCCCAAATCGGTTCCCATCAGGATAGGACCAAGTCATCAACTAGGAGAGTTAGGTCTGATTTCGTGTCCTCTCAAGGTGATCATAGGCGTGCTTGGTTCTTAGGAAAAGCAAGAAGCTCGAAGCTAGGCCCAACAAAGACATGCAACCCCACAATACAAATGTGTCGAAATAGCATTCTCTTCCCATACACACCATTGATTCCCCCATTAGAACCACCTGGTTTGAGCTATCTATGTTTGCATCATAGACCAGAGCTGCGACTAGACCGTAGAGGATTGAACCGAGTGGGATGTTGGTTATGAGAATGTTGTGGTTGACCCCAGCACTGTTTGGTCCAAATAGCTCTGATGTGATCGACACGGCTGCTGCAAATACAAACCCTGAGCTAAGCCCAATCATGGCAGTGGCGGCAACTAAAGCGGTCTTGCTGCCTGATAGAGAAAGAAGAAGGAAGGCGATTGGTGTTGGCACAAGTGCAAGCATGAACCACCCGGTCCTCGCAAAGTACACCTTGCTGCATTAGTAGTAAGCACTTTCAGTGATTACACTTCCACATCTTTTTATAAGGAGATGCATTTCATTCAAAGTGCCATTTCTGTCAACAAAAAGAGTGAGAGGACTCAAATTATATGAACTCTGCTAAATGCATGATTACTTGTGCTAGGCGAGTTTGAGTAAGGGCAATGTTTTAAATATTGGCTATTACATATTGGGATTTTGGACTTTTGATATTGTTATTCATTGATATATTGGCCGATACTGTCCAATATTAACCAATAAATGACTGTATCGCTGTTACAAATACTGTTATTTAAAACTGAGTAAGGGTGTAGGATATGTATTCGAGTCTAGTCAGATGTGCAAAACCTAAGGTGCATTTCTAGTAATTCGACTTTCACATGAAATTGCAAGTAATGAGGTTCATTAGTGAATACTTACTCACGTAGGAAGTCTGGCGCAGCTGAAAGCAAGCGACCAAAGAACGAGCATGCGGAGTAGAGTGTGACAATGGAGCTAGTCTGCGAACTGTATCCGAGTGACTGTGAAATCTGCCCTAGATTATTGCTGTAAACCAGCCCGATTGTTCCACCACAGAAATAAGCTAGGTAGTATAGCCAGAAATCCCTCCGACGAACTACCCACTTGGCCGGATGTTCCTCACCGAGCACCGTCAACTGATCCTTCTCAATCAAATCAACACAACCCCCTCTTCTCTCTCTTAAACCGAGTGCATTATTACCATTCAAGGTAGTACCATCAGCGCTCGAAGTCCCACTTCCGATGAGTTCTTTGTGGAGTTCAAGGTCATCGACATCAACCAAATTGAATCTCGAGCCTTCGAACCGGAAGCTAGAGTGGATTGTTCGACGAGCCCAATCCCTAGCATAGATGATGCCGGGGGTACCCAAGGGGATAACTAGAAGAAATATGGCACCGGCTAAGAGGATACGAGCGGTTATTGCGTTAGATGATAGTGAGTTTAGGAGGAGGAGATAGAGGCCAGTGAAGACCGCTAGGATGTTGAGGTAGATGAATATGAGGGAGTCACGGCTAACGGCATCAGCTGGAAGGGATTGGATAGGGGGTTGTCGGAGGAGCGGGGGGAGAGCAGCGACGGAGGTGATGAGGGGGACGAGGGCATTGAGAAGAAGGTAGAGGGTGTCTTCACTCGAGTTTATGGCATTTGCGATGAGGTTGTAGAGAGCGGCGCTTACGCCGTTGAAGCTGATGCTGAGGGCCAACGCGAGTGGCCGGTTGGCTGAGAAGTTTTTGATGCACAAAACGTAGCAGACTGTGTTGAACCAACAGATGCTACAACCAGCCATCAAGCAAAGAACAAAAACCTGTCATGGATTCACATTGAAGCAAAATTCAGCATGGAAGATGTTGCAAGATATTAATTTATGTTATGCTGTGTTTCTTTTATTTGTTGAAGGTAATGTATGTAAAATGAAATTATGTTCATTTTTACTTATATATATTTAGAATACAAATCTATGATCTGACAGTCTCGAGGGGTTGTCTGTGGATAGTGAAAATGAAGTGGGTTTCTAAATATGCAAAATAGATAAAAATGCACACGCATGCCATAGAATGTGCACAAAAAGTTCGAGTGTGGTTCAGATCACCTAAAAGATGAATACACACTTCTTTTCTGTGTCAAGGGAATTGGTATCCCTGATCACGTACTCTATATTGCTTGAACAATAAGTAGTGTACAGAGAATCAAATAATAGGACAAAGATGTTTGACAAGGGTGTCTCATTTTGTGTTTGGTCTCTGTATTTTTGACGTGGTTGTTACTTGAAAGACAAAAGCTTGGTCGCATAATATCAATTGTGTGATAGGAGTTACAGTAAGCCACACAAATAAAATAGTTACACATTATATTCGAAATGATGTGGTACACTTGCATCTTATCATTTAATATTATATATATATATATATATTTGGGTCAAGAGAAGAGAAGTGGAATAGGGAAGGTAGTATGCATTCACAAGGATAGAACTCAAATCAAGTTTTATGTTTGGCAAGGCAGTGCCTCAACCACCAGGCCAATCCCTTAGAAAGCTTCTTTATAAAATTATATGATTTTAATTTGAGTGAGTTCGGTTTAGTTAAGGGCTTCTCCAGCCCAATCTCAATTGAAGCCTTAAACCCTAAACCCACAAATTAATGTGTAGTAATTTTTTTTTTTTGGAGGAATAATGTTTTGGTTCATCAAAAACATAGCACTAGAGTGGGTGAGAAATAAGAGGAAGATTGAGATATAAGGAATAAAAAAATAAATGATCTATGAATAGTGACTAGCTAAATGTGTAAAATACTGTAGCCTTTGTGTTCTTTAACTAGTCATTAGATCAGTTTGTTGAGGGTGTTTTTGTACAATTTTCCTAGCTATTTTAATTAATTAAAATAGTAGTTTAGCTAGTCCAAGAGATGCTTTTAGGGACTCAAGTTTGCCTGACTTTTTTATTTTTATTTTTAAACTTTGATATGTGTTTTTTCTGGCTTTGAAATTGGAGGAATTGGAGTAGTACTTAATTGCTTATCTTCGGGAAATATATGATTCCAATAAATTGATACTGTTTAATGGAAAATTTAATTATATGCCCCAGTTATGACATTTGTGATATTTAATTATGATATATTGTGATATTAATTATGATTAATGATTTGTTGTAGTAAAGTATGACTTTTAAGATTATAATTTTGGTTATAATCAAATTTATTTATTTTTTATGCTTTATGTAGTGTTTGATTATGATTTTTTTTTTTAATTTTTAATTTTACTTTTTAGATGATTTAGTTATGATATTTGGGATGACTTAAGTATGATACATACTCTTTGAGGATGTGTTTCTTAGAATGATCTTATATATATATATATATTTGTTTAGGTAAAAAACTTCATTCTGGCCTTTTAAGGAACTACAAAAAAAAAAAAAAAAAAAAAAAAAAAAAAGGAAAAAAAGAGAAGAAGAAGAAGAAGAAGTAATTTTTTTAACAAAAAAAAAATAACAGTCAGAAAGTTTTAAAAAAATTATTTGTCATCAATTAAAAAAATTAAATATCACATCAAATTTTTTACTCAAATAAAAAAATTAATCTTTGCAACTTTTCAAATGTATTAATTTTTCAAAAAAAGTTAAAAAAAACTAAAGGATTTTTACATAAAGACCTCGTAAACTATCAAAGCGTATAAATGGATCTCTTAAATTATTGAGAAATATTGTTTTGCCTCCTAAATTATAAAATGTGTACAAAGGAATACACCAAATTATTGGCGTATTTTACTTTGATCCTTTCTGTTAGGGATTTCATTTGTAAGTTTTTTATGGTTTATAAGGTTTATTTATAAGCTTTTATAGTTTATGGGGGTCAAATAGATACTTTTCAATAGTTTAGAGGGCTTCCATGTAAATAACCTAACTAAAAAGCTCTCTAAGAGCATCTACATCAAGCTCAACAAGTTTTGAATCAAATTATAATCTAAGAGCTTGTTTGAGAAGAGTTAAAATGTCTAAATAAGTATAAAAGGACAAATTAAGTTAATTTAGTTAATAAGACAAAATAACATATTTAAATCATAATCATTTCATTTCTTTTTCCATAATCATCACATCCAAACTAAAAGAATTCAAAAGTTCTTCCTAAACGAAACTAGTTTAGTCAGGTTAAATTAGTCAAAAAAATAAAAAAAAATCAGGCTAAATTAGTTTTTTACGAAGGAAGGCAAAAAACTACTTACCATCCATTAGACTCTCCATTCAAACTTTATTTTATTAAAAAACTATTTTATTATCCATTCTTTTAATGATTTATATTAAGAAAGTGAAGTGAGATCAAATCTATCAAAAACTAATAAACAATTGAAAAGTTAATAAATAGTGGCTCAACAAATTTGTAGTTATTGTGACAAACATAAATAGTAGTTAGTCATATTAATTTATTAAGATTGATGCATAGTTTACTAGTTATATTTATCTAAAAAATTTACTTGGTGAGGCTAATGTGGATTCCTAAAGAAAGCCAGTAATAAATCAAATATATGAAAGAACTGTTAGAAGGAAAGGAAGCAGGAGAAACTGTTGTGGAAGGAGAAGAAGAGGAGAAGGACAAAGTAATGTGCAAAGAAAGAGGGCTGATGAGGATGATATGTTGAATTACTTCATCACAAAGTAAGTACATTGTCTGCCAGTCAACATAATGAATGGTAGATGAGAATATGGTTTGCTGGTGGCTTGAAAGACCAGTACTGACTAACTGAAAAAAAAAAAAAAAAAAAAAGTCAATACCTTACTTGGGTTCCTCAGGCTTTTTATAATTCCTAACATACCCACCCTTCAAGTATATGACAAGTACACAAAATGAATGCAATAATGCTGTGTTTAGTTGGGAGATTTGGAGAGTGGATTTGGAAGGAGAGGGGATTTGAAAAGGTAAATGGAAAAGGTAGGTGAAATCTGAATAAAACATACCTATATTTCACATAGTTTCACACACCTTTTTCTTTTTCCTTTCCAAATCCTTCCCCAAATTCTCTAACCAAACACAGCATAAGTGATACCATCCTTGGGTTTTCAACCCTTGAAAACTAGCTGTTCTTTTTGGTTTGGTTTTGAAAATAATTTTTGAGAGTTTAAAATTTAAATTTTGGTTGTTTTATAATTTTTTTAAAAATTATTTCAATCAATTTTTCTATCTTTTCTTTTATTCTTTCACATCTTACACATCAATCACTCACTTTTTCTCTCACACCTATCTATTCAATCACCACAAAAAAAAAAAAAAAAAAGAGTTACAAATAATCTCAAACTATAAAATTACAAATTATTTTCAAAATATACAACTAAATAAATTTTTAAAATTTGAAAACTCTTCATAAAAATTTATCTTTTAAAATTGATTTCAAAACTAAATTTTTTATCCAATGTATAGCTTGGCAGAGAATAGGGCACTCTACCTACCATATGGCTTCTACCTAACATTCCAATCCTAAAATGCCCTTTACTTCTTATGATATAGTCACTAATTTAATTATTTTTTATTTAAAAATTATAGATGGTGGCTTGCAAGTGAGGTTTAGATTGAGAATGTCTTAGTGTCAAGTTGTATTCGTGTCAGAATCTCCTTCACACTAATTAACCTGTTTAATTACTTGACCTGTTTATATACATGTCAATCTGAACAGGACAAGAAGGACATAATTAACACACATTGGTAACCATTTGAGAAATAACAAAAACTTTAATAGAAGGGTTTGATTAAACTAGAAAAAAACATAAGATTTAAAAACAGATAAAAAATACATATAGACAAGCAATATGTGCATTTCAACATATATATAGCAATTAGATAAAAGGACTATCAAGTTTGAAATGGTGAAATTTCACTTTTATCGTTTAAGTTATTGTTAATCTTTATTTTTATTTTTCTATTTCATTTATGAATTATCAGTTTCATCTACTTAGTCCTTAGAATTTTTTATTTCAACTTGTGTGACCTAATTGAAATAGTTGTCTAAATTAGCAATCGTTGAAGCTTAGGGTTGGTTTGGGATGTTCTAAAAAAGTGTACTTTTTGACTTTTTGACTTATATGGGTTGGATTTTGGTTGAGTTTGATGTGATGTGTTAGAAAGGTGATGTGATTTAAATAAGATGATGTGACTTAAATAGGATAGTGACTTTTTGACTTTTTGTATTATTAGATTATGCCAAATTTGGCCTTAATTTGATAGCAAAAATCATTTTAGAATTTGAAGTACTTAAGTGAGGTTGCGGAGAGAGGACGAGTGAGGGAAGAAGGGTGGAGAAGAGGATGGATGTTTGGTTGTAGAGTGTGAGTTGTATAATATAGTGTGAGTTAGAACATGTCTATTTTGTTATATGATTTAGATTATAAATTTATATTTTTGCCCAATAGGTTAGGCTTGAGTTTTTAATTGGATTATATAAACTGAAATAAAAAACTTTAGAGACTAAATAAATGAAATTGATAGTTTAACTATGACATAGAATAAATGACAATAGTTTAGAGAATAAAAATGAAATCAATCCTTTGATATTAACCTAACTTGGTTTGCATCGGGTCGAAAATTCACTCCTAGTTATAAATGTTTGGGGCAAGAGACAGACTTTTAGGAACAAAGAATTATAAATGCTTGAACAAAGAATTTTGTCCATTGCTATATGACAAAGCACATACTCAGAGACGGTAAAAGATTAATGACTTGAATCAGCAAAGTGAATTAGATATCGACTTAGATGTCCCCAGTAGTCAAATTAATGATTTGGAGGGAAGCTTCCTCTATTATGATTCTCTAGTGATGATTCTATGAATTTTGAAAACAATTGGCCTTGTCATCTTGAGATATTTCATAATCACTTTTAACTACTTGACATACATTGATAAGTTAATATAATTTCACTCGTATATTTTCTTCTACGTCGACTACTAAATAATTACCCATTTGGTAGATGTAGCCCAAGCTTAGTGTGTGATTATAGAATTGTGAATTCTGCTAAATGTATAGAGGCTTTGAATGGAGGAATCCATGTGGACCACAAAACCTCTTGAAATAGACAAATTCCCTTAAATACCAATTGTGTTCTTTCTTTTACTTTCACACAAAAAAGAAGTAAGGAAAAGGACATTTTGAAACATTTCATGTGGTGTAAATTTGGTTTGTGTTGGCTTCTTCTCCTTCTCTCATGTAATTTCAGTTACTTGGATTGACAAGTTTTTCATTCTCTCAGCATGACAATAGGGTGGTCCATATTTTCAGACAATAATTTTAGTGATTTGATATGCATTGAAATTTTAATATGGTGAGACAACTACTGAACTATTGTAAAAATTATGATTCGTTTGGTTATTTTTTTTTCATTTTTAGTACTTAAAAAAAAAAAAATTGAAAATACCAATCACTCTTGTATCATTTCTATTTTATTTATTTATTTATTTTTTTTCTGTTGAAAAACAATTCTTGAAAATTCAAAAAATCCTCTTATTTTTTAAAATGTGAATTGTTTTTGAATTATTATTTTTTAAATATTTTGTGCAGCCAAGTCTATCAAAGTTTACATCAAGGATCAATTTCACAATTTTTCATTTAAGATACTTCTAGGTGAGAAGTCTAGATAGAATAGCCAACCCTTGACCCAATCATCTTCACATAACCACCACAAAATGACCTACTGTGGAGGAGAGAGAGGTGGTTCACTCACAACCAAGGCTGATCATTCTTTATCAAATTAACTTTTTTAAGCAAAAGTAACCTAGAATAAAAACTTTCGAAAATAAATTTGTTCACACAGTTTGTTAGCAATAAAATTTAGTTAGTCCAAAATTATGAATCGTACATTCAAAAAATATATTAATCTCATTTAAAATTTTAAACTCTAGTATTGTAAATTAATAAGGATTTATATTTTGTTAACATACTTAATAGTGTGTGAATTCAAAGTCCACAGGCTTTCCCACAAAATAGGAATCCATAGCGACAAAATAGAAAATAGAAAAACAAACAACTTTCTCAAAAAATTATGGGACAAATAGAAAACAAATAAAGAGAAGAAACCCATTCAAAATTTGTTGGAAAACCTCAAAACTGACTATAAAATAAAAATCTTCTTAACTCATACACCAAACAAATAAAAAAACAAATAACTCGTGTAATATAAGAAACCTCTCTCTCGTTCACCTACAAACACAAAACCGAAGACAAGAAAGAAACATAAAATTCATATCAATTTTTCAGAAATGCCCTACTTGTAAAAATCCTATAATGCGTTTGGTTTCTGTATCCTAAATCTCAACAAAATGAAAATTAAATCAAATAAAAAAAGAAGAGTAAACTATGGTCTTCATTTTCATTTTTCTTAGCTTAAGCGTCTCCAATGAAATGCAAATTCAAGAGAGAGATAGAGAGAGAGAACTAACCAGGAAATAAGGCAAGGTGATGACTCTCAGAATGACAAGCCATTGAAGACCATAACCAATGAGACCGATGAAAGCAGCGATGAACATGACGACCCACAAAGGGAAATACAAGAGAGACACCCCTGAACACCACCCGAAGGCCTTTCCCATATCCGACGCCACTGATAGGTAGTTGAGTTGTAGCTGTGAAATCCCCAAAACCGACTTCAAATCCGATGAGTAGGATGAGAAGTCGAAGTTCGTCCCCGTAAACGCCTGTATCCATGTACTCGCCACCAATATCATCCATTTCCTTGACTGCCCCACCATTATTCCTCCTCCTCCTCCTCTCTCTCTCTCTACTATATCAATGACAAAAGGATATATATACAGGGAGAGAGAGAGAGGAGAGAGAGAGAAGAATTCCTGGTGAATCTTTCAAGGTTTGTCTGTCAGGAGATGGTTAGGTTTTCTTCTTGTCAAATATTTGTTAGGTTGCATGTATATATATATATATGTATGGTTTTCAATTTTATCTTCTGTGTGAGTTTGTTAGCAATACCTATAAACGAGGGAAAAATATTTAATCCTCCGGGACGTGGTGTTTTGATTTGATTTAAGTTAGTTGAAACAATGGTTCTAGTATACAATTTTTTTTTTAATTTTTTTTTACAGGTCAATTTTAGGGGAAAATTATATAATAGTTTCGGAATATCACGTAGTCGTTCTCTCTCACTAATTACTATTCATTATGTTTCTCATATTTTTTAGTCACATAATACCTCACTTATTAGATCCACTGTTTTGTGAGTAAATCATTTATATAAAAAATCAGATTAATCAGATATCGATAGTTATATATTTGGATGATGCTTGTTTTAAAAAAATAAATCATTTCATTTTTTTTTTTGAAAAATGATTGAATTATATGGTTGTCGATATTTGGTCAATGTAATTTTTTATATGAATAATTTATAAGCAAGTTTAAAATATTCATATTACTAAGCTTTCGTTTGGGAACAGTTTTTTTAGCTTGATTTTTTGATTATTTTAGTCTAGTTAAAAAAGTTTAGTTTGAAATGAGCTTTTGACATTGTTATAATTTTGTGAGAGAAAAAATAAAATAATTATAATTTGAATATGACAATTTTATTTTATTGACTTTTAACATATTTTATTTTTTAGTGAGTTAATTTATTCTCAAGCATCTTGCTAAACAGCCCCTACTAAGAATCCAAAATAAGTCCACGGAGCACTAAAATGGATCCTCCAATTAATTCACAAGGAGGGTGGAGTTCGTTGGGATGGGTTGGTACGTGGCGAATGGTGGACCATGGGTGGAACTTGAGAGAACCATATTGAATTTGAGGCGTACATGGGGGTTGGGTCAGGGTTTGAACGATTGATGAGCATCCTTAACGGTTAAGTTAAAAGGACAAATTATACCCATTTCATTTGAAATTAAGTTAAAGGACAAGTTAAATTTTAGGATAAAAGTCATTTTATTCCTTATAGTTTGACATGTGAGCACTTTATTTCTTATAGTTTAAATATAATTAGAAAATTTTCATGTAATTTTGGACCAAAGTGTAATCGTTAATACCGTTAATTATAGATATAAAATGACTGTAACACTCTCAAATTATATATCTTTTTTTGTTATTTTCTTTCTCTCTCCTCTCTGATGTACATAATTTATAATGTCTAACATTAGTTCAATTAATTATAAAATTTTAATTATTTATTGTAATTCTTAAATTTGTATTCTAATTTTAATTTAATTATATTTTATATCCAAATTAATCGTAAATATTTAATTATTTATTATAACTTTTAACTTTTTAATATAATTTTAATTTAATTATATTTTAGATAAGTTCTTAATCATTTTTTATTTTTATTTAATTATTTAAAAAATTATATTTTAATTTACTTTATTTTAATTAATATATTAATCTAATTTTAAGTTTGGAGAAATTTTGGATAAAATTGTCTTTTTATTACATTAATTTCACTCTTTTGTTAGAAAACCAAAACCTCACTAAAAAATAGTATCTGATATCCTTTGTGCTCGTTTGGAATGTCTCACTGGGGTTAAAATAGTCATAAGCAACTCCAACTACACTCTCTACTTTTCACTGGTTAAAGTATCAAAAAAGTACTCTTTATTTTACCTAATTACTTTACTTATTGTGTTATTTAACCACACTCTTTATTTTAGTTAATCATTCAAACTAACTTAATTAATTTTTAAAATAAAAAATATTAATTGTCGATATTTTATTAATATAAATTTGCAATAATAATAAATTTGCCTATATAAACATACAAAACCTATAGAATAAGGAGAAAAAAAATACAAAATACAAAATAAGTTATTCCGTAATTCATCAAACAAAATTGAAAGAACATATAAAATTACTACATACACATATACATATATAAAATATATAAAATCTCAAATTCAAGACATAAATATACAAAAATCTAAGATATATACATATATATTTGTTTGGAGAGCCTTTGGGGCTCTTCAATTGTAACCACTAAAAAAGTAAGATGGTAAAATAGCCAGCCCAATAACCAGCCCATTGGAACTCAAAATTAGAGTTATATTGGCTAAAATACCTAACAAGCATTTTTTAACTATTCGACAAAATATATTATTTTAGTCAAATAGGATAAAATGTCATATCCAACCCATAGTTATTTTATTTTTTCTCTCATAAAAGTAAAAAAAGTCAAAAAAATCTATCCTAAACGAAACTTTTTGGTCCCAAACTAAAATAACTAAAAAAATAAAAAGTCAACACACATCTCAAACAAACCTTCTATGCTAGTTTGGATAGAAAAATTAACTATCACACTTTAGTCCAAAATTAACTGTGACACTTTAGGGCCAAAAAATGTGAGAGATGCCTTCGAGAGTATTGAGAATTGGAAATTATTGTTGTGATTTTAGTGAGCTATATGATATGATAGGTTGTTGGGAATTATTTTATAACTTTACATGGAATAGTCGTTGTCTAATTGTAGTATGGTTATCGTGTTGCTTTAGTTGATCTACCTTAGGAGAATTGAGAGTATTTTAGAAATGATTTTCCAACATTTGAAGTTTTCTTAAGTTATTCAAGACGAAATGGAAAGTTAAAATTTTGGATCCCTCTTAAATGCCAAGAAATGATTGTGATAAAAAGTATGCCTATGTATATATTTTGAATAACGAAAAAGACTATTTATGAATATAGTATATGGAATATTTATGATCATATATATGTATTGTATTATATTAATTAGAATTATTTGAATCTCTACTAGATTTATATTCATCCCACGTTGTTAAATTTTTTTAGGTCCAGAGATGATGAATTTATTGGGAGTTAAGAAATTTTCTTACTTTCGGCCACAGGATCATCTTATTTATAGACAGAATGTCAGTATTTGTATTAAGAGTTTAACTCTTTTTATTTATGTAATTGTAAGCTTAAGGGCATTTTTATCAATTATAATTTAATGTTGCATCATATGTATAAACGAGGGGAATTATTGTTTTAAAAGTCATTTTGTTCCACTTTTACCATTGTGTTGTTATGGTCTCTCAATTCAAACAAAGCAATAATTTTTTCGACAATGCTACGTAGCTCAAATTTTGTGGCTCGAAAGTGGCTCAAATGGCCAAAACGACGTCGTTTTGAGTACAAAATAACATAAAAATGCCAAAATGACGTCGTTTTGGCCATTTGAGCCACTTTTGAGCCACAAAATTTAAGCTACGAGACATTTTCCTAATTTTTTTGTCTACTTTTTCTCTTTTTACACGACTATCAACCGCCAACTACTATCACCTGACAACACCACCCATCGCTGGTGCCGACAACCATTCTAGCAAATTTTCGAAAACCATTCTGTCAACTTTTTGGGCAAATTTTCAACCGGCCACCAATGACCATTTTTCAACGAATGAATGTGTAATATTAAAATATCGACAATGCTACGTAATTTAAATTTTGTGGCTCAAAAGTGGCTCAAATGGCCAAAACGACGTTGTTTTGAGTACAGAACAACATAAAAATGGTCAAAACGACGTCGTTTTGGCCATTTGAGCCACTTTTGAGCCACAAAATTTGAGTTACGAGACATTTTTCTTAAAATATTTATGATATGCATAGTTGTGTGAAGTTTAAAAAGACACTATTGAATCTCTCCATGGATGAAGTAGATGGAATTGCTATGAAAATATTCAAAACATGAATATGTGCGAAGATAAAATAATAAAATATTTCATTCTTTTTCAATGTTTAGAGATAAAATCAGAGCAACCCTTGGTAATGAAACTAGTTTAACAGTTAATTTGCTTCTTGAGCTTATAAAACAATGAAAATAATAGGAAAATAGAAATTCAGTGTAAAAGTACCCCAAAAAAAAAAAAAAAAAAAAAATTACACATCGATTTAAAACTTTATAAACATTAATAATTAAAAATTCTAAAGTTTTTCATGTATTTGTAAAAAAAATTCTGACCTCCACTGGGTTGTATTTTCCCCAAAATAATATATTAGGATTTTCTCAATGGTGAGAGAAAGTCAGAGAAAAGTTGATAAATGTAGCTAGTTTGACAGCTATTTACTTTGATGGCTTTTTGGATTCATAAAACAACAAAATTATTTTATTCTTTTCGAGAGATGAAGTCATTGACAAACATAGCTCAATGAAACTAATAATTCATTTTTTCAAGTTAGTTCTTTCTCAGTTCGGCTTCTATTTATTTTGATAACATTATGCTTCTTTCTTCTGTCTCTAAAAATCCCATTTCTCTCTACAGTCCCTCATTTTGAATACTTAGGAAAATGTTAGTTCAAGTTAGTTAGTTACTCATGAAGATAACAGGTGGGTTTTTTCTGTTGTACCTAAAAAACAGAAGATAACAAGTGGAGTTTGGAGGGTTAGATGGGTTTGTTGCCAGCTACAGAGGAGGCGAATGATGTGACAGTGGATCTTCCTCCCAAAAGTGTTTTTGATGGATTTCTGCATTTACAGAGGCATTGGGAATGTTTGAAGGGCTTGGAAGCCGTTGACAATGGTCTCGGTCAGAAGAAACTCTTCTCCAAAGAACAATCCACTTATCTCAAAAAGAGTTGCACACTATGCTTGAAGTTGTTGGCAAAGTTTCTCAAAATATGTTAATAGCCATGAAATAACAATTTTCTTTATATGTATATATTTACAGCCCAAGGATCCTCTGTCCCCAAATAATCTTATCTTCTGTTCCAAATCACTCACAACAATTGAATATGTGTTGAGATTTTTACATCTTGTAATTCTCATATGATCCAATAGTTGTGAGTGATTTGGGACATGCGACAGGATTATTTAGGAACAGAGGATCCTTGGTGATATTTACACGAGGGTGTGTGAATTTCGTCTTGTTTAATTTTGGGATAATAACCGTTCGTTACTGAGTTTAAAATAAAATTTTAAATAAATGATAAGTTTATAAATTTAATTTTTAATGTTGTAAAGTTTATCATTAATATATAAATAATTTTTTAAACTTGCACTGCAATCAAATTCTCCCTTTAATTTTCAGATATGTACTCTCCTTTATATATATGGATAATTATAACGTTTTGGACCTTAAATGAGTTTGACTCTTGATGATTATTCTATATTTACCTAACTTTTAGAAATGCTTATAATTTTTTTTTAATTATTATTATTATTGTTATATGACTAAACAAGCTAAAAAATAGATTGAATTTACTACCGAAACAGTTGTGGCTTCATTTCACAAATGGACCATTCATTTTAGAGGGAACATTCGACCCACATATTTTGTGAAAAAAAAGAAAAGAAAAGGAGACATCACTCTTGAAAGACTAGACCGAGGTGCTGCGTTGCGTTCATTGAAGGTGCAGTCAGAAACCTTCCACACACATATCGTACCACTCCCCCATGATTCTGTGTACTCATTGTATGACATTCCTAACCCTTTTGCTAGGCCTTTTAGAATGGAAGTAGCTTGGTTTATTGATGATAGCTTTAAAATTGTAGTAAACAATTCTTGGGCTGATAGCCAGAATTCTATCCGAGAAGCCATCAACTTTATTACCAAAATGCAACCCTTTGGAACAAAAACCTTTTTGGCAATATCTTTCGAAGGAAAAGATGGATTCTCGGCAGAATTGAAAGTATCTAGACAGCTTAATCCCATGTTTACTCTCATAATTTGTTTTTGTTGGAAAATGAGCTTAGGAAAGAGTATAATACTGTCCTTTATCAAGAAGAACTGTTGTGGTTTTAAAAATCTTGGGCAAAGTGGATCACCTTAAGTGAGCGTAATACTAGATTCTTCCACATATCCACCATTGCTAAACGAAGGAGAATGAGGGCCAGTGGATCCATGAACCTTGTGCTCTTAAAACTCATGTGCAGAACTATGTTTGTGACCTTTTTAAAAACAAAACCATAAACACCTACACTCCTGACCTAAGCCACCTGAACCTTGTTCAACCAAAAAATAGTCTTGAGGTTCATCGTGCTCTTATCAAACCCATTTCTAGTAAGGAGTTGTGGGAAGCTATCAAGAGCATCCAGGCATTCAAAGACCCAGGCAGTGATGACATCCAATCCCTTTTTTACCATGTCCATTTGAATATTGTTAGCCTTTCTGTGTGCAACTCCATTCAAACCTGCTATGCTAACAAAAATGTCCCTGAGAGCTTTAATAACACCTTGATTACCCTAATCCCTAAAGTGGACAATCCTGAAACCATTAGCCAATTTTGGCCCATTAGTCTTTGTAATGTGCTTTACAAGACCCTTGCTAAGGTTTTAGTTAGTAGACTCAGACCTCTGCTAATTAACATTGTTGGCTCTTTTCAAAGCAGTTTCATTCCTGAACGCATCATGTGTAGTAACATTTTTATTGCCCAGGAGGTCATTCACACCCTTAGGGGGAAAAAAGGCAACTAAGGGGTATGATCTTGAAAATTGACCTTGAAAAGGCTTATGATAATGTGTCATGGAATTTTCTTTATCATACCCTTAAAGAGCTCAATCTTAATGACTAATGGAGCTCATTATGAACTGTGTGACCAATGTGAAAGCTTCAGTCCTTTGGAATGCTGAGAAATTGGAGGAGATCAATTTGGAGAAGGGGCTGAGACAAGGAGATCCACTATCTCCTTATCTATTTGTGCTTTGCATGGAGAGGCTTTCAAACATGATCATTGATAAAGTCAACCATAAACAGTAGAAGGGGGTTAAGAACTCTTTCAAGGGCCCTACTATATCCCATCTCTTTTTTGTTGATAACCTCCTGTTGTTTGGGAGGGCTGATGAGAAAACTTGTAAGACCATTGTGGAAGTGCTTAATTATTTCAGTACTTTATCTGGACTCAAGATAAGCTTACATAAATCCATCTGTGGCATTGCTCTCACCCAAGACCTAGGTAAATATCTGGAAGTGCCACTCCTACACACTAAATGCTCTTGTACTCATTTCCAGTTCATTTTGGAGAGAATCCAGAATAGACTATCTGAATGGAAAGCTAATCTTTTATCCTTAGCTAGTAGAACCACTTTGGTTCAATCAGTTACTTCTGCTTTGCCATCCTATGCTATGCAAACCATGGATGTTCCTATGAGCATTTGCAAGGATATTGACAAGCTTAATCGAAACTTTCTGCGGGGTGATACAGAGAACGACAAAAAAGTTCGCCTAGTGAATTGGGACACTGTACAAAAGTAAGAAGATGGGAGGGCTTGACCTGAGAAAAGCCAAACCCAAAATCTTTTACACTTTCGTCTAAATTGGGATGGAAGATCTTGAGCAACAATATGAGCCTTTGGGTTAAAGTCCTAAACGAGAAATATCTCTACAAGGACAAACTTTTTGACTACTCTTCTAAGAGGAAATCCTTCCATACCTGGAGAGGCATTCTCAAAACCAGGAATATATTGAGGAAATACACCAAGTAACATCTCAATTTGGCATGACTGGTGGTGTGGTGATGAGGTTTGGGCCTCCAAATATCCTAACAACCATTTTATCAATTTGGGGACTCTGGATAAGTTGATTAATGATGAGAATAACTGGATGTGCAGGCCATTTGTGCCTACATCCACAGAGATGCCCTTGAGTGTGTCCTCAAAATCAAACTTCCCCCTGTTTGTAACATTTCTTGATAACCCTCATTGGAAGGGTTCCACTAGAGGGGACTTTTCTACTTCGGCTGCCTACAAAATTGCTACCAGTCAAGTGGACAACACTCTAGATCTGGAATGGATCTGGAAATTAAAAGTTCCTCAAAAACTCAGGGGTTTTTTGTGATTGATAGCCCATGGCAAAATCTTGACCAATGAAATGAGATTGATAGGAGGCCTCACTGATAATGCTTCATGTCCCAAGTGTGATCTCTACATTGAAGATGTGGATCACCTCTTTAGAGATTATACTACTTCTATAAGTGTTTGGAATAGCATTGCTGGGAATCTTTGGATTCTAAAGATAGGCAATCACCCATGATTGTTTGGCTCAAAAAAAATCTGAAACCTCATGCTCATCTTGATACTTTCTGGAGTCTACTTTTTGTTACATCTCTTTGGCAAATTTTGAAGGATAGAAACAAATTTTTTTTTTGAAAATGTTGATCCATCCTTATTTAAAACCTATTTATCTATTGAAAATTATGCCAGAGAAATTAAGCATGCATTCACCATTTCCATTTGTTCGAATTTCAGCTCCCCCCATTAATGGTTAAATGGCTTCTTCCTATTGCAGGGAAAATTAAACTCAACACTGATGGTTGTGCAAGAGGAGACCCAGGCAAAGGAGGCTTCGGAGGGGTTTTCAGAGATGAGAAGGGGTTTGGCTGTGTGGTTTCTATGAGAAGCTGGAAGCATGCAACAATCTAGAAGTTGAAATGTGGGGAATTTATGGCTTGACCATCGTGCTGGAGAAAGCCCATCAAGAAGTCATCATTGAAACAAACTCTAGTTTAGCTGAAGAATTGCTCATCAAAGGACCATCTCAAAACTGCTCCTTCCAAAAGTATTGCCGAAGATTCAAGACATCTGTTCCAGAGGTGCAATTGTCTATTTGCCACATCGTGCGTGAAGCTAACCAGTGTGCAAACATGCTCGCCAACATGGAAGAAGACCAAGATGAATCCCTGGTGGTGGTGGAGGAACCACCTGTTGCTGTTAGGTCTCAAGTTGTTGCTGATATGGTGAGGATAGCTTATTGGAGGATCTAGACTCTCAGTTCCCCTGCCTTGTTTGGTTCTGTTGTTTCTTTGTTTCTTCCTTTTTTGTACCAAAAATATATATATAACTGACATTAAAAAAGGAGTAGTGAAACACCACGAAACACTAGCAAAGTATACATCAACCAGCCAGTCTATGTTCCAACTATCAATCCCATTGTTCTATCTAGTGTAGAGTTCAAGATTATATGCATTATAAAAAATCGAACTATCTAAAACCCGTTTCAAATCAACTTGAATAGGTAACACAAAGTCCTTTGTCCAGCATAGTGCTTTTACAAAATTACTAATATTACAGTGTAGAAGAGCTCTTGTTCCCATTGGAATGACAGATCACCCACTGGATAGATCCAGCTACAATGCCATTTGAAGCCCTTTAACAATACTATAAGAATTATATCAACACCTTCCACAAGAGACTAATTCATTCATATATGTAGAAATATGACATAAAAGAAATTTGTAATTATATACATGTGCCAGTGTCGTAACTCCCAAAATGTATCCAGAATCATAAAATAAAAAAAGAGACAATTGTCACTCACCGCAAGCCTAAACAGCACTACTAAGAAGCCAATGCTAGCAATCTATGATAATAAAATATCGAGCAATAATCACTTCCATTTTTAGAACATCATGAACTTTCCCCCATGCTTCCCATGCTTAAACTTTCCATGGTGATGACCGCAGCAACCCCCATGAGTAAGATTATGGGCACCATGTGAGAGCTGGTGGGCCCCATAAGCGGCAGCTGCAGTAGCAGCGCCACCAGCTATCAATGCTCCCATATTAGGCCCATGACCTATGCAAAGAATTACAAGCTATCAACAATGGAAAAGTAGCAACCAAAACAAACAGCACTCTAAATCTGTATACTTTAAGGTCAAGGATCACCAAGACATTACAGAGATGTAATTTTAACAAGCAGATTATATTGAAAAAGTAGATGTACGAAAAGGCAGAGAAATGGCCCAAGAAATAGAGTTCAGCAATGAGATATGAAGATTTAACAGTCTTCCAAATTTGGACCTCCTACTTTTCTCATCCTCTTTAGTGCAAGGGTGCAGTGGAATTCTGCAACTTTTTTGGTGCCGAAAATTATCATAAAAACAATTATTTCTGCTTTTAATCAAAACCAGTATTTCATGCTTTGGGTTCAAAAACAATGCATAAACACACACAAACCAATTGAAAGTTCTAGGAGCAATTAAAATATTATTCAACAATTTCTTGCAGGTTGTAATGACGATTCACCTTTACATGTCAGATGACTCCAAGTCCTTAAAAGAATTTTGGAAAGAAATGAATCAAACATACCTGAAACAGGCGGAGCTGATGGACCAGGATAAATTGCCGGTGGATATCCACCTGGGGGAGGATACGCCGACGGACCAGGATAACCTGCCGGTGGGTACCCACCTTGGAAAGGATATCCAGCTGGTGGGTATCCACCAGCAGAAGGATATCCAGCTGGCGGGTAGGCTTGAGGGGGATATCCTTGAGGAGGATATGACCCATAAGACGGAGGGTATTGTCCAGTAGCATAGCCAGCAAGATGAGAGAAAAGTCCTTTGTCACTAGATTCATCATCATTGTGATTTCCGCCTCCCATTTTTCTTCAAGTTGAAATTTATGAACTGAAAATGTAAATAGAGAACAGTAGAACACATAAGATTTTTTTCCAAGGAAAAAAAAAAAAAAAGTGTCAATTGTACCTTAGCATATCATATATCTACTTAATGCAAGAGTTTGGCATGGAGATTTTATATATTTTATAATCCCTTAAATATTTATACTTTTTTATTTTTAATTATAGTTTTATTTTATTAACGACTAGTTTCCAAATAGTGTTAAGATTCGTTTGGGAACAGGTTTTTTTAGTAACTTTTTGGCTTTTTGGCTAAAATATGATGAAAAAAAAACTAGACTTTTTGATTTATTACGAAAAGATGTGCAAAACGTAGAGAAAAAAAAAAATCTTTGACTTTTTTGTATAAATTGTTGGCTTTTTTATTTTTTTAGTGACTTTTTGACTAAAATCACCACTTGCCACGAGACCTTAGTTTCCTATGTTGATTAGGGCTTTACATGGTAACATTGAGCTTTGAATTGAGAATATTGAGTGAGGTTGTGATTAGAGTTGTGGCCCTTGTGTACTTCCTCTCTTCCTTCTTCTCCATCCTCTTTCCCGAAACATCACTACTACTTCCTCATCTCAACCCATAATGACTTAATGCTTTTGTTCTCCATGAATGCATTTCCCAATATAAAAAAATCACATTTCAACAACTTATTGTTTATCCAGAAAAAATGACATTATCAAATAGAAATATAAGGAAAAGCAAAATAGGTAGAGATTTAGCAAAGAAGACACATTTTATATGTTTTGTTTATTCAAAGTATTCCTTTTCCTTTTAGTATATGAATTGTTTCCTCTTTTAACTTTTGTGGCAGAGCCAGACGTGATCTCGAAACAATCTACATATATATGGGAGATCAATATTCTTCTCGGTGAGTAAAATTATCAACCCCTAATGAATTTTCGGTTACAAAATACCCATCAAAGAAGTTTGTCTACGCATGTGTTTCAAGGAAAGGGCAAACTTCACTTTACCCTTGTGGTTTGGGCCACTTGCAGTTTAACCCTTTAACGTTTGGAAATGACCAAATAATCCCCAGGTGGTTTGTGGACTAAAGTGCACCATTGAACACCGTTAAACATTTTGTCCAACTTAACAATAAATGAGAAACAAATGACGAAAATACAAGAGTATTTTAGTCTTTTTTTTAAATCATTAACGGGTCTAACAATATACTTTAGTCTACAAACCACAAGAGGGTTATGTGATCATTTCCAAACGTTGAGAGGGTAAACCGTACCTAGCCCAAACGGAGTAAAGTGAAGTTTGCCCTTAAGAAAATTCATGGATAGATTACAAATACACTCTTGAGGTTTTTTAAAATACAATTTGCCCCTGTAATTTTAGAAATTACATCTCCCCCTTTGAAGTTTTTAATTTCACAATAAATGACCTATTCTATTAATAAATCATCAAATCAATTTTTTAATGATGTCAGAAATTTATTCAATTAATAATTCAGGTAATTTTGGCAGTAAGAATTTTATGTTTTCAATTAATTTTGTTAAATAAAAAAATTTTAACAAGGGATTTGTCATTCTTCAAACCACAGTGTATTTTAAGCAAACCTGAAGAATTGTATTTATAATTTACTGAAAATTCATCTCATTGATGTTTGAATACATTCTATCAGATCAGATCAAACAAAAGCGGATCCAAATTAGACATCAAAGATAATTCTAATATATTAAAGTGAAAAGTTCACAGAAACAAGTGAAGCAAACTGAAGAACTATTCCTTAAAGACAATTTCCTCTGAAATTTTTTCAAAAAGAATCTCTGAAAACAGTCCCATTATCAAGCAAACTTGTTGAAAAGGCTTCAAAAAACTAATGGAAATTGAGATTAACAAACACACTAAAAGAAACCCAAAACACACAAATCCAACATCCAAACCATGATTCAAAGTTCAACAGCCACACAACCCCCAACCCCAAAAGAATTTTGTTTTTTTTTTTTAAAAATAAACAAATAAATGAACACACACATGAAAATAGATAAAAGATTGATCAATTTAGAAAAGGACATAATCATATGATGAAATAAACTGCCATTAACAAAAACAAACAAGCAACGTACGACTAAGAAATCATTCAAGATCCAACATACAAAAACAACAGAGAAGATTACTGACACACTTTTTTTTTTTTCATTACAACTACTAAAAGACATAATCAGAAGTTAAAATCGAAGAGAGATTACCGAATTGAAATGGGGATTCAAGAAGTTAAAATCGAAGAGAGATTACCGAATTGAATTGGGGATTCAATCCCAATGAGCTGGTTGGGATTGGAGTTGAAAGTTATTTTAAGAAATCAAAGAGGTCTCTTTCGAATTGACAACTGCTTCGACAAAGAATCTCTGTTTAAAAGTCCTCATCCTAAACCATATATATATATATACAAACATACATACACACGGACACGTTACAAGTTTGAAAATTGTGATGAACAGTGTACGCGTTGCTTCGACGCGTTCTTGATATGACATCCTTCTCGGAATGTACACTACAACCCCTCGAACCTCCACGACACTCGAATTCGGAGTCATCTGCCCTCGTTTGGCAGGCATCAATGTTAAAAGTTAGTTTTTTAATTTTTTTGATTTTTTTAGTCATATTTATTGTATTTAGTTTTAATTTTTTATAAATTAGGTTTTTTTTTTGTATATTTTTTTTATTTTTAGTAAATATTTTTAAAATTTTAAATAATTTTTTTATTGTTTTAAATGTATCTTACTTAAATATATCTAAAAGGTAAATTTTTTGTAAAAAAAATATTTTAAAAATTTAATAAATACACAAGAATATAAAAAAAATATATTATATTTTTTTATATTTTTGGTATTTAGTAAATTTTTTAAAGATTTTTTTACAAATATTATATTTTTTAAGTGTATTTATGTTAGGTGTATTTTAAAAATTAAATTTTTTTTTTAAGATATTAAAAAGATTCAGTGAAAAAAACATACGAAAAACAAAAATTTCAATTTTTAAAAAAGTGAATTAAGAAAACTCAAATCAAACAAACTAATTACTTTTCTATTTTTTTAATATATATTTTTGGATAAATTACATCCACACCCCCCTCCTTAAGGTATTAGAAATTACATTTTTTTCTCTAAAGTTTATATTCACATTACAAATTTCCTCTTCCATTAATTTGTGGTTAGACTAATTAACAATTTTTACTTAGGTCAACAATTTATTTACCTTCCCCTTTCTCTTTATGGATGTTGTGCAAAACCATTTGCAAAAACCCAAAAAAAAAAAAAAAAAAAAAAAAATCATTTGCAGAGACCCAAAAAAAAAAAAAAAAAAAATTAAAAAATGAACAAATTATTTCAAAAACATCTCAGTAAGCCATTTCATCAAACAAGTCAATGAATCTTACACACATTTCAATTAAAGTATCACCAGTAAATAAATATGAACCAAAACCTATTTCCAACTCTTAATCATGAACAAGCATATCCACTCTCTGCATCTCGCTCAACATCCAGCACACAATCCTTAGCACTAAACCCAACACCCCCAATCAACTCCTTATCGCCAATATCCAACGTCGAATCTGAGCTCTCCTATGTTAGCGTGAGGATATACTAGTTCGAATTCGAGGTCTCTTATGTCGCACTTCATCGTCAGACATAAATGAGGGGTTCATGATCGATTCATTGTTTCTTGTTAGGAAATCAAATATATTAGAAAGTTTACTTCTTTTCAATTATTATCTGATCAATTTACTATTTAATCAATTTAAAAAGTCTAATCAATTTAGGAAGTCTATGTTATTTTATTTTTCTTATATAAGGATGCTTATTGTAATGGTTTTGAGGAGGAGATTTAATAGTATTAAGAGTTTAGGTGGCTAATCCCCAATTCAAAGGATTGTTGGTGGCTGATCCCCAATCAAAAGATTAATTCAGGGTCTGGGGCCCTATCATCTGGTATTAGAGCATTCGATCTTTAAACTTTCATCTCTTCATACTCTACTGTGTGAGTGATTTTCTAATCACACTGCCCGCTTAGTAATCAACTGGAGAGCACCGGCAGAATAGATGGCTTTTAGCTAACCTGCAACAGAAAGAGAAGACTCTGGTGGTGGTTTGCCACCCGGGGGTACTCCGACGATCAAGTCAGTACTCAATATCTCTCAAAGATAATCAATAGTGCTAAACACACTAGCTTGAGTATAAAAAGCATACCTTAGACCCATAGGGGTGCCTCTCTTTTATAGCCAACATAAACCTAGTCCTAATAGAAGCCTAACTTTTATGGACTCAGGATTACTGCTAATCTTGGACTCCCAGTAAGATTAGGATAAACTCTCTAAGAGTCTTATCTTAATACAAACTGAAGTCTTCTCTCATTCTAGGACTCTTGTCCCTCATCCAGGTTGAGTTCCCTTTTCCACTTATCTCGGATTCCGATATCTTCGGAGATAACCTCGGCCTTGCCGAGATCACCTCGGCGTCACGACCAGGACATGTGGCACCTCGGCTGACACGTCGGCATCACCTTGCCACGTGTTGGTACTCAGAAAATATATCCCCACAACTGCCCCCTAGGTTCTATTACCTCGGCATTCTGAGGTGATGGAACCTACATCGTTCGTTCATCTGTGCCCCTCTGTCCGAGATCAAACTTGCCGACCTCAAAGTTCCCTGGACTTTACTGTCCACTGGTGTCAAGAATCAAGTTTCATGCTTTCCAAGCTGCTTGAAATCGCACCTCCTAGCCGAGGTTCTGGTTTCATGCTTTGCAACTGCTCCACTCACACTCTCTGGTGAGTTCCCGATTTCCAGTCATCTATTTGACTCCGGCGATTTTCATATCGGCGTTCATTTCACTTGGTAGGTTCATAAACTCTTTACTTACTATTAAGCTCAATCTTTCATAACTCTTCTGAATCTGTTTACTTGCCATCTGTTGCCTTCTATTTTCGTCTGTCTTTAAGTTTTGAATTGTCTGGCACTGTTCTCGTCATATCCGCTTTCTGTTGCTAGCATCGTGTCTGGGTCATTACTTTCTTGTTCTTCACATACTTACTTAGTGCCTGTGCACTTGGCTTTATTCTTGAACTTTGTTGTCTTCTTGACTATTTTTCTCTTTTTTCATTCAATCTTCTGGATTTTTCTCTTTCTAGCTCTTTTGTTTAAATCCGTCATTGTTCCAAGCTTTCAAGCTTCTGCAACTGTCTTTGTTCCTCTCCTCCGGTGAAGCTTACGTCATTCTGTCATTGTCGTCAGACTTCGGTAATTCTCATTCCGGCTTCTCTCTTTCTGGTAAGCCACTGTTCCTCCTGGTTTTATTTCTTGTTGCTTTCCAAGAAGCTCTGCTTCATTGTTAATCACCATTGCTGTTTTACCTGTTGTTTCCAAATCATCTTCTTGAATACACACTGTTCACACATCTGTTGATTTCTGCCACTGTTCTTGGCTTGACACACCTGTGCAATCTTTTTGTCTTGATTTCCTGATAGCTTCATCACCATTCCTGATTATGAATTACATTCTTGGTTCTGTTTTCTGTGTCTTTTTCCAGATTCTTGCTTTCAATCCTTGCATTCAAACTCCGAGGTGCCAATCGCCGAGAAAAGCTTTGATCAAACTCTTCGGGAGATTGATGCTGAGCTCGAGGCCGAGAAGGCTGCTGAGAAGTCTTCCCAACTGTCTTCTATATCCTGCCATTGATGCCGAGTAGTTTTGTTTCCTTCTTTTACTCCTTGTACCTTGTACTTTGTCCTTTGTATGCTTTTAATCCGGTCGACGTGCCATTTTTGTAGTCTGAATTATTTATTTTTCAATATTCAGGCCGAAGTGCCTTCTTTCTTCTTTAAATGCATTTTCTAATTTATTCTTTGAATGAATGTCTTCTTTTTTCTGCTCTTGTATGATTCTACACTTAGAATAATTTGCATGTCTTCAAAGTATACCTTGACTGTGCAATCTCTTCGGGTAAAATATCTCTGTCACAATTTCTAATCTTGCTCACCTCGGCCTTGTCCTAACACTTGAAAATATTGTAACAAATATTTTCACAAGTGTTGCTTTGGACTTGTCACTTTCTCAATGTCTTCTATCAAGACTTCAGTTTTCCATATTTCAAGTTTCGACAACCTGAAAGTCTCGGCAAGTACACAGATATTGCTTAAGCTTGACTTGTAATTTTTTCTAAAAAATTTCAACAAGTGTTTTAACCATCATCCTTTATCATAACCTCGGCTTAACTTCAGCTTGTAAATTTTTCTCAAAATTTCAACAAGTGTTAAACCATCTTCCTTTCGATACGACCTCAGTTTAACTATAACTTGTAAATTCACACAGAATTTCAACAAGTGTTTAAACTAATCTTCTTTCGATACGACCTCGGTTTAACTTCAACTTGTAAATTCACAAAGAATTTCAACAAGTGTTAAATATCACATCGGTTTAACTTCAACTTGTAAATTCACAAAGAATTTCAACAAGTGTTAAGCATTATCTCGATTTAACTTCAACTTGTAAATTCACACAGAATTTCAACAAGTGTTAAATATCACATCGGTTTAACTTCAACTTGTAAATTTATACAGAATTTCAACAAGTGTTAAACATCATCTCGGTTTAACTTCAACTTGTAAATTCACACAGAATTTCAACAAGTGTTAAATATCACATCGGTTTAACTTCAACTTATAAATTCACACAGAATTTCAACAAGTGTTAAACATCATCTCGGTTTAACTAACTTGTAAATTCACACAGAATTTTAACAAGTGTTAAATATCACATCGGCTTAACTTCAACTTGTAAATTCACACAGAATTTCAACAAGTGTTAAACATCATCTCGGTTTAACTTCAACTTGTAAATTCACACAGAATTTCAACAAGTGTTAAACATCATCTCGGTTTAACTTCAACTTGTAAATTCACACAGAATTTCAACAAGTGTTAAATATCACATCGGTTTAACTTCAACTTGTAAATTCACACAGAATTTCAACAAGTGTTAAACATCATCTCGGTTTAACTTCAACTTGTAAATTCACACAGAATTTCAACAAGTGTTAAACATCATCTCGGTTTAACTAACTTGTAAATTCACACAGAATTTCAACAAGTGGTAAACATCATATCGGTTTAGCCAACTTGTAAATTGCTACAAATTTCAACAAGTGGTAAACATATTCTTCTTCTCTCTGCCCCCTGCATGGCTTCCACATACTCCTTTGCAAACCTTATAAAAGGTCTTCTACCTGGCTAACTGCAGTCCAACCTTGTGTGTTTTCTTTTTTTAACTTCTGGGATTTGAGATCTGCTCACTGAGCTCTTCTCTTCTCGGACTTAAGTGCCGAGATCTTGTCTGCTAGAATCTTGGATTTGTTCACTCAGGTTGAGCTCTTCTTTTCTGGGACCTACTCATCTAGGCCGAGATCTTGTCTTCTAGGATTCGGGATCCAGGATCTGGAATCCGATATCTGCTCACTTAGGATGAGTTCTTCTATACTTGAATGTTATCTCTTTGGGAGCGCTCATGCCCCCTGTTTTTGCATCCCTTCTGGAAGGGTCTTCGTTCCTTTGTAGGTATCTATCCTTCCATACCTGGAGGTCATCTTCGTTGTAGTATCCGCTTCGATCTGTTGTCTTTGGTGCGTCACCTTCCTGGCCGGCGTCTTTCACTCCGTGACTCTGGTCAAGAGTTTCTGTGTTGCGGTTGTCCCCTTCAACGTCGAGGTTGATAGGTCTCCCATTCCCAGTAGGAGCGTTGTCTCCAGTCTGATCCTTCTGTCCGTCATTGGCCATCTATTCTTCTTTCTTTCATTGGTCATCTATTCTTGTTTCTTTCCCACAGACAGCGCCAAATTGTGTGAGTGATTTTCTAATCACACTGCCCGCTTAGTAATCAACTGGAGAGCACCGGCAGAATAGATGGCTTTTAGCTAACCTGCAACAGAAAGAGAAGACTCCGGTGGTGGTTCGCCACCTGGGGGTACTCCGATGATCAAGTCAATACTCAATATCTCTCAAAGATAATCAATAGTGCTAAACTCACTAGCTTGAGCATAAAAAGCATACCTTAGACCCATGGGGGTGCCTCTCTTTTATAGCCAACATAAACCTAGTCCCAATAGAAGCCTAACTTTTATGGACTCAGGATTACTGTTAATCTTGGACTCCTAATAAGATTAGGATAAACTCTATAAGAGTCTTATCTTAATACAAACTGAAGTCTTCTCTCATTCTAGGACTCTTGTCCCTCATCCAGGTTGAGTTCCCTTTTCCACTTATCTCGGATTCCGATATCTTCGGAGATAACCTCGGCCTTGCCGAGATCACCTCGGCGTCACGACCAGGACATGTGGCACCTCGGCTGACACGTCGGCGTCACATTGCCACGTGTTGGTACTCAGAAAATATATCCCCACATCTACCATCATCATCATCAACATTATAGTCAAGGAACTCAAAGAACAAGTTGCTGCTCTTACTACTAGGATGGATGTGATATCTACTAATATGCAAGAGTTGATATGTGATAGACAAACCAATAATACCATTCTTTAGAATATCGAAGCGTTGTTACAGGATAGGCAAGAACTACCTCGCCCCCAATGTGAAGCTCGCCTTCTCCAACCTGGCATCAATCTTAATCCATTTATACAATGCGGTGACGACGATCGGCGTGATGGTCCAAATTTCTAGGGTCGAACTCTCCGAATTGATTTTCCAAAATTTAACAGTATTGATCCTAAATGGTGGTTTTATCAGGCTGAATAATATCAAGAACTTAATGGTGTTTTAGATGCACAAATGGTTCCTTTGACTGCAGTGCGCTTTCAAGGAGATATTACTTCTTGTATCGCTGAATTATACAGTCCCTCAGGGTTTTGACTTTGCAGCAATTTTCTCGAGCCATTTGCACCTATTTTGGTTCTCGACAACACATTGATCCTTGCAGTTCATTAGCTAAACTGTCTCAGATTGGCACTGTTCATAAATTTATTACGGAGTTTGAGCAGCTTGCTAATATGGTTACAGGTTTACTTGAGTCGCATCAAATTAGTATTTTTCTTTCTAGACTTTGTGCCGACATAAGGATTGGTGTCTGTTTGCTTCATCCAATGAGTTTAACCGAGACCTTTGAATTAGCACTTGGCCAAGAGAATGCAATTATAGCAACCATCGGACATAATATGACCAAGACTATTTCTTATTCATCTTCTTCATGCCTTCTAACATATCTTATGTACCTAATCTTGTTAACCAATTGTCATCCTTACCTACTGGTGTTAAACGTTTGTTATGGATTGAACAGAAGAAACGTCGTGAGAAGGGTCTTTGTTTTAATTGCAATGAGATTTATAAGCCTGGTCATCGATGCTAAAAGCCACAATTATCTCTCTTGGAAGGTGAACCGGAGGTCGAAATTAAGGACTTTGAATTGAAACTGTAGTTGGTGGTGTCACAGAACCCCCAACTTCTGAAATTTCATTACATGCTCTTATGGGGTCCACTCGACCTAAAACTATGAGCATCAGTGGCACTGTAAAAAATCAACCTATTACAGTCCTCATTGACTTTGGTTCCACACATAATTTTATTCATCCTTCTATTGCTAAACAATATGGTTATTCTATTCAAAGAGACAAGTCTATCAAAGTTTACATCAAGGATCAATTTCACAATTTTCTTTTAAGATACTTTTAGGTGAAAAGTCGGGATAGAATAGCCAACCCTTGAACCAATCATCTTTACATAATCACCACAAAATGACCTACTGGGGAGGATAGAGAGGTGGTTCACTCACAACCAAGGCTGATCATTCTTTATCAAATTAACTTTTTTAAAGTAAAAGTAGCTTAGAATAAGTTTGTTAGAAAGTGTTTGAACAAAATATGGAATTCAATTGATCTAAAACTATGAATTGTACATTCAAAAAGTGTATTAATCTCACTTAACATTTTAAATTCTAATATTGTAAATTAATCAAAACTTATATTTTGTTGACATACTTAATAGGCTTTCCCACAAAATAGGAATCCATAGTGAGAAAATAGAAAATAGAAAACGGAAACAAACAACTTTCTCAAAAAATATGGAACAAATAGAAAACAAATTAAGAGAAGAAACCCATTCAAAATTTATTGGAAAACCTCACAATTGACTATAAAATAAAAATCTTCTCAACTCATACACCAAACAAATTTTTAAAAAATAAATAAAAAATAACTCGTGTAATTTAAGAAACCTCTCTCTCGTTCACCTACAAACGCAAAACCGAAGACAAGAAAGAAACATAAAATTCATATTAATTTTTCAGAAATGCCCTACTTTTAAAAATCCTATAATGTGTTTGGTTTACGTATCCTAAATCTCAACAAAATGAAAATTAAATCAAATAAAAAAAGAAGAGTGAACTATGGTCTTCATTTTCATTTTTTCTTAGCTTAAGCATCTCCAATGAAATGCAAATTCAAGAGAGAGAGAGAGAGAGAACTAACCAGGAAATAGGCAAGGTGAAGAGTCTCTGAATGACAAGCCATTGAAGACCATAACCAATGAGACCGATGAAAGCAGCGATGAACATGACAACCCACAAAGGGAAATACAAGAGAGACACCCCTGAACACCACCCGAAGGCCTTTTCCATATCCGACGCCACTGATAGGTAGTTGAGTTGTAGCTGTGAAATCCCCAAAAACGACTTCAAATCTGATGAGTAGGATGAGAAGTCGAAGTTCGTCCCTGTAAATGCCTATATCCATGTACTCGCCACCAATATCATCCATTTCCTTGATTGCCCCACCATCATTCCTCCTCCTCCTCCTCCTCCTCTTTCACTCTACTATATCTATGACAAAAGGATATATATACAGCGAGAGAGAGAGAGAGAGAGAGAGAGAGAAAGAGAGAGAAGAATTTCTGGTGAATCTTTCAAGGTTCACTGCAGGAATTTTTGGCATTAGCAACGTTTAAAAAACGCCACTATAAGCCTTAAAAACGCCGTTAAAGGCTACAGTGACGTTTATAACTTGCGTCGAGGATACGGCCGCCGTCTTAGGTATGTGACGTTTATTAAACGTCAATAATGACTTTAGCCGGCGCTTTTTAAAACGCCGTAAATTCTCAAACATCTGTTATGTAAAAACAGTCACAGTTAAACGCTGACGTCATGTGATGACATTTAGTGACTTTTTTTAAAAAACGCCATCTTTTCCGTTACAGTTAAACACTAACGTTTTTTCAAAAACACCATCTTTTCTCCTTTTTAAAAAAAAAATAACACTACTATTTATAGAAAGAAAAAATATAAATAAATTTCATTTGCACTCACTAAATCTGCAAAATAATGCTTCTCAAAACAAAAAAAAAAAAAACCAAAAAAGCAGCAAAATAAGGATTCAATTATCAAATTGCACTATTAGGTAAATAAGGCCAATTTTAAAAGTCAAGGATTCTATACAAAAACACAAACTAAAAACAAACCAAACAAGTTTAATTCCTCTTCCATCCTCTTCCAGATTGCTAAAATTTTACATTTGACAAACAATAGAAGAAAAATTGTATCATTTCCTACCTATTTATATTTAACGACAAACCATATCCCAAAAAATGTTAAAAAACCATTAAAATATTGAATAACTCATTCATGGGCCAATGCTTATTTCAAGGAACAAGCTAGCCAATGCTCCTCAAAAAAAAAAAAAAAAAAAAAAAAAAAACTGGAATCAATCATAAAAAAATAAAGAAACTAACCACAAAAAAAATAAAAAAAAATATAAAGTTAGCAAATTATAATCATTGCCAATAATAAAGTTAGCAAAAAGTAAGCACATCAATCTCAAGCCAGGTTCAAAACTCTCACCTCCACTTGCAAGCACCACAATCAAACTTCACGTTCATCACATAAATATATACTCATAAGAGAGATTACAGATAGTTCGAGTATGGAGAGCACCACCAGAACTTGTTAAAAGGTAAAATAAATGTTATTAATGTAAGAACACATTAATTATGTAGAAACAATAAATAATAAAATGAAGTAGTTGTTTCACCACCGACAAACTATTCATTATTACTTGTGAAGATCAATTACAACCTTCTTAGAGGCACTAACAACGCAACTATAATTAGAAAAGTGTAATAACGTATTTAGCAAACTAATAAAATATGAATTTTTCCAATTTAGATATATTATATTAATATTTATTTCATTTTAAACATTGTGAAGTAATATATATTAGTTATAGATTATGCTAAATAAAATGAATCTTGAGAATCACGATTTGATACGAGTCATGATCCACTATTTTAGCAAAACAATTTACAATTCAATTTGTGATTTGACAATAATGGTCAACAAGTCTTCGCTTATGGTCTTAGATACTTACTGCAAACTCGGTCACTTGAATAGAGTTGGCATAAGGACCAAGGATTCCCGCCTCTTTATACATTGCTAAAATAAAGGCTACACATGTTGTTGATTTCCCATCATTGTAGACCCAGTCATCTTGTTCCGGAATTGTAAGTAATTGATCAAAGGTTATGCCTTGCCTTTCAATCTCAGCTAGAATTCCATACAAGTCCAAATCCTAAGAGAAGAGAGTAAAAGAAAAATAAATAAATAATAAGAAATAAGGTGCAAAATGCAAATATGACAACCATCACAATAACTGGAATGGTTCACAAAAATAATTACTGCTGTTAGAAATTAAAAGGCATACTGTTGATCCTAAGTCAACTTAAACAGCTACTAATGCTTCAGTTTTCCATACTAACATGTGGTTCAGAATATATGTTGACCATAACAAAGTTGGTTTTAGCGTTATAACTATATTTTAATCTCTTTTTTTCTTTGGTTGAGATCATTTGAAGTGAACACAGTTTCTCCCTATCACAAGCTTCACATCAAACCTAACTGGGAGTGTTTCTCTTGCTTCCTTCTACAAGGAACATAAAAATCCAGGTGCAACATTGTGCTCAGAGTCTTAAATGAAGTATTATTCAATCATTTCCTCCTTCCTAATGCCAACATGCGTAGTTAAATACAACACAATTTTTTCAACTTTATCCCACTTCAGAGGATAAAAGTCCCATCTGTATAATAAATACCCATTGAAATTTAAACTGCCTACCACAAAGATGGAAGTAATTTACCAATACAACAATACACAGATTCTCATCAACATCATGCTATTGGGTGATGAAGGGTTGGTGTGTTGGGAAAGATGAAAGGGTACTCTGTCATTGCACAATAGTTTTTTGCATTCAAGAATAAGAAAAGTACCTCAGTTCCAAGCTGCTTATTTAGAGCTTCATTCTACATATTTGCAGCATATGCTGGCTAGACTCTAGTCCACATAGACATGATAGAAATGACTGTGAACAGAGTCTGCTAGTTAGAAAAAATAAAACTATGCATAGTACAAGTCATGCTAGGCTACTCATCTATTTGCCATTTGTTATTCTGGCAAACTATGCATGTGCACTTTCAACGCACTATCCACACGTTACCTATGTAATGAAACCATTATAATTCCAAAGCAATGACCATAATAGAACCATATCACCAAATCTAATCAGACAAAAGGCTTCTGAGCCAACCTTTTATAACAGATTTCTATAAAAGAATAAAAAGAAAAAGGATGAACACAATAATACATATTCTAGCTCTGCTTCTTCCTCCTAAGATTCAAATTTCAAAGTATGGTCTCGGGTAGAGAAATAATAATCCCAGGTAATCCTATAAGGTGTTGAAAAAACATACAGATCCATACAGGTCCATTTGTTACTGCCTCCCAAAAAAGTTTCACCTGCATTTGTATATGTTTTCCAAAGCCTGTGAAGCTTGTTAAAACAAAACACACCCAGATAATGGCCAGATTTGTTGCAAGAGTGCTTGGTTTACACTTAATTAAGTTAAGCATCATTACTTGCTCACCCAGCTGATCGTCTTAAATTACCAGAATCAAAAGTCAGATCATATCCCCGAGTAAAAGACTTTAACAACTAAAAAGTTCCACATGCTTGTATCTCCATGCCTAAAGTGAAACATGTTACTCTTGTAAATCCAATATATTGTATGGTATAATAGGTGGTTAAAATGTGCACATTCGAATGCACATAAAGGAAGTGTTGAGAGAGGGCCTGTGGAGTTTATTCCCCTGTTGCAATTCACTTGATATTCGTGTTACTACTGTAAGACATATTGAGAGAGGGCCTATCTCATTTAAGTTATAACTTGACTCTCGAAGTCTCTCACTCTAGAAATTAATGTCCCAGTGGGTCAATTCTTCAGATTCTACAGCGCCTCGACTTTTAGCAAAATCTTTGAGCTCCTGCATGTCTTTGATAATTGAAAGAACCACCAGGAAAAAAAATAATTAATAAAGAGGTTGTTAGGGAAAACTTTCTTTTTTGGTCATGAACAATTCCATAACTAGAGCATCAACCAGAGAGCATCCACGATATCTATATGATTGATTGCTATAATCAGGTAAGTGAAGAAAGATTAATTGGCCAGCTTACCATAAGGGCTATAGTAATTAGCCCTATTTTATTGAAATTTCTATATGAATCATCATCAAACCGAATTTATGAATCAAACCAAATTGTGGCTCCTAATCATGTCTTACAACTAGAGAAAATAGATTAATTGGCCAGCTTACCATAAGGGCTTTCAGACAAAGAAGCAAAACCTAGACACACCCTAAATAAAAACAAAGCCTTTAATGTGGTTTTTGGCTTTAGAATCATTTATATTTCCTTGCTTGGTAAAATAATGACCTCTTTTCCATGCATATACTAATTACCCTTGGAAGAGCCTTTGCTCAACCTTTACTAAACAGAACTGTATTGAACCAAAATCACTAAATAGAACCTCTCATTTAAGACCAAGGATAGGCCTAAAAGATGAGGTATTCCCTCACCAGGTGTAATGTTCAATTGGAATCCTGATGCATGTTCACTACTCATGGCTATTATCTTGACAGCGAAGAAAATTCCAATCCACTGCTTTAATCTTATCCTAGTTGACACTAATTTGACATTAGAAGTACATTGATCTCAGCATTCCCATAAAATATTCATTATTTTTATGGTAGGTCCTGTATTTCATATGCATCTAATCCTGTTATGTTCTTTATAGAGAATTCCAACGTCAGGGAGCCATTCACCTTACTGGTGCTAATCCGGTTAAAACCTGTTATGTTCTTTAAGGAGAGTAAATAAACTAGTTTGCCCAATAATTTCGGTCCAATTTTCAAAGTACGTTATCAATAGGTCTAAATTGATACACTGAAAAATTTAAGGACAAAATTGATGCAATTAAAACTATAATAACCAAATTGACACAATAGATAGTACGACTGCATATATGTATGTGCACACACAATAATAGAATTTTACTTTAATTATATATACATATACATTTCACAAATTACCCGACAAATAAAAAAATGGCTCACCCAGCTGGAAATGGTTTGGTTTCTGAGTTCCTACTATAATATTCTTTCTTTTCCTAACTTTACCCAATAAATAAAGTCACAGTTATTGAACTAATCAAACCACAAAGAGAAACAATAATATCTAATCATGAATCTCATGATTCTTATAATATTCTCATTCAGCCAGAAAACAAACAAGAAAAGCCAAAAAGATAAGGATCAGATGCGTCCGGCAAATTGAAGCCTCAAACAACAAGATGTTGGAAACACACAAATCAACCACATAAACTCATGCAAAATCAACCAAAGCCCAATCATGGAATTAATAACCAAATTCAATATATATATATATATACTTCAATAGAAATCAAGAGAAAGTTATGCAATCAAGTGCATAAAAAGAAAACAGAGCAAAATCATACCTTCTCAATAGTAGATGCTGATGCTTGAAGCAGCCCATTTCTCTCTTCTAAGCTCTTTTGCAATCTATACATCTCCTCCATCTTCTTAGCTTTGGCCTCTGCCTAGGAAAAAAAAAAAAAACCAAAAATACACAAAATTAGAGAAGGTCCCACAAAGAACATCACTTTACAGAGAAGAACAAAAAGGTGAAATGAAATGATTTTATTTCCAAAGTACACACAGATGCAAACAAATATACAAATTCACATTCCTGTCTTGTTAGGGCTTGGAGAGCAAACGACTGTTCCTGTGAAGCGAGACGGCTTTGGACCTCCTTGAGCCCCACCGCCAGCGACACCACGTTCCGCCGAAAGCTCTGCTTCTTCTCATTCAAATCCTTCAACAACGGATCGATATTTCTCGGCGCACAGAACGCTGTCGTTCCATGCAATCACCTCATTGTCCATGCGATTGAAGCTTCTCTCTATCGCGATCTTCCACTCCTCCGTACTCGAATCCTTCTTCTCTATCTCTTCCTTTACAAGTTCATGTAACTGATCTCTACACTTTATCGCCACCTATAAAGAAATCAAACACCGATTAACACTTCTTAATCAAAAACAAAATAAAAAAGACTTGCTTTTTCGATTTCAGATCTGCGATTTGTGAGAGAGAGATTAGATCTAACAAAATGCAAGAGAGATCAGATCAGATCGAGTTCAGATTTCGATCAGATTAGATCGGCTTTCCATTTCGATTTCGGATCTGCGATTTGTGAGAGAGAGAGAGAGATCAAGTTCGATGAAGAACAGCTAGAGTGAGAGAGGTCGATATTAATCGCGAGAGAGAAAAGCAGTTTATGAGAGAGAGTGTGTTACTTTTGTAATTAGAATGGGGTTAAGTGTCTGTTAAGTTAAACAGACTTGGCTTATTGAGACCATCAACAAGCATTATGCCTTGAAAAACGTGTTACTATTGAGGTGTACCCAACGTTTTTTAAAACATCTTGATTCAAGCGCCGTTATAGACCACTTTTCTTGTAGTGGTTTGTCTTTCAGGGGATGGTTAATTAGGTTTTCTTCTTGTCAAATATTTGTTAGGTTGCATGTATATATATGTATGGTTTTCAGTTTTATCTTATGTGTGAGTTTGTTAGCTATACCTATAAACGAGGGAAAAATATTTTAAGATTATTGAATAATTTCATAAGAGATGCTATTTAGATGGGATGGTTCAGTGTAGTGCTTTACAGGTCGATTTTAGGAAAAAAATTATATAATAGGTCTGGAGTATTACGTAATTGTATTCTCTCCCTAATTATCATTCTGTTTCTTATGTTTTTCAATCACTTAATACAGTACCTATTTATCCACCCTTAGGTCCACACTTTTGTGAGTAGATCATCTAGTCACATGTTTGGATGGTGCTTGTTTTACAAAAATAAATCATTTCATTTAAAAAAAAATGATTGAATTACATATACTTGATCAATGTAATTTTTTACATGAATAATGTATAAACAAGTTTAAAAGATTCAGATTACTAAGGTTTCATTGGGAACAACTTTTTTAGCTTAACCTTTTGACTATTTTAGCTTGATTAAAAAAGTTTAGTTTGAGATGAACTTTTGACATTTTCATAATTTTGTGAGAGAGAAAACAAAATAATTATAATTAGAATGTGACAATTTTATTTTATTGACTTTTAACTTATTTTATCTTTGAGTGAGTCAATTTATTCTCAATCATCCCCCTAAACAGCCCCTAATAAGAATCCAAAATAAGTCTACAGAGCACTAAAATGGATCCTTCAATTCACAAGGAGGGTGGAGTTCATTTGGATGGGTTGGTGTGTGAGTCGTTTTCCGACCACACTGCCAAACAAATACTCAACTGGAGAACACTAACAAATAGATTAAGCTCGAACGACCTATCAAATAAAGAAGAGATTCCGGCGGTGGTTCGTCCACCCGGGGGCACTCCGACGATCAAGTCAGTTATCTCTCAAAGATAGCAAAAGTGCTTAACTCACTATTTAGAATACAAAAAGCGTACCTTTGGCCCATGATGGTGCCTCTCTTTTATAGCCAACACTGACCTAATCCTAATAAAAGCCTAGCTCTAATGGATTCTGTCTCAATGCTAATCCTGGACTCCCAGTTAGATTGGGATAAACTCTCTAAGAGTCTTATCTTTATCTAGACTGAAGTCCTCTCCCAATCTAGGACTCTTGTCCCTTATCCGCTTATCCCGGATTCCGATATTTTCGCAGATAACCTCAACCTAGCCGAGATTACCTCGGCATCATGACCAGGACACACGACATCTTGGCTGACACTTCGGTGCCACCTCAATCACGTGTTGCCATTCAAAAATTATGTCCCCACAACTGCCCCTAGGTTCTATTACCTCGGCATCTTGAGGTGATGGATCCTCTATCATTTCTTCCACTTAGCATGTCAGCTAAGCTCGCTTTATCCTTCATTACCGAGATCATCATTCGTTGGCCCCATACGACCAAGACTTGTAATCTGTTTTCATCAATGCCTTAGAACAAATAACCAAGTCAGTTCTAATTATTTAGCCGAGATCATCCTCCTAGCCGAGGTCTTTGCTTCATTAAACCAAGAACTTCAAGTGTTTCAACACGTGTGTAAGCTGTCACGCACAATATTTCAACCGTTTCTACCACGCATCTTTCCCTTACTGAGCCATACCTGACACGCGCCATTAAGTCGCATCGCTCGTGCGTGTGCTGTCTGACAAGCACGTCGTCCTAGGCGCACTAATTGCCATTTTGCTGCCATTCCGTGTGTCAACAAAATTACTTCCCTCTCTCACAGTCTTTTCACTTCACATCACTGTTTTCTCTTCATGCTTCAAGCTTTCTCTCTCTAAAAATCACCATTTCCATTCTCTTAAAGCTTTCCAAGCTCTGCACCTTGCTCTGTTCACCTCTTCCGGTAAGGTTTTCACCGTTCCGTCGCTTTTGCCATCGTCGTCTGACTTCGGCTAACCCCACATCGGCCCCACATTCTCTAGTAAGCCACTGTTCCTCTTGGATTCAGTCCTTGGTTCACTTCGAACTCTGTTACATTTGTACTCTGTTACTGTGACTTCGTTCATGTTTTTTGATTACAAATCTGTGTGTATGAACTCAATCATGTATTAGGGCACGTTTATCTTATGACTTTGCTATTGCCCAATCCATTCTTGAGTGTACACACGTTGCTCACACTCTTGTTTATTTTGCCACTATTTTTGGTCTCACACCCTTGTACACTCTGTCACAGTGTTCTTGGTAGTTCATCACTATTTCTTGATTCTGAATCATTGTTCTTGTTTTTGTTTTCTGTGTCTTTTTTCCAGATTCTTGCCTTCAATCCTTGTTTACATAGACTTAGGTTTGGGATTTTTTGTAGAACTCACAAATTTTAGGAAAAACTGAAACGAATTCTCCTTAGGTCTTTCAAAAAAATTTGCCCTAACATACTTGCAGTTTCTAGCCGAGGTCCCTCAAACCCCTACAAAACATTTCCTTCTAAAATCCAGTACTTTCTCCTTAAGCCGACATCATGGGTATGTGGAGGTATAGGGTAGACACCCCAACCAAATTAGAATATTTCAGGCAAGAGTTTTCTATCCCTGCCGACGTTCATCTCAGGTTGGTAGGGGAGGAGGACTCCATCATGCCCAAAGTCAACTCCATGCCCTTTTCTTGTCGTAGCTTTTATTGAGTGTGGACTTAGGCTCCCTCTCGACATTCTTTTCTGAGAAGTCCTTCACTATTATAAACTCAACCCCATGCAATTAGCCATTAATTCCTACAGAGTCATCAACGGTATCATAGCCTTAGCTAGTCGAGAAAATGCTAGGGTAACTTTAGTCGACATCCAGTGCTGCTACACCATGTGCGGCCTTAGTTTAGAAAAAGGCTATATCTACTACCTTAAGCTGAGGTCCACAGAATACAAACTCATTGCCGACCTCCCAAACTCTAACAAGGGAGCCAAGGACGATTACTTCATCGTCTCGGGCAACTGGGAATTCTCTCCAGATGACGACCTTCACCTCTACTCTCTTAGCTATACATTATTCAGAGAGGAAGATGGTAAGAGCCAAGTGTTACACTTACCTGCCTTCAAGTTCTTTATACTGTGTTCCTTTTATATATGTGCTAACGTCAGCCTTTTCTTATAGCTCTTCTACAGCCACCAAAGGATTTTCGCAAGTCTTCTTTCCCAGCAAGGACCTCAAAAAGTGTTGGGTCTACCAGTTGAGCGGCGAAAAGCTCTCTTGCTGCTCAACTACATCCTGACTTACAAATCCGTCTTACCCAATGTCTCAGAAAAGAGCAAGTCGCCTCTTTCTGCTACAACTCCTCCAACAACTTCATCTCCTCGGCTAGATCAGGGTTCAATCTCTGATCCAGCAGAACAACCATCAACCTCGCTCCACAATTGATCCCTCCATCTCAACGCAAACGACGACGTCGAACTGCAATCGTTGTTGAGATAGGTCATAAGAAAACTGTTGCAGACGACCTTTTAGCCGACATCCCCAATACTATCACCGCACAACTAGCACCATCCCAGCCTTAGTCAAAGCTGAAACAAAAAAGGCTGAAGAAAGCCCAACCTAAGGCAACGGTGACTCAGATCGACACTGAGGACACCTTGCCGATCTCCAAAATTGTTGAGGCGGAAAAAAGTGCCTCCGCTGCCGAAAAGAGGCCCGCCGAGGCCGCACCCTCCGAATCAACCAGGTCGAAGAGACCGAGGTCTGAGTCGGCAACAACCTCGGGCTCTCTAAAATCTAATGCCCCCTGGGCTCCCTCCATTACAATTAAGGACAAGCTAGTTAGAGCTAGCGACTGCGCCAATGATATTGAAGTTAACGTTGCCCTTTTACCGCGCTGCTCCTCCCCCAAGATCTCAATCGCAATGCTAAGATGAGCGAGTATGAGAACTTCACTCTAATGTTGCAGCACTTCGTACAAGTAAGCTCCTAATACTTGGTGCTTTACATTCTCTATTTTTCTGTACTTAGAAAATTTTTCTAACCTTTTGTCTTGTCTATTCATTCTAGGCGATTCAGCATGATCACTCATTCACAATGCAAGCCTTCAACATTAAGAAAGAGTTGACTAACAAGACCAAGGAGGCTGTTGGCTTGCAGAGGGCTGTTAACAAGGCTGAGGGCAAAATGAAGGCTCTAATGAAGCAGGCTGGGGAACCCAAAAAAGCTCAAGAAGAGGCCGAGGAAAGGGCAGGGGCTACCGAGGCCATTGCCAAGGTCCTTGAGGCTGAAAAGAAAGAGGCCGAGGTAAGACTGCCGATGCCCAGGCCGAACTTATTGCTGCTTTGGCCACCAAAGATGCCGAGATCAAGGCCACGGACGAGAAGGCATACGCCGAGGGGGCAGCCGACGTCAAGAAACAAGTCTGGCAAGCATGCAACAAGGGTTATACCCTTGGTTGGATGGCTGCTCTGAAGGCATTGGCTGTCCCTGAGGATTCCCCTCTCAAGAATGCTAACAGCCTTGTCCTGCTGTTCCCACCTACTCTAAGCCAGTCCGAGAACGAAGCTGAGTCCGAGGAGGTGGCTGAGGACAAAGAAACCGAGAAGGCTGAGGCTGTGGGGACCAAATCCCCAACTCTGAATGAGCAAGTACTAGACCTGACTCATGATGAGAAGGACGAGGTCTCAAAGGGTGCCTCTGCCGAGAAGACATCATCCGAGGTGCCTATCGCCGAGAAGAGCCTCGACCAGACTCTTAAAGAGATCAACGCTGAGCTCGCAGTGGAGAAGGCCGTCGAGAAGAGTTCCCAGATGTCCTCTAACCCCCAGACCCAACCAGCCAATGGCGCCGAATAGTCTAGTTTGATGTTTCTCTTTTATTTCTTGTACGTTGTATTTTTTCTTACTTTTGAAACAATGTAAGCTTTAATTTGGCCGACGTGCCACTTTTGTAATCTGAACAATTACTCTTCAATGTCAGGCCGAAGTACCTTCTTTCCTTATCTGAATGCATTCTCTAATTTCTTCTTTTAGTGTGATTGAATGTTTGTCTTCTTTTACTGTCTTGTATGATTCTATACTTAGAATAATTTACGTGTCTTCAACGTACACCTTAACTGTGTAATCTTCTCGATGTGGAATACTTCGGCTATACCCACTAACAGTTTATCTCGGCTTTGACCTAACATTTAAAAATATTTATCATAATATTTTCACAGGTGTTATTTACAACTTGCTACTTCACTCTTTACTTATCAGGACCTCTGTCTCCTATAATTCAACATAACTTTGGGTTAACTTCACTTGTAAACCTTTCTTTAGAATTTCAACAAGTGTTAAACCAACTTCCTTTAATATAACCTCGGCTTATCTTCAATTTATAAATTTTTCTTAAAATTTGAACAAGTGTTAAATCGAAACCAACTTTAGCTTGTAAATTCCAACTCCCAAGCATCATTCTCCAGCTCTCTGCCCCTAATGTGAACTTAAGTTTCACTTGGATTCTCATTAAGCATGTGGCTTTGACCTTATCGCCGAGATCAGATTCAAACAAAGACTGGCCGAGGTTACCAACCTTGGTCTCTCTGTTAATCTGTCTGACATGCACTTAGTTCCAATTTGTGTCTAACTCTGCCGATATGGCAAGCCCAGGTTAATCCAACTTAGTTCAACTCTATTATATGCAAGTATAATTCTATTCTGCCATATAATAAGTCTAAGTTATTCGTCATGTTTCAATTAGAAACATCGCCAACTTAGTTCAACTCTATTATATGTAAGTATAATTCAACTCTGTCATATAATAAGTCTAAGTTATTCGTCATGTTTCAATCAGAAACATCGCCAACTTAGTTCAACTCTATTATATGCAAGTATAATTCAACTCTGTCATATAATAAGTCTAAGTTATTCGTCATGTTTCAATCAGAAATATCGCCAACTTAGTTCAACTCTATTGTATGCAGGTATAATTCAACTCTACCATATAATAAGTCTAAGTTATTCGTCATGTTTCAATCAAAAACATCGTTAAGTATCTAGTCAGTTACACTACGCACGTTTAAAAATAAAGCTAAAACTTTATTATTACTTCGGCTAATAACAAAACAAAAGAAAACTTAAAAAACATGAAAATCTAGTGATAAAAAAACTTCAGATTGCAAGTATTCCAAGGTCTTGGCAACACTTTACCTTCACTCTCTTCAAGTCGATATGCCCTATTGCCTAAGACCGAGATGATTCTATAGGGTCCCTTCCAATTCAGGCCAAGCTTGCCCTCTCTGGGATCTTTCTTGTTGCCGACGACCTTTCTCAGGACGAGATCACCAACTTGGAACTCTCGCGGGTTCACCTTCTTATTATAAGCCCTGGTAAGCTGCTGCTGGTATGCCCCCAGCTGAATTGCTGCTTTCTCCCTTCTTTCTTCTAGTAGATCCAGATCTCGGGCCAAAAATGCCTCATTGGTCCCATTTTCTACTCACTGGGTTCTGATCCCTGGGATGCCGACCTCTAGTGGAATGACTGCTTCTGTGCCATAAGCCATGGAAAATGGGGACTCCCTAGTCGATCTTCTTGGCGTAGTCCGATATGCCCAAAGTACATTCGGTAGCTCTTCCACCCACTTTCCCTTTGCAGCTTACAGCCTTTTCTTGATCCCATCCAAGATAACCTTATTGGAGGCTTCTGCTTGACCATTACTCTGAGAAAAACTTGGGGTAGAATAATAATTCTTGATTTTGTACTTTGAATAGAAGCTCTTGATTAGCTTACTGTCAAACTATATACCATTGTCAGCTATTATTGCTCTTGGGATCCCAAACCTGGTGATGATGTTCTTCCATATGAAGTTCTTCATATCAATGTCCCGAATCTTGGCAAGGGGTTCAGCTTCTACCCACTTGGTGAAGTAATCTGTTGCTACCAGCAGGTACTTCCTTTGTCCAATTGCTTGAGGCAGTTGTCCAACAAGATCCATGCCCCATTGGGCAAATGGCCAAAGGCTAGATACTGAGTTCAAGTCTGCTGCAGGTTGATGTATCAAAAGTGTGAACCTCTGACACTTCTCACATTTCTTGATATAAGCTTCAGTATCTTTCTGCATGTAGGGCTACCAGTACCCCTAAGTAATGGCCCTATGAGCAAGTGACATGCTTCCAGCGTGGTTTCCACATACTCCTTCGTGTATCTCGTACAAAAACTCTTCAACCTGTGCAGGATGCACACACCTCAGAAGGGGTCCAGTAAAAGATCTTCTGTAGAGATGTCATTCTACTGTCAAACTGAATCTTGCCGACTTTAGTCTGATCTTGTGCTCTTTTTTACGGTCATCTGGTAGCTTCGCATCTCTAAGGAATACTATTATTGCATCCATCCAACTTGGTCCCATCTCCACACATATTGCTTCACGCTCTGTGTTCAGTGGTTCTATGCTTGAACCTGACAAGTAGTCAACCATTATCATTCTTGCCTCTTCAGGTTTCATTGCACTAGCCAGGTTGGCCAGAGCATCTGCATGGCTATTGTCATCTCGGCTAACTTGCTGTAGTCAGCAATTCTGGAATAAGGCTACTAGTCTGCCCACTTTCTGTACATAGGCCGACATCCTTTCATCTTGGGTTACATATTCGTCTGTTGCCTGATTGACTATAAGCTGGGGGTCACAGAAGGCTATTACCTCGTTAGCTTCTATGGTTGCTGTCAGCTTTAATCCTGCGATTAATGCTTCATACTCTGCTTCATTGTTTGAGGCCTTAAACCCCAAAATGAATGGATTGTTCCAGTATCTGCCCATCTGGCGATACTAGTACTACTCCTACCCCCGCTCCTTGTTGGTTTGAACTCCCATCAACAAACAACCGGAAGAAGTCGCCGATGTAAATGCTGCAGAGTTTGAGTTTTTCTTCTTTCCTTTGTTCTGCTATCCCTAGCTGGGTTTCTCTTGGTCCACTTGGACGTCGTACACCTCGACTCGATAGAGCTCGATGTATGACGGCATCCAGTGTGAACTCAGCCATGAAGTCGGCCAAGACTTGTCAGTTGATTGCTGTTCTGGGTCTGAATTCCAGGTCATAATGGCCCAAGGCCACTACCCATCTGACTATTCTGCCTGTTAGATCTCCCTACTGCAACAAGGACTTCAAAGGATATTTAGTTAACACCACAATTTTGAAAGTTTGATGAGCATCCTTAATGGCTAAGTTAGAAGGGTAAATTATACCGACTACATTTGAAATTTAGGGAAAATACAATAAATTTTAGAATAAAAGTAATTTTATTCCTTATAGTTTGACATGTGAGCACTTTATTTCTTATAGTTCAAATATAGTTAGATAGTTTTTATGTAATTTTGGACCAAAGTGTAACTGTCAATACCGTTAATTATAAATATGAAATGACTGTAATATTCTCAATTTTTTTTTTTATCTTTTTTGTTATTTTCTTTCTTTCTCCTCTCTCATGCACATAATTTGTGATGTCTAACATTAGTTCAATTAATTATAAATTCTTAATTTTTATTGTAATTCTTAAATATGTATTCTAATTTTAATTTAATTATATTTTATATCAAAATTATCATAAATATTTAATTATTTATTATAACATTTAACTCTTTAATTTAATTATATTTTAGATCAATTCTTAATCATTTTTATTTTTATTTAATTATATTTTCAATAAATTCTTAATTGTATTTTAATTTACTTTATTTTAATTAATATATTAATCTTATTTTAAGTTTGGAGAAATTTTGGATAAAATTATCTTTTTATTGCATTATTTTTACTTTTTTGTAGAAAACCAAACCCTCGCTATATACTTTTTGTTAGTTTGAATGAAAAATTTAACTGTGACACTAGTCCAAATTAACTGTGACACTTTAGGGCCAGAAAATGTGAGAGATGCCTTCAAGAGTATTGCGAATTGGAAATTATTGTTGTGATTCTAGTGAGCTATATGATGTGATAGCTTGTTGGGAATTATATATAACTTTACGTGGAATAGTTGTTGTCTAATTGTAGTATGGTTATCATGTTGCTTTAGTTGATCTACCTTAGGAGAATTGAGAGTATTTTAGAAATGGTTTTCAAACATTTGAAAGTTATGTAGTTTTCTTAAGTTATTCAAAACGAAATGGAAAGTCAAAATTTTGGATCCCTCTTAAATGCCACGAAATGATTATGATGAAAAGTATGCCTATGTATATATTTTGAATAACGAAAAAGACTACTTATGTACGGAGTATGTGAAATATTTATGATAATATATATGCATTGTACTATATTAATTAGAATTATTTGGATCTCTATTAGATTTTATATTCATTCTGCATTGTTAAATCTTTTTAGGTCCAGAGATGGAGAATTTATTGTGAGTTGAGAAGTTCCTTTACTTTCGGCTACGGGGCCATTTTATTTGTAGGTGGAATGCCAGTATTTATATTAAGAGTTTTAACCCCTTTTATTTATGTAATTGTAAGCCTAAGGACATTTTTATCAATTATAATTTAATGTTGCATGTATAAACGAGAGGGAACTACTATTGTATGATTGAGTTAATGATTGTAGCTTTTGCATATTTTTTCATGATAATAATAATAATAATAATAATAATGATAATAAATATAGTAATGTGAATCGGGTTTAAAATACAAGTTGTTATAGGATTAGATATGGAAATAAAGTTAAAAGGGTTTATGAGTGAGAAGGGCATTTCTATGGTTATGATATGACATTAGATTCAATGATAGATTTTTGTTTTTTCGGATAAAGACAAGTTTATTGAAAGAGTGCTGCTAAATACCCTTACTTTTCTACTTTGGATCTCCTGCTTCTTTGGCCTCCTACCACCAAAATTGCTTATCTCTTTATTTTTCTTTGGATCCTTACCATAATCTCAAATATACCCTTTGAACCCCACCCCTACACCTTCCATCTTTAACTCATCCTTCCCTCCTCCGGCAATCCTTCTCCCACTCCGGCGACCCTCCCTCTCTGGTAACCTACTCAGACAGCGGTAATAGCAACAGAGCAACCGTTTATTTCCTCGGAGTATCAAATAGATGTGAACGTTGTTATGGTCTCTCAATTCGAACAATGCAATTTTTTGGTCTAATTTTTCTCTTTCTACCCTCAGACACGACTATCAATTGCCAACTACTGCCACCTGACGACACCACCCATCGCCAATGCCAACAACCATTCTAGCAAAAATGTTCGATGACCATTCTGTCAACTTTTCGACAAATTTTCAACCGGCCACCAATGAACCATTTTTCAACGAATGAATGTGTAATATTAAAATATTTATGACATGCATAGTTGAGTGAAGTTTAAAAAGACACTATTGAATCTCTACATGGATGAAGCAGATGGAATTGCTGTGAAAATATTCAAAACATGAATATGTGCGAAGATAAAATAATAAAATATTTCGTTCTTTTTCAATGTTTAGAGATAAAATCAGAGCAACCCTTGGTAATGAAACTAGTTTAACAGTTAATTTGCTTCATGAGCTCATAAAACAATGAAAATAATAGGAAAATAGCAATTCAGTGTAAAAGTACCCAAAAAAAATAAAATAAAATTACACATTGATTTAAAACTTTATAAATATTAATAATTAAAAATTCTAAAGTTTTTCATGTATTTGTAAAAATAAATCTGACCCCCACTGGGCTGTGTTTTCCCCAAAAATGATTTGTAACACTAAAACTGGGAGTATTAATGCCCTTAATTTCCAGTTTTGAGAACTTTTTTTTTTTTTTTTGCCTTGTTTGAGAAATTCGGGGCATTAGTGCCCCAAATTCGGGGCACTAATCACAACCCTTTCCCCAAAATAATATTAGGATTTTCTCAATGTTGAGAGAAAGTCAGAGAAAACTTGATAAATGTAGCTAGTTTGACAGCTATTTACTTTGATGGCTTTTTGGATTCATAAAACAACAAAAATATTTTATTCTTTTCGAGATTCGAGAGATAAAGGTCACTTTTTGAAACACAGTTATAACTGGCGTTTTGATTTATTGCTCAAACGTCAAAAATAGTTTTTTTGGCCATAAAATTGATTTGGGATTATGGTTATAAGTCAAAAGGAAAATTACGAAATTACTCTCTATAGGTGGAAAATAACATGGTAAAAATGTGTAATTTTTCAATTGGATAGAGGTATTTTGGTCAATTGACATTAAGACATAGTGACATGACAACATAAACAAATATTAAACAGAAAAGTCAAAAAGTAACTTTTTACCAACTTCCCAAATGACTTTATGAAAAAGTCAAAAGTTTGGTTAAAAGTTAAACAGCAATGGTAGAGGGCCCTAATTTTTGTGGCTCAAATGGCTCGAATTTGCCAAAACGATGTCGTTTTGAGTACAAAACAACATCAAAATTGCCAAAACGACATCGTTTTGGCAATTTTGAGTCATTTGAGCCACAAAAATTAGGGCCCCCAAACATTTTTCAAAATCAAAAAGTAACTTTTTACCATTTTCCCAAAACACCCCAAAGTCATTGACAAACATTGCTCAATGAAACTAACAATTCATTTTGTCAAATTAGTTATTTCTCATTTAGGCTTCTATTTATTTTGATAACATTATGCTTATTTCTTCTATCTCTAAAAATTTGATTTCTCTCTACAGTCCCTCATTTTGAATCCTTAGGAAAATGTTAGTTCAAGTTAGTTAGGGGTTGTTTGGGAAGTGGGCTTGGGGCTAAAATAATCACAAAAAACAAAATAGGTTTTTTAGCTCCAATAAGACAAAACATTACATCCAACTCATAATCATTACATTCTTTCTCTCATAAAAAAGTCAAAAAAATTAAAAAAGCCAGAAGCCCTTTCCAAATTAGACTTTTTAGCCCTAAACTAAAATAATCAAAAAAAATCAAAAAAACCAAAAAGTCAACTCGCTTCCCAAACCAAAGCTTTAGTTACTTATGAAGATAAGAAGTGGGTTTTTTCTGTTGTACCTAAGAAACAGAAGATAACAAGTGGGTTGTTATAGGGAGTTTGGAGGCGACAGGATCCTCTAAAGTGAGACCCTAGAGTGATCTCCTAAAGTGAGGAGATCCAATGGCTGAAATAAAACTAACCAAAACGACGTCGTTTTGGTTAGTAAGTTGGAAAAAAAAAATTGATTTCAAAATAAACAGAGTGCGAGAGAGAGAAGAAGAAGAAGAAAAAGAGGCCTTCTCCTTGCGTCCCGTCGCCACCGCTGACACCCTGACACAGTACCAACTTGGCGAATAAAATGTTAGGAACCCATTGAGAGAGAGAGAGAGAGAGAAAGAGAGAGGAGAGAGTGTTTGGGTTAGAGAGAGAAAATAGGGTGAAGAATGGAGAATGCGGGGTTTGCAATCACAGCTGATGATGATGATGAGAACCCCATGTTTAGATTTCATTATTTCTGGTAAGCTCTTGATCTTTCTCAGTCTTTGTTGACATCCATTATTAGAAAAATTTAAGCTTGGGTTTGTAATCACAGATGATGATGATGATGATGATGATGATGAGAACCCCATGTTCAGATTTCATTATTTCTGGTAATTTCTTGATCTTTCTAAGTCTTTGTTGACATCCATTGTTAGAAAAATTCAAGCTTTTGTTTTCTTGATTTGATGTGAGTTGGACTAGAAAGTAGTTTGGATTTGGTTTTTGTTTTATTTTATTTTACTGGGTGTCTTCCTATTGAATCCTTTCAACATTTCCATCGATCGTTGTTGTGGGTATTGTTGATTAGGTAGTTTTCATGCTGTATTGTTCTGGGATTGAAGAGATCAAGGGCATCGGCGGCGGCAGGACGACGGCGACTAGACGCAAGGAGAAGCGGCTCCTCTCTCTCTCTTCTCTCTCGCACTGTTTATTTTGAAATCAATTTTTTTTTCCAACTTACTAATCATAATGACGTCGTTTTGGTTAGTTTTATTTTCAACCGTTGGATCTCCTCATTTTAGGAGATCACTCTAGGAGTTTACTCTAGAGGATGCTGAAGCAATTTGGAGGGTCAGATGGGTTTGTTGCTAGCTACAGAGGAGGTGAATGATGTGACAGTGGATCTTCCTCCCAATAGTGTTTTTGATGGATTTCTACATTTACAGAGGCATTGGGAATGTTTGAAGGGTTTGGAAGCCGTTGACAATGTTCTCGGTCAGAAGAAACTCTTCTCCAAAGAACAATCCACTTGTCTCAAAAAGAGTTACAAAAAACACTATGCCCGTTTGTTTTGGGTATAGATGGAGGAATGTGATTAGAATAGAAGTGAGACTTATTTAATATTATGTTTGTTTGTAGATTTAGGGAAGGGATTGAGATGGAGGAGGAGGTTAAGTTAGGCCTTGGAAAGGGGATTGAGATGGAGGAGGTAGAGGTGGTATTAGAAAAATAGTCCACCGGACTAGAAATTTTTAATTTTTTTTTCATTTTGGGAATTTTTTTTGAACATTAATGTTTAATTTTTTGTATTTTTTGTTAAGTAAAAATCATTATTTTATTTGTTTTATTTTTTTTGGAAATTTTTTATTTTTATTTTTAATTTTTTACATATTGGGCATTTTTTTTTAACAATAATGTTTAATTTTTTATATTTTTTTTTTGTTATTTTATACAAAAATAATTTAACAATCCCTACATTAATAACTATTATCAAAACAAACACAATTTTACTTAATCCTCTCACTAACAATCCCCTCACAATGAATCCCCTCACTATAAATCCCCTCCATTATACCCCTGAAAACAAACAGGACTTATGCTTAAAGTTGTTGGAAATTTTTCTCAAAATATGTTAATCACCATGAAATAACAATTTTCTATATATGTATATATTTACACGAGGGTGTGTGAATTTCGCCTTGTTTAATTTTGGGGTAATAATAATTCGTTACTGAGTTTAAAATAAAATTTGAAATAAATGATAAAGTTTATAAATTTAATTTTTAATGTTGTAAAGTTTATCATTAATATATAAATAATTTTTTGAACTTGCATTGCAGTCAAATTCTCCCTTTAATTTTCAGGCATATACTCTCTATTTTATATATATGGGTAATTATTACGTCTTGGACGTTAAATGAGTTTTGACTCTTGATGATTATCCTATATTTACACAACTTTTAGAAATGCTTATAATTTTTTAAATTTTTATTATTATTGTTATATGACTAAACAAGCTAAAAAGTATACTGAATTTACTAAACAAACAGTTGTGGCTTCATTTCATAAATGGATCACTCACATATTTTGCAAAAAAAGAAAAAAAAAAAAAAAAAGGGGGGGGGGGAAACATCACTCTTGAAAGACTAGACCGAGGTGCTGCGTTGCGTTCATTGAAGGTGCAGTTAGAAACCTTCCACACATCCAGGGCCAGCCCTGAGGACAAGTAAGAGAAGTCTGTGCCTTAGGCCTCCAAATTTGGGCTGAAAGTAGGAGCCCCAAATATAATTGTGTTTTAGATATATATAAAAAAAAAAGAAGCCCAAATATTATAGGCCCAATTGAACATGGGGCTCAAAAAAAATAACAAGACTAGATTTTTATTTTTTTAAGTATTTGTAATGATTGTTTCATATCTTAATATAAGAAAGCAAATTTTTATTTATAATTTTAATGATTATATGTACAAGTAAATTTTTTTGTGGTTATAAACAAATAAAAAAGTTGTATCTTATCGTTTTATTTATGATTTTTTTTTTTTTTTTTTTTCAATGTAAGAGGGTTTGATTTCTGAAATTTGCCTTAGGCCCCTAAATCTCAGGGTCACCCTGCACACACCTATTCATACCACTCCCCCATGATTCTGTGTACTCATGGTATGATATTCCTAACCCTTTTGCTAGGCCTTTTAGAATAGAAGTAGCTTGGTTTATTGGTGATAGCTTTAAAATTGTCATAAAAAATTCTTGGGCTGATAGCCAGAATTCTATCCCAGAAGCCATCAACTTTATTACTAAAATGCAACCCTTTGGAACAAAAACCTTTTTGGCAAAATCTTTCGAAGGAAAAGATGGATTCTTAGTAGAATTGAAAGTATCTAGACAGCTTAATCTCATGTTTACTCTCATAATTTGTTTTTGTTGGAAAATGACCTTATGAAAGAGTATAATACTGTCCTTTATCAAGAAGAACTGTTGTGGTTTCAAAAATCTAGGGCAAAGTAGATCACCTAATGCTATGTTTGGTTGGGAGAATTTGAGGAGGAATTTGGAAAGGGAAATGGAAAAGATAGGTGAATAAAACATACCTATATGTCACCTAGTTTCACACACTTTTCTATTTTTCTTTCCAAATCTCTCAACCAAACACAGCGTAAATGAGCGTAATACTAGATTCTTCCACGTAACCATCATTGCTAAAAGGAGAATAAGGGCCAATGCTCTTAAGGATAACGAGGGCCAGTGGATCTATGAACCTTGTGCTCTTAAAACTCATGTGCAGAACAATTTTTGTGACCTTTTTAAAAACAAAACCATAAATACCTACACTCTTGACCCATAGTTCTAAATCGCGATATCGGATAACGTAACGGTATTGATCGCGAAGTATCGGTATCGGTAGTATCGGCTGGTACGTATCGAGAATCGGGTGTCATGGCTGTAAAATTTTAAAATCATTAGCAATCCCTCTAAAACTCAATTTTATGCTTTTTTTTTTTTTGGACTCTTTTAGCCTTAATTTGTCACATTTTAATCAAAAATTTGATATGTAGGAACACTTTTAACTCATTCTCAAATAAATAGAAGAAGAAAAAAAAACCCCAAACATTTACACTAAAACAAGACCCAAAAAAAAAAAAAGTGAAGAAATTCGAAACAAAAAACAGAGCATAGCAAAACCCACAACTGAGCACAACTACACAACACAAATTACAACTTGCAACTCAGGGACAAACCTTCTTTGAAAAAGCTTGAAGGTCAAAGTGAACTCCACAACCAAAATAAGCTTAGATCTATGGAGCCAAGCCACAAAGAAGTTTGATTGTGAATTACAAATCTGTAAACAAAGCAAATTTATGGTCTGTGAAAGTGTGAAATTGCTTGAAAAAGACAAAGCACTTGAAGTGAAAGGTCTGAGTGATGTATGTGATGGGTTATTCTTTTCGTTTTTGCAATTACTTTTGCTTTTGCAGGTTCTCTGTATTGATTCATCCGTACCTACGACTATGAAATTGTATCAGACTATATCGCCCTATGTATCGGATTTAGGCCGCTAAGTATCGGGACTTGGACGCTACGACTGCGAATTTCATTCTCACCGCTATTCCACTTCATATCCAAATCGGTGCTCTGATATTTAGATCTATGTCCTGACCTAAGCCACCTGAACCTCATTCAACCAAAAAATAGTCTTGACGTTAATCGTGCTCTTATCAAACCCATTTCTAGTAAGGAGTTGTGGGAAGCTATATATCAAGAGCATCAAGGCATTCAAAGCCCCAGGTAGTGATGGCATCCAATCCCTTTTTTACCATGTCTATTTGGATATTGTTAGCCTTTCTGTGTGCAACTCCATTCAAGCCTGCTTTGCTAACAAAAATGTCCCTAAGAGCTTTAATAAAGTGGACAATCCTGAAACCATTAGCCAATTTTGCCCCATTAGTCTTTGTAATGTGCTTTATAAGACCCTTACTGAGGTTTTAGTTAGTAGACTCAGACCTCTGCTGATTAACATTGTTGGCCCTTTTCAAAGCGGCTTCATTCCTGAACGCACCACATGTGGTATTACTATTGCCCATGAGGTCATTCACACCCTTAGGGGGGGAAAAGGCAATCAAGGGGGCATGATCTTTAGAAGGCTTATGATAATGTGTCATGGAATTTTCTTTATCATACCCTTAAAGAGCTCGATCTTAATGACCATTAGGTGGAGCTCATTATAAATTATGTGACCAATGTGAAAGCTTCAGTCCTTTGGAATGGTGAGAAATTGGAGAAGTTTAATTTGGAGAAGGAGCTGAGACAAGGAGATCCACTCCTTATCTATTTGTGCTTTGCATGGAGAGGCTTTCAAACATGATCATTGAGAAAGTCAACCATAAACAGTAGAAGGAGGTTAAGAACTCTTTCAAAAACCCTACCGTATCCCATATCTTTTTTGTTGATAACCTCCTGTTGTTTGGGAGGGCTGATGAGAAAACTTGTAAGACCATTATGGAAGGGCTTAATTATTTCAGTACTTTATCTGGACTCAAGAAAAGCTTACATAAATCCATCAGTGGCATTGCTCCCACCCAAGACCTAGGTGAATATCTGGAAGTGCCACTCCTACACACTAAATGCTCTCGTACTCATTTCCAGTTCATTTTGGAGAGAATCCAGAATAGACTATTAGAATGGAAAGCTAATCTTTTATCCTTAGCTAGTAGAACCACTTTGGTTCAATCAGTTACTTCTGCTTTGCCATCCTATGCTATGCAAACCATGGATGTTCCTATGAGCATTTGTAAGGATATTGACAAGCTTAATTGAAACTTTCTATGGGGTGATACAGAGAACACTAAAAAAGTTCCCCGAGTGAATTAGGACACTGTGTGCAGAAGTAAGAAGATGGGAGGGCTTGACCTGAGAAAAGCCAAAACCCAAAATCTTTTACACTTTTGTCTAGATTGGGATTGAAGATCTTGAGCAACAATACGAGCCTTTGGGTTAAAGTCCTAAAGGAGAAATATCTCTACAAGGACAGACTTTTTGACTACTCTTCTAAGAGGAAATCTTTCCATGCCTAGAGAGGCATTCTCAAAACCAGGAATATATTGAGGAAATGCACCAAGTGGAGTGTGGGGGATGGTTCCAACATCTCAATTTGGCATGACTGGTGGTGTGGTGATGAGGTTTGGGCCTCCAAATATCCTAACAACCATTTTATCAATTTGGGGACTCTGGATAAGTTGATTAATGATGAGAATAACTGGATGTGCAGGCCATTTGTGCCTACCTCCACAGAGATGCCCTTGAGTGTGTCCTCAAAATCAAACTTCCCCCTGTTTGTCACATTTCTTGATAACCCTCATTGGAAGGGTTCCACTAGAGGGGACTTTTCTACTTCGGCTGCCTACAAAATTGCTACCACTCAAGTGGACAACACTCTAGATCTGGAATGGATCTGGAAATTGAAAGTTCCTCAAAAACTCAGAGGTTTTTTGTGGTTGATAGCCCATGGCAAAATCTTGACCAATGAAATGAGATTGATAGGAGGCCTCACTGATAATGCTTCATGTCCCAAGTGTGATCTCTACATTGAAGATGTGGATCACCTCTTTAGAGATTATACTACTTCTATAAGCGTTTGGAATAGCATTGCTGGGAATCTTTGGATTCTAAAGATAGGCAATCACCCATGATTGTTTGGCTCAAAAAAAAAAAAAAATCTGTAACCTCATGCTTTTCGGTGTCTACTTTTTGTTACATCTCTTTGGCAAATTTTGGGATAGAAACAAAAAAATTTCTGAAAATGTTGATCCATCCTTATTTAAAACCTATTTATCTATCCAAAATTATGCCAGAGAAATTAAGCATGCTTTCACCATTTCCATTACTTCGAATTTCAGCTCCCCATTAATGGTTAAATGGCTTCCTCCTATTGCAGGGAAAATTAAATTCAACACTGATGGTTGTGCAAGAGGAGACCCAGGCGAAGGAGGCTTTGGAGGGGTTTTCAGAAATGGGAAGGGGGTCTGGCTGTGTGGCTTCTATGAGAAGCTGGAAGCATGCAACAATCTAGAAGTTGAAATGTGGGGAATTTATGGCTTGACCATCGTGCTGGAGAAAGGCCATCAAGAAGTCATCATTGAAACAAACTCTACTTTAGCTGAAGAACTGCACATCAAAGGACCATCTCAAAACTGCTCCTTCCAAAAGTATTGCTGAAGATTCAAGACATCTATTCCAGAGGTGCAATTGTCTATTTGCCACATCGTGCGTGAAGCTAACCAGTGTGCAAAATGCTCGCCAACATGGGAGCACACGAAGATGAATCCCTGGTGGTGGTGGAGGAGCCACCTATTGCTGTTAGGTCTCAAGTTGTTGCTGATATGGTGAGGATAGCTTATCAGATGATCTAGACTCTTACTTCCCCTGCCTTGTTTGGTTCTGCTATTTCTTTGTTTCTTCCTTTTTTGTACCAAAAATATATATATAACTGACATTAAAAAAGGAGTAGTGAAACACCACGAAACACTAGCAAAGTATACATCAACCAGCCAGTCTATGTTCCAACTATCAATCCCATTGTTCTATCTAGTGTAGAGTTCAAGATTATATGCATTATAAAAAATCGAACTATCTAAAACCCATTTCAAATCAACTTGAATAGGTAACACAAAGTCCTTTGTCTAGCATAGTGCTTTTACAAAATTACTAATATTACAGTGTAGAAGAGCTCTTATTCCCATTGGAATGACAGATCACCCACTGGATAGATCCAGCTACAATGCCATTTGAAGCCCTTTAACAATACTATAAGAATTATATCAACACCTTCCACAAGAGACTAATTCATTCATATATGTAGAAATATGACATAAAAGAAATTTGTAATTATATACATGTGCCAGTGTCGTAACTCCCAAAATGTATCCAGAATCATAAAATAAAAAAAGAGGAGACAATTGTCACTCACCGCAAGCCTAAACAGCACTCCTAAGAAGCCAATGCTAGCAATCTATGATAATAAAATATCGAGCAATAATCACTTCCATTTTTAGAACATCATGAACTTTCCCCCATGCTTCCCATGCTTAAACTTTCCATGGTGATGACCGCAGCAACCCCCATGAGTAAGATTATGGGCACCATGTGAGAGCTGGTGGGCCCCATAAGCGGCAGCTGCAGCAGCAGCGCCACCAGCTATCAATGCTCCCATATTAGGCCCATGACCTGTGCAAAGAATTACAAGCTATCAACAATGGAAAAGTAGCAAGCAAAACAAACAGCACTCTAAATCTGTATGCTTCAAGGTCAAGGATCACCAAGACATTACAGAGATGTAATTTTAACAAGCAGATTATATTGAAAAAGTAGATGTACGAAAAGGCAGAGAAATGGCCCAAGAAATAGAGTTCAGCAATGAGATATGAAGATTTAACAGTCTTCCAAATTTGGACCTCCTACTTTTCTCATCCTCTTTAGTGCAAAGGTGAAGTGGAATTCCGCAACTTTTTTGGTGCCGAAAATTATCATAAAAATAATTATTTCTGCTTTTAATCAAAACCACTATTTCACGCTTTGGGTTCAAAAACAATGCATAAACACATGCAAACCAATTGAAAGTTCTAGGAGCAATTAAAATATTATTCAACAATTTCTTGCAGGTTGTAATGACAATTCACCTTTACATGTCAGATGACTCCAAATCCTTAAAACAATTTTGGAAAGAAATGAATCAAACATACCTGAAAGAGGGGGAGCTGATGGACCAAGATAAATTGCCGGTGGATATCCACCTGGGGCAGGATATGCTGACGGACCAGGATAACCTGCCGGTGGGTACCCACCTGGGAAAGGATATTGAGCTGGTGGGTATCCACCAGCAGGAGGATATCCAGCTGGCGGGTAGGCCTGAGGGGGATATCCTTGAGGGGGATATCCTTGAGGGCGGATATCCTTGAGGAGGATATGCCCCATAAGATGGAGGGTATTGTCCAGTAGCATAGCCAGCAAGATGAGAGAAAAGTCCCTTGTCACTAGATTCATCATCATTGTGATTTCCACCTCCCATTTTTCTTCAAGTTGAAATTTATAAACTGAAAATGTAAATAGAGAACAGTAGAACACATAAGATTTTTTTCTAAGGGAAAAAAAAAAAAAAAAGTGTGTCAATTGTACCTTAGCATATATCTACTTAATGCATGAGTTTGGCATGGAGATTTTATATATTTTATAATCCCTTAAATATTTATACTTTTTTATTTTTAATTATAGTTTTATTTTATTAACGACCAAGTTTCCAAATAGTGTTAAAATTCGTTTGGGAACAGACTTTTTTAGTAACTTTTTGACTTTTTGGCTAAAATATGATGTAAAAAAAAACTAGACTTTTTGAATTTTTACGAAAAGGTGTGCAAAACGTAGAGAGAGAAAAAAATCTTTAACTTTTTTGTATAGGTTGTTGACTTTTTGATTTTTTTAGTGACTTTTTGACTAAAATCACCACTTGCCACGAGACCTTAGTTTCCTATGTTGATTAGGGCTTTACATGGTAACATTGAGCTTTGAATTGAGAATATTGAGTGAGGTTGTGATTAGAGTTCTGGCCCTTGTGTACTTCCTCTCTTCCTTCTTCTCTATCCTCTTTCCCGAAAGTGTTCTACATCACTACTACTTCCTCATCTCAACCCATAATGACTTAATGCTTTTGTTCTCCATGAATGCATTTCCCAATATAAAAAAATCACATTTTAACAACTAAAATTGTTTATCCAGAAAAAATGACATTATCAAATAGAAATATAAGGAAAAGCAAAATAGGTAGAGATTTAGCAAAGAAGACGCATTATAGTTTTGTTTATTCAATATATTCTTTTCCCTTTTAGTATATGAATTGTTTCCTCTTTTAACTTTTGTGGCAGAGTCAGATGTGATCTCGAAACAATCTACATATATAAATGGGAGATCGATATTCTTCTCGGTGAGTAAAGTTATCAACCCCTAATGAATTTTCACTTACAAAATACCCAGCAAAGAAGTTTGTCTATGCATGGGTTTTAAGGAAAGGGCAAACTTAACCCCTTAGTGTTTAGAAATGATCACATAATCCTCACCTGATTTGTGGACTAAAGTGCACCATTGAACACCGCTAAACATTTTGTCCAACATAACAGTAAATGAGAAACAAATGACGAAAATACAAGGGTATTTTACTCTTTTTCATTAAATCATTAACAGGCCTAACAGTATACTTCGGTCCACAAACCACAAGGGGTTTATGTGGTCATTTTTAAACGTTACGCGGCCCAAATGGAATAAAGTGAAGTTTCCCCTCAAGAAAATTCATGGATAGATTACAAATACACTTGAGGTTTGTTTAAAATACAATTTCCCCATGTAATTTTAGAAATTACATCTCGCCCTTGAATTCTCTTAAAATTTTAATTCACATAACATTCCATCCCATTTTTATTAATAATTCGTTACGTATATGGATAGAAATTTGATATTATTATTTCACTTACAAGGATATATATAATTTTTGTTTATCCTTATGTTTTAGAAATTAAAATTTTAAAATTTCACTTACAAGGATATATATAATTTTAGAAATTACATCTCGCCCTTGAATTCTCTTAAAATTTTAATTCACATAACATTCCATCCCATTTTTATTAATAATTCGTTACATATAAGGATAGAAATTTGATATTATTATTTCACTTACAAGGATATATATAATTTTTGTTTATCCTTATGTTTTTATACTATTTATATTATTTTGATCTTTTTAATTTTACTAAAAGCGATGTCAATATAATTATGCTAAAACTGTACGTCAAATTAGATCAATGTAATTTATAGTAAAATAAAATAAAGAGGGAATTTCAATTCAGTGTAGTGTTTAAAAAAAAAATACAAATAAATGGTAAATTTTATATATATAATAATTAAAAACAATTTTTTTTCATAATTTTGTAACAATTTTCTGGTAAGCCTTGATAAGTAATTTCCACTAAAATAAACTAACTAATTGTTTTATGAAGCAAGTTTCACCATACCATATATTGCAGTAGAAAACTTGCTTCATAAGAAATATATTTTTCATACCAGGCCCCAAGATCTGTATATGTGACTTGCGGCTTGATCACTGCACCATTTTTATTTTATTTTATTTTATTTGTTTAAATTTTAATTTTGGAATATTTGTTTTGTTTGCTGTTTTCATACAGGGGGGTTGTAGTAGGTGGAGAAGACGAACCATGGATGAAGAGGCACTTAAAAGAATCTCATCTTCTATCAAGAAAAAGCTTGTTACACTATCTTATACACGGCCTTCTAATGATGCATTTCCTTCTGATCCTGATAATTATTCATGGGACGAATATCTGTTTGAGTACGGGGAAAGGTGCCTGTATTCGATTCTCCGCAGAGTTGATGGGGCAAGTGTAGTAGATAAATTTGTCATGGCCTTAATTGGAAATACAATTTTGTTAGGAAGAGCCTCCCAATTTTATCATATTGACGATTGGTCGTGTGATTATTGGGATGAGTTTTTGACACGCAGGATCAGACAAAGCTTGATGTAATTGACGTCTCAGCAGCTATGGGATCAGACAAAGCTTGATGTACCAGGTCGACTAGTGGCTTGCTCTCATCAATATGAATTGGGTTATTAGGTGATGGTTTCAAAGGATGACCTACCAAATTTTTGAAAAAATGTAGGACTAAATCATCTTGATTCTTAGCAACGTTGAAGAATTCAACTAGGGCAAGGAATAGAAAGGTATCATTCGAAATTAAATAACGCTGCACCGCAAGTAGATTTTGTGCCCTATTGAAGATAGGGTTATCCGTCTCTCTCAGTTCCTTCATGGCGTACTTGCGAAATAACTCAATGACGAAGCAACTTTCAAAAAGCCTACGTGTCAAAAACTCATCCCAATAATCACACGACCAATCGTCAATATGATAAAATTGGGAGGCTTCCTAACAAAATTGTATTTCCAATTAAGGCCATGACAAATTTATCTACTACACTTGCCCCATCAACTCTGCGGAGAACCGAATACAGGCACCTTTCCCCGTACTCAAACAGATATTCGTCCCATGAATAATTATCAGGATCAGAAGGAAATGCATCATTAGAAGGCCGTGTATAAGATAGTGTAACAAGCTTTTTCTTGATAGAAGATGAGATTCTTTTAAGTGCCTCTTCATCCATGGTTCGTCTTCTCCACCTACTACAACCCCCTGTATGAAAACAACAAACAAAACAAATATTCCAAAATTAAAATTTAAACAAATAAAATAAAATAAAAAGGGCGCAGTGATCAAGCCGCAAGTCACATATACAGATCTTGGGGGCTGGTATGAAAAATATATTTCTTATGAAGCAAGTTTTCTACTGCAATATATGGTACGGTGAAACTTGCTTCATAAAACAATTAGTTAGTTTATTTTAGTGGAAATTACTTATCAAGGCTTACCAGAAAATTGTTACAAAATTATGAAAAAATTTATGTTTTTAATTATTAATATATATAAAATTTACCATTTATTTGTATTTTTTTTTAAAACACTACACTGAATTGAAATTCCCTCTTTATTTTATTTTACTATAAATTACATTGATCTAATTTGACGTACAGTTTTAGCATAATTATATTGACATCGCTTTTAGTAAAATTAAAAAGATCAAAATAATATAAATAGTATAAAAACATAAGGATAAACAAAAATTATATATATCCTTGTAAGTGAAATAATAATATCAAATTTCTATCCATATACGTAACGAATTATTAATAAAAATGGGATGAAATGTTATGTGAATTAAAATTTTAAGAGAATTCAAGGGCGAGATGTAATTTTAGAAATTTCTATCCATATACGTAACGAATTGTAGGCCTGAGGGGGATATCCTTGAGGCAAATATCCTTGAGGGGGATATCCTTGAGGAGGATATGCCCCATAAGACGGAGGGTATTGTCCAGTAGCATAGCCAGCAAGATGAGAGAAAAGTCCTCTGTCACTAGATTCATCATCATGGTGATTTCCACCTTCCATTTTTCTTCAACTTGAAATTTATGACCTGACAATGTAAATAGAGAACAGTAGAAGATATAAGATTTTTTTCCAAGGGGAAAAAAAAAGTGTCAATTGTACCTTAGAATATCATATATCTACTTTAATGCAGGAGTTTGGCATGGAGATTTTATATATTTTATTATGTCTTAAATATTTATACTTTTTTTTTATTTTTAATTATAGTTTTATTTTATTAACAATTGATGAGTTTCCAAATAGTGTTAAGATTTAATTTCCTAAGTTGATTAGGGCTTTACATCGTAACATTCAGCTTTGAATTGAGAATATTGAGTGAGGTTGTGATTAGAGTTGTGGCCCTTGTGTACTTCCTCTCTTCCTTCTTCTCTATCCTCTTTTCCTGAAAGTGTTCTACATCACTACTACTTCCTCATCTCAACCCATAATGGCTTAATGCTTTTGTTCTCCATGAATGCATTTTCCAATATAAAAAAGCACATTTCAACAACTTATTGCTTATCCAGAAAAAATGACATTATCAAATGGAAATATAAGGAAAAGCAAAATAAGTAGAGATTTAGCAAAGAAGACGCATTATAGTTTTGTTTATTCAATGTATTCTTTTCCCTTTAGTATATGAATTGTTTCCTCTTTTAACTTTTGTGGTAGAGTCAGACGTGATCTCGAAACAATCTACATATATAAATGGGAGATCGATATTGTTCTCGGTGAGTAAAATTATCAACCCCTAATGAATTTTCACTTACAAAATACCCAGCAAAGAAGTTTGTCTATGCATGTGTTTTAAGGAAAGGGCAAACTTCACTTTATCCCTTGTGCTTTGGGCCATGTGCGATTTAACCCCTTAACGTTTAGAAATGATCACATAATTCTCACGTGATTTGTGAACTAAAGTGCACCATTAAACACCGTTAAACATTTTGTCCAACAAAACAGTAAATGAGAAACAAATGACGAAAATACAGGGATATTTTAGTCTTTTTCATTAAATCATTAACAGGCCTAACGGTATACTTCGGTTCACAAACCACAAAGGGGGTTATGTGGTCATTTTTAAACATTAAGAGGATAAACCGTACTCGGCCAAAACGGAGTAAAGTGAAGTTTGCCCTTAAGAAAATTCATGGATAGATTACAAATACGCTCTTGAGATTTGTTTAAAATACAATTTGCCCCATGTAATTTCAGAAATTACATCTCGCTCCTTGAATTTCTAATTTCACAACAAATGACCTATTTTATTAATAAATCATCAAATCAATTTTTTTAGTAATTTAGCAGTAGAAATTTTATGTTTTCAATAAATTTTGTTAAATAAAAAATTTTAACAAGGGGTATATGTCATTTTTCAAACCACAGTGGATTTTACGCAAAGCTGAAGAATTGTATTTATAATTTTACTGAAAATTCATCACATTGATGTTTGAATATATTCTACCAGATCAACCAAAAGCGGATCCAAATTAGACATCAAAGATAATTCTAATATATTAAAGTGAAAAGTTCACAGAAACAAGTGAAGCAAACTGAAGAACTATTCCTTAAAGACAGTCCCATTATCAAAAAGAATCTCTGAAAACAGTCCCATTATCAAGCAAACTTGTTGAAAAGTCTTCAAAAAACTAATGGAAATTGAGATTAACAAACACACTAAAAGAAACCCAAAACACACAAATCCAACATCCAAACCATGATTCAAAGTTCAACAGCCATACAACCCCCATGCCCAAAAGATTTTTTTAAATAAACAAATAAATGAACACACATGAAAATAGATAAAAGATTGATCAATTTTGAAAAGGACATAATCATATGATGAAATAAACTACCATTAACAAAAACAAACAAGCAACGTACGACTAAGAAATCATTCAAAATCCAACATACAAAAACAACAACAAAGAAGATTTCTGACTCACTTTTTTTTCATTACAACTACTAACTTATATGTTTAATGGTAAAAGACATAATAGAAGTTAAAATCGAAGAGAGATTACCGAATTGAATTGGGGATTCAAATCCTAATGAGCTGGTCGGGATTGGAGTCGAAAGTTATGTTAAGAAATCAAAGAGGTCTCTTTCGAATTGACAACTGCTTCAAAAAGAACCTCTGTTTAAAGTCCTCATCATAAACCATATATATATACACATACATACACACAGACAGAATACAAGTTTGAATATTTTGATAAAAAGTGCACGCGTTGCTTCGACGCGTTCTTGATAGATATCCTTCTTGGAATGTACAGTACAACCTCGAACCGCCACTGGCATATGTTAAAAGTTGGTTTTTTAATTTTTTTTGATTTTTTTAGTAATATTTATTGTATTTGATTTTAATTTTTTGAATTTAATTTTTTATGAGTTTTTTTTTTTATTTTTTTTGTATTTTTTAATGAATATTTTTAAATTTTAAGCAATTTTTTACTTTTTATATGCATCTTATTTAGATGTTTCTAAAAGGTAAAATTCTTGTAAAAAAATATTCTAAAAAATTAATAAATACAAGACCGCGGAAGCAGCAAGTAGAATGAAGAACATGGATTACGAAATCAAATATGACTAAAATTGAACAACAGAATTGGAATGCACATAAAATAAAACTGTCATAACTTAAAATACAGAAAATAACTTACAATTACAATTGTAGCAACTGCAAGGATCTTTAATTGGGTTACAAAAGGAAAGGAGGAGTATTTGTCACTCAGAGCTTTCTGTTTTTTCTTTAGACTGAAGAATGAAAAACTTGAAGCTTTCTGAATGAATTCGTTACAATATATAGAAAAGGAAAATACAGTAGTCATGTGACTAATACAGTATTCTTGTGACTGATACAGTAATCTTGTGACTTCTTTGATTGATGAAAGCAGCTGGCATGTGACTAATACAGTATTCTTGTGACTGATACAGTAATCTTGTGACTTCTTTGATTGATGAAAGCAGCTGGCAGCGCATGGGATAAGGAAGATGCTGTCGGTTGCTTTCGGTGGAACACGTGAATATAGGAATCAATATAGATACAAATTAGCAGCTTTTCTCAAAAGAGTATTGATTGAAGCTAATTTGTATTTATAGGGAATCCTATGTTTGATCAGGCAAATGGGTCCTGAGCATCTTGGAACTCAGATCTGCCATATGAGATTGGTTGAGTAGTTGATCCTTCAGAAGATTGTGAATGGTCTGAACTGTCTTCTGAATTTTCTGAACTGGTTGACTGGGCTTCAGCTTGATCTGTAATTTGGCGGGCTAACTGGAGCAATTCATCTCTGGATAACTTGGGCTTGACCTTTGATTTAGCTTTGGGCTGAGCAGGAGGTGAAATGGGCTTAGCCTTAGCTTTGGATTTTGATTTGGGCCGTGAATGTTCCTTGGGCTGGTCCAGAACTGCAGGAGCTTTGGACTTAGCCTTGGATTTTGATTGGGTTGGCTGAACTGATTTGGATTTGGGCTTGGAACCGCTAGATGAGGGGCTTCCAAGGTTGATTGGAGGAAGACTGGGCTGACTTCCTTGACTGATTGCAGCAGTTGGGTTCTGCTGGGCTTTGATCATAGAAGGAGTTGGAGCATATTGATCAACAGGAAATTCTTCTTGAACAATTTCAAATATTCTGGGCACATTGAACTTAGCCCACCATTTAACTGAATGTTGACGGGTGATTATGTTACCATCAATTCCATATTGCCATTTAAATATCCATGGGAGTTTATATTTGGATATAAAAATTAGCAAAGATGGAAATTGTCTCTGATGAGTGGTGAATGGGTAAACAGAGGAGAAATAGTTAACTAGTTCAATGAGATCACCAGGGAGGATGTCTGAAATGGCACCATAATGAGTCCACCATCTCAGAAACCAGGTAGGTAATTCAGATTTGAATTTTTGATCAAAGCAGATGTACCAAGAGTGACTAAAAGTTTCATTTTGGTACAGGAAAATCTTGAACCAGGCATCAACATAGTCATGGTAATTATACTGAATGGAATGACCAGGCAAATCTCGAAGCTGATAAGGAGGACCCCATTCAGCTTGGGAAACAATACTATGGATGTAAATGGAATGATACAGAACCTTGCTGGCGTAGGTTCGATCATAAATGGGTTTGATCAAGACTGATTGATGATGGATCAAAATATCTTTGTAATAGGTGATTGTTTTCTCTGGATGTGAGAGGATGAAATGGCATCCAGAGCCAAAATGGGATTTAGCAATTTCATGGATCAATTGACTTTTAGGATGACTGGGTTCTTTATAGAACAGATTAGTAGTGTGTGATTTGATATAATCAGTTCGGGATGACTTAACTGGGTTGGCAGGAAATGGAGTAACTGAGACTGATTGGCTTGATGAAGCAAAAGGATCAGTAGCCAAAGCAGTGGAGTAATTAGGCCTGGGGATGTTACCAAGGAGTTGGTAACGGTTGATCATTTGAATGGGTTGAGGGTATTGTCCTACTAACTCCAAAGGAGGAGGAACAAAAGGCTGACTAGAAGAAACCAAAGCCTTGGAAGGAGGCCTTGGGAGACATCTGTTTAAACAAGAAACAATGATTATCAGCAGGGATTAACAACCAGAAAGAAGATCAAGATAATTTTGGTAGTAGTGTAAATCATTGTAATAGTCATGACGCAGAATGCGACGAGCTTGAATCTGTTGGTGAATGATGTATTGGGCTCTCTTGGTAGTGGGTTTGGTTGATTTAAGGCGATTAATTCGGTGGTTGACTTGTTTAATCAAGGTTTGGTAATGGGTAATTTGGGTTTTTAAATATGGAGTATGTGGAGCTGCACTCATCTCTTACCCCCCTGTAAAAATTCCCGGGTGAGAAAATCAGGAAGGGAATTTTGACAACCAGGTATATAGGTAATATCAAAATCAAAAATACTTAAAATAGATTGCCAACGGGCAAAAATTTGTTTACTAGCAAGATTTTGAACATCTTTTTCTAAAACATATTTAGCAGATTTGCAATCAACACGAAGTAAAAATTTTTGATTTAAAATATCATCTTGAAATTTTTGAATACATAAAACAGTAGACAAAATCTCTTTTTTAATAGTACTATAATTTAATTGTGCTTTATTCCAGACACCAGAATGGAAACGGACAATCTGTTCAGGGGATTGAGGAGTGACTTTCTGAAGAAGAATGCCACCATAACCAATATCAGAAGCATCAGTTTGAATAATTTTGAATGAATTTTCAGTAGGAATACCAAGACAAGGAAGAGATTTAACATATTGTTTGACTTGTTGAACAATAGAAGTATGAACAGATGACCAAGGAGGAGGATTATCCTTTAACCTATCAAACAATGGTTGACAAGTCTTCCTAAGGTCTTTGTAAAAATCAGCAATATAATTAAGGGATCCTAAAAACCTTTGTAACTGGGTTTTATCAAGAATTTCATCGGGGAACTTGGATGCAAACTCAATTGATCGACTAATTGGCAGAATAGTATTGTGGTGAATATCATATCCTAAGAATCTAACTTTAGTTTGAAAGAGTTTGATTTTAGGGGCAGAGACGACTAAGCCATGACTTTTAATTGTATAAAAAATGCAGTTAAATGTTTCCAATGTTCATTAAGGGATTTGAAAATATTAAGATGTCATCAATATAAACAATAGAAAAATGACTAAATGGATTAAAAATATCATTCATTATATTTTGAAATTCACTAGGAGCATTTTTTAAACCAAATGGCATTACATTCCATTCATATTGACCAAAGGGTGTGTTAAAAGCAGTTTTATATCGATCTTTAGGGTGAATTTGTATTTGCCAAAACCCACTTTTTAAATCAAATTTGCTAAAAATAACAGCTTGATTAAGTCTTTTAATCAAATCTTTTTTATTAGGAATAGGATATCTAATCCATTCTAAAACAGCATTGAGTGGTTTATAATTAATAACTAAGCGAGGGACACCTCGTTCTAATTCAGCATTTTTATTAACATAAAAAGCAGGACAAGACCATGGTGATTTACTTGGACTAATGATTCTGTTTTTTAATAATTCATTAATTTCTTTCTTACACATTTCAAGTAATTCATAATTCATTTGAATAGGTCGAGATTTAGTAGGGATGTGTTTTTCATTAAAATTTTTAATATATGGCAAAGTAACTACATGCTTTTTTCTGTGCCAAAATGCAGTAGGTAAATGGGAGCAGACAGTGGATTCTAGTTTTAATTTAAAATCATTAATTTGAGAAATAATAACAGGATCAGTTAATTGTTGATCAATTCTTTTATAATTGATTTCTTCCTTAAGAAAATTGATTTGCCTAGTTAAGCGATTAATAGTATGGGAAATAGAACAATCTTTTAATAGTTTTAATTCGAACATCTCAGGTGGAAACAAAAATTTAAAAGTAACAGGTTGACCTAAAACATGAGTGGTAATTCCTTCAGCAGATGTAGTGAATGGATAAAGTAAATGTATAAATGGAGTACCTAATATGATTTTATCAGTCATGTTTTTTACTAAAACAAATGAGGTTTTGAAACATACATTATCTTGACAAACATGAACATTAGGTAATTTATATTTAATACGCATTTTACTACCATTAGCAGAGGTTAATTTCTCATGACATTTTTCATAGTATTTAGTAGGGAGCAAACCTTCTTGTACACAGTTTAAATCAGCACCGGTATCTATTAGAGCAATTAAGTTCAATTCAAAATCATTAATAACTATCTTAATTCGCGAATACCATTTTTGCATATAGATTTTATTGATTAGATTTAATCTGTTATCATCAAGAGTATGGGATTGTGATCTATTGTCAAATATTAATTTATCAGGATTAGTGTGATCAGAATCGGGGTCAGAATTATGTTGAGATTCATTAGGAGATTCATGGACTGAGTTGTGGAAATTATCTAAACTTTTATTAAGTTTTAATGTAATAATTTCATCTTCTAATTTTCGATCTTTTTGTCTTAATTCATTAATAGTTTGTTTGATTTGATTGATTTCAGATTGTAAATCTTGAAGTGTAATTTCTTTAGTTTTATTTTTAAATCTTTCTAAAGTCTTAGATAAGCTGATAATAGGTTTATCATCAGAATGAATTAATAAAGATTTTAATTTATCAATATATTTTTGTTTTAAATTGGGATCATCTAATTTACTAATTAATTCAATAAAAGCAGATTCTTCTTGGGTGTTTTTAGTAAGAACAGTTAGTTGTTTGACTGGTTTACAGCAGACATCAGTACATCCTAGATTAATATGATTGTCAGAATCATCACTAGGTGAATGATAATCAGATGAAGTTCTTGGATGATCAGAAGAGGAGTCGCTAACAGATTGATTTAATTGGAAGATTTCAAATAACTGATTTTTGGAATTATCATCAATTTGAAGTTGGTTAACTCTATCCTTTAATTTTTGCTTTTCTTTACATTTATTTGAATAATGTCCTTTTTGACCACAATTATAGCAGGTAATATCTTTATTATTTTTAGATTTGGGATGTGATTTTTTATAATATTTCTTTTTGGGTTTAGTATAAAATTTATCATTGGATTTGGAAGGTGAATAATTTTTTCGATATTTATTAGAATATTTGGATTTATGTTTATGTTTAGAATATTTGTGTGATTTTCTACGGGAAGGTGCAACAGGAGGTAAACCATATTGTTCACAGAAATTTCCTAATTCATATTTAGCTTTATGTTTATCCTTAGTGGCTTTTTGACTAAGTTTAAGATCAATACACATTTTTAATCCTTCTTTTTGAATAGTGCTAATGATGTCTCCATAGGTTAAATTGTCATATTCAATAACACCAGTAGGTTGACTAAGAACATCTCTAATTTTGTGAGCAAATAGACTAGGTAATCCATTAATGAATTTTTCCTTCCAAAATGATTTAGTACAATCTTCACGTAACATAACTCTAGAGGTAAATACGTCTTTATACCATCGAAAATCACTTAAAGTTGGGCAAGTAAGGTTACTAAGTTGATCATGTATGCGAGAATAAATATTAGTAGGTGTACCAATAAAATGTCGAACAATAGTATAAATTAATGTATTAATACCATCAGGGTGGCAACATCCAATAGTCTCATCAAAAATAGGGAGACCATTATCATCAGTTTGATTAGCATATATGATGGAGTCTCGTTGATCTTCAGTTAAGTATTTTTCCCACCAAGATTTGAGCATACCAGTAAAACCAGAAGTAATTAAGGAAACAATTTCAGATTGAGAATATTGGGGATAATTAGAGAGGTAACTATTTGAAACCATAGATAAATGATTTAATTTTTGAAGTATTTGATCTTCACTAAGACCATCAATGTTCCATTCGTAGAGTTTTTTAGCAGAAACAGAAAATTGGTTACTAATATTATTTTCTTCATATTGAAGGTCAGGTGGAGTAGGTCGAGAATACCAGTTTTTGGTAGTTTGAGGATTAACTTTGGGATAATGAATTTTATTAAGATTAGAAGATTGGAATTGTTGGGCTAATTGATTTATTTCATCATCAGTAGTGTCAGTTTCAGATGTGGTAGAAACAGTCAATATTTGGTTGTTGATTTAAAACAGTAAGACCTTTATCTTTAGAAGGTGAGGCATTATCAGTGGTAGATAGTTTAGTGAATAATTTTTCAATAGCTTTGACAGTAGATTGATCAGTGGTTACCAAACTAGTTCTTTTGGAGCGATGACTAGGTAGATTAAGTAAAGGTTGATCTAAAGGTTGTGGTTTAGTAGATGTAACAGATTCTAAATTTGTCTCTATTTTATCTAATTGTTTACCAATGGTGTTTAAATATTGATTAGTATAATTATTTTGTTCAATGACTTTTTTGATTTCAGCATCATCGCCAGGTAATTTGAAAGGAGAAGCAGGAATGTCAGAACCTTGTTGTTTGATAATTATTTTCTCAAGAGGAGGGTGACTAGAACTAACAGTTGTAGATTCAGAAGTTTTCCATTTGTATTTGGTGATGGTATTTAGGTTTTTGTAATATTTTTCAACATATTCTAAGAGGGGTAATTCAAAACTATATTCAATCATAAAATCATACCAATGTCTAGTGATTCTGGATTGGTGTTGTTTATCATAGGTATCATAATAAGCATGTCTGAGTTTTTTATTTTTAAAAGACTTAAATTCAATGAATAATTTATCAAGATCAGGTTTAAAATCCTTTTTAATGGTCATAAGTTGAGGATTGACTGGCGGTATAAATTCTTCAAAATCAGTTTGAGTTGGAGAATTATTTGAAGCAGTTTCTTCTTCAGGTAAATGTGTGTGTGTAGAGTAAACAGGTTTACTAATTTGAGAAGTAGCAGTATTATCAATACCTTTTAATTTAGAGGTTTGTCCTAAATGAATTTGACTATTTTTCCGAAACAGTGGAGTATTAAATATTTCATCTTCAGTTTCAATTTCAGAAGGTACACTAGAGGTGCTATGTCTGGATGATTGACTACGATTAAATTTAATATGAACTGTACCATCATGAATTTGTTGAATATCCTGAATATCTTGGATAGATGATTGTTGTTGATTATGTTTGTAATGTTCATTTACAGTGATCCATTGATCTGGTAAATCTACATTTTTCCATTCAATCATTTGGGGAACATTTATATGGGTATCAGTACTACTACTTTGGATTAGTAAAGTTTTATCTTTAGGGGACTTGTGCAATGCGTGAACATTTAAATTAGTTTTCATGCACTTATAATGAACACGATAAATTAAAGCAATATTATGGGTTTTATTCATCATATTGGTAAATGAACCATGTAATTGTATATTTAATGTTAATGCATGTAAAATATTTGGATCTCGTAAACTAAGAGTAAAATCAGGAAAACAATTAAAATGTACTGGACCTTTATGAAGACCAGTTTCCATCATACCCATTAAACTATCATTGTAATTAAGAAAACGAGCATCTCTTAAACATAATAAAACAGAAGTATTTTTACCTTGTTGAGTTAATGGTTTGACACCAACTTGAATTAAACCTATATGAATAAAATTGTAATCACTTTTTAAATATCTTTTTATGAGATTAGCATCAAATAATTGACAGGTTTCCCTGGGTTTTTCTAAAGCATATACTTGTTCAATTGTCTTAACATGCAAAGAGATTTTGAAAGTATTTTGTATAAAAGAAGTTTTATAAATTTCTTTAATTGGCAATTTTGGGATATTCCAGTCTACATCAATTTTATCATTTTGTATTTCAACATCTTCTTCATTAATTACTAATCCTTGATTAGGTATTGAGGGCAAAGTGGTTGACCTAGAACTGACTGAAGAGTTACTTCTAAATAATCGATTCATTGTTCTTTTTAATTAATCAGTTTTACAGATACCTTAATACATACCCTATTCTTATCCAGTTTATCACATACCTTGTAACTTCACAGACCTGTGTATACATACAGACCCTATCTTTTGACCCCTAAGTCCGACACTGCCTAAACCTAAGGACTTACTCAGGACTGGGAAGAAGTGGGTGACTTAAACGCAGGTGGAATAAACGTAACAAGGTGGAAAACACGGATCGATCTGTGGGTGATTAAGATGAACTGAAAACCAGATTAATCAAATAAACAAAGGAAAAGATTAATTAGAAGAAACAAAGCAGTGAGAAACAGGACACAACATCACCGTTTTTTTTTTTTATATTTTGGTATTTAGTGAATTTTTTTAAAAAAAATTCACAAATATTATACTTTTTAAGTGCATTTATGTTAGGTGTATTTAAAAATTAAAAAAATTACTTTACATATTAAAATAATTCAATAAAAACAAAATAAATAAATAAAAACAAAAAGTTTCAATTTTTTGAAAAGTGAATTAAGAAAACTCAAATCTAACAAGCTGATTACTGCTCTAATTTTTGTAAATATATTTTTGGGTAAATTACATCCACACCCCTCTCCTTGAGGTACTAAAAATTACAGCTGTGTTTGGAGGAGTTTTTGAAATATGATTCCTCCACTTCTCCTCAACTGTTTGTTTAGATAGAGTGTTCAAAAATTAATTCCACCACAGTTTTCAAAACACACTTCTGTTTCACGTTTGGCAGAACTGTTTGCAAGCCAAAGCTCTCACATTTTCGTATATACACTCAAATTCGTCTTTTCCATTCTGAAAAAGTTCACGTGCCAAAGAAGAGCAAAGCTGAAGATGCTTCACGGGTGAACTGCAGCTCTTCAATTACTTCCTCCTCTATTTGACCGAATCTCTGACCTTCAAATCCAAACAATGCTGCGAACTGATTCCTTCACATCCATCTGATGTATCTTCAGACTACGTAAAGTTGTTATCGCAATCAACATGCGATTGGATGAAATCCTTGTCACAGGTGAATACGTATCAAAGTAATCCAGGCCTTCTCGCTGCCTGTATCCTTTGATAACTAGCCTAGCTTTATACTTATCAATTGATCCATCCACTTTCATCTTTTTTCTAAAGATCCACTTGATTCCCAAAGCTTTACTGCCTAAGGGTAGATCAACCAACTCCCAAGCATGGTTTTATACGATGAAATCAATCTCATACTTAATTGCTTCTTTCCACGAAGGACTTTCAAGCGAAGTCATAGTTTCATGGAAAGTTCGAGATTCTCCCTCTAACATATAAGTCAAGAAATCTGGACCAAAGGACTTGGCAATTCTAGCCCTCTTACTCCTTCTTGGCTCATCTACATCTTCAGCTTGATCATCGATTTGATCATTGACTTGATTATCCATGTGATCATGTACGTGATTATCTATGTGATCATAGTCATCTTCAACTTCTTTCATGGAACTCGGAACCCCTTCTTGGAGACGATGAGGAAATACATCCTCAAAGAAAGATACATTTCTTGATTCCATGATAGTATTCTTGTGTATATCTCGAAAATTAGATTTAAACACAAGAAACCGATATGCACTGCTATTATGTGCATAACCGTTTAGTACAAAGTCAACGGATTTTTAGGCTTATCCTAACCTTCTTGGGTTTAGGTATTACCACCTTTTGCAATGACACCCCCACATCTGTAGAATTTATACAAAGCTCTTGGCCTTTTTCAAAAATTTATACAAGGTCTTTAAACAATTCATTGTGTCACAATGATTATGAAACTCTCAAAATCAAATCACTGTAAATACATTCCTAGAATGTCATTAACCGAATTAGACACCCAAACATATTTGGTTCAATCTATCACTCTGAAGCCAATAGTCTTACTATTAGGAAACACAAATCCAGTGTTCAATAGTCTACTATTGAGAATTTCATAACATGGCCAGTAGTCTTATCACTAGGAATCATTAATTTCTCAGCATGTAGTCAGTAGACTTTCTACTACTAGTGTCATTAAAAGTATCAGCTTAACCTTCCACCCCATAGGGTATTACTGTATAAAGGAATGGGTAGGAAGATTTCCCTCCACAGTGACTCACCCGTTACACGCAATTAGGTTGTCCTTTTGAACCTAGATCTTGGGATCTCCAGTCAACTAGGTTGGGTTTTCCATTCCGATAACATTCACTAAAGGCCTTAACTCTATTCATTTTGACAACTTTCCTACTAACTCTCGATTTAATCCTTTGGTTAATGGATCCGAAATATCACCTTTAGACTGTATATAGTCTATAGTGACAACACACGAGAGTAGTCGTCATATGGAACTATGTCTTTGACGAAAAAGTCTAGACCTTTCATATGTGCCCTACCAATACTTGATTGGTTGTCGCAAAGTATACAAAATTACTAGCACAAGTTTTGATCAACATGGAATATCGAAAACGGCAAAGCCATTCAGCTACTTCATAGCTTTATCTGAATAACTGAATTCCGATTCCATCATTGATCTCATGATACACATATGCTTGGAAGATCTCCAAGACACAGTTACAACTCCAATTATAGAAAACATATCCACTAATGGATTTGTGGTCTTTATATTAGATATCCAGTAGGCGCCTTTGTACCCTTCAAGTATAACTGGATATGAAGTGTTATGCAACCCATAATCCCGGCTTCATCGTAAGTATGTTAGTACCTGCACAAACGCCTTCGAAAGATTGGCATTGGGATTACTCATGTATTTACTTAGCTCGCTTTCTGAGTAGGCTATACATGGCCTTGTACACCTCATCAGATACTTTAAACTTCTAATGACCTGAGAATATTCTAGTTGAAATGCACTCGCACCATTATTCTTGTGTCAATTATAGCATATATGATTGCTATGTGACTTTGCTTAAAAGCAAAGATGAGACAACCTGTTAGGGTGGTGAATATATTTTTGAATTTTTAAATTCCGAATATATTCTTAAATTGGTAGCACCTAGTGAGTACAAGATCACTAATCACTGGTGGTTCCTAGGAGGTGTTAAACCATTGGCTACACAATTATGAGATTGTGGTTTCTAGTAGCGAATAGATTACTAATCACATGTCGAGACATGATGGTTCCTAGTAGTGGAGAGGCTACTGATTTGCTTTTTTTTTCTCAAAACCAAAACACTTTGGAAATAATCAGATTATAACCAAAGACTTTCTTTCCCAAACTTGATTTTCCAACACTTTGGAATAAAATGATTAAATCCAAGACTTCCTCAAACCCCAAAGGTTTGAAACCAAATCCGTCTTAGTTGTCATTTCTGAACAAATAAGAACTACTCGTTAGCCAAGTGTCACAACCCAAACCCGCCCCTATGGGTTTAGCACCGTAACCGGCCAGTAATCCGTGATTACCGAAGGCCTGCTTAACAGTAAAACAGTAATACAGAGTACAGGGGCATGGCGGAAGCCAATACAGTAAATAAACAATGTCCAATGAGCTGTGACAGTCTGTATGCAAAAAGATTTTTCATACATTTATACTTTCAGTACAGAACAGTATGCATCATATATACAATCATTCAGTACGGGGACTTAATCCCTATTAAAACAGTACAGTACAGTCCATACAGTAATACAAAACAGTACAGAGACAGACGGGGAAATAAAACACCCTTAGCCCTAAGCCATAGCTTGATAGGCTCGGAACCTCGCAGTGAGGCACAGTGGTTGGCTTGACAAAACTGGAGTTTACTCCGACGCTTCTAGCAACGGTCCGGTGCCTGTACACCTACATATATATATGAGCAGTGAGCTAAAGCCCAGTGAATAACACAAAGCGTAAAGGGGTTAAGAAAGAATGTCCTTTCAGTATCGAAAACAGTCATTTCAGTCAGTTTATCAGTCAATCAGTTTGTGGCTCATATTTCAGGCCATAACAGTCATTCAGTTAAAATAGTGATATGTGGTACATCCATTGGCATAACAGTACAGTAAACAGTAGGTCTTAAAAGACCGGGTCTTAACAGACCAAACAGTAAATGATGGCCATCAGTAGCAGTACAACAACAGTAACAGTAACAGTAACAGTAACAGTACTATTTCAGAGAACAGTACAGTACTTGTGGATTCAAGAGGTGGCTCGCACGGATTCTAGAGGTGGCTCACACTGTAGCACTTAGTTCCGTAGATTCTAGAGGTGGCTCACAGTGTAGCACTTAGTTCCGTACAGCACTTTGTTCCATATCAGAAATACAGAATGGCCATCATAACAGTAAACAGTAGTGGTTCCAACTTGGAAACCGACAGAGGTCTCTCTGTCACAGTAACAGTAAACAGTAGGTGCCAAGGATGCCACAGTACAGTTCAGAATATAAGACATACGTTCATTCAGTACACAGTATCAGTTCAGTGAACAGTTCAATTCTGTAAACAGTATCAGATCAGTAAACAATATCAATTCAGTAAACAGTTCAGTTCAGTAAACAGTATCAATTCAGTAAACAGTTCAGTTCAGTAAACAGTTTAATTCAGTAAACAGTTTAATTCAGTAAACAGTTCAGTAAACAGTTTAATTCAGTAAACAGTTCGGAAGATAATCATTTTTGAACATATCTTTACACAGTTGTTACTCACAGAGTTCTGGGCTACAGTAAGCTAGAGCGTCTCCTCGGTAAGTCAACCCTACACAGTTACAGATTGAACACACACTAAGCTATACAGTTGGGAAAGATTATAACTTCATCCTTAATTTGCCTTGGTGTGTTCTACACTTAAATCCTCATTAAGATGCCTTAAACTAGGCCTAAGAATGCCTAGAATGGAATGAGGATGCAAAGATGCACTCAGAAAACAGTTTCAGAATTTTCAGAAAAACAGTTCCCCGCTCGAGCGTATATGCAACAAAGGTCCCCGCTCGAGCGTCAAACCCTCCGCTCGAGCGTGTGACACAAGCCTCCGCTCGAGCGTACAATACCCCGCTTGAGCGGACTGTAAAGCAGTGAGAGATGCTGGGAGCTCGATTTCCTCGCTCGAGCGGCACTTCCCCCGCTCGAGCGGACGATCAAAATCTGGAAAACCCAGATTCGAACTCCAAGTTCAAAACCAAGTTTCAATGTACCAAATTCGATCCTTTTGGGCCAATTTTCTGGAAAACACTTTAAAACTCAATGTATAACATGTTTCAAAGATCACTTTGAGAAATCAAAGCCCAAAGATAGTTCCATTGAACACATTTTCAAACAACATTTCATGTACACGATGAACATGGTACATGCATAACTTTAAATCAATTCAAAGCTTCAATACATGCTCTAATGAGCCAATTCTTCTTAAAACATGGTGAAATCATGGGCTTAAACATAAATATGAGCATGCATGTAACATTTGCCATGAAAACAACTTTAAATTCCTCAATACAAGCATGCATGCAAGAGATGAGCTTCCATTCAACATTATAAGCCATATCTTGGCTCTAATCTTTAATAATCCTCTAAACCATGCAAGAATCAATTGAATTCACAAACAAGAGGGTAGTCACACTACCTTAGGTCTTGTAGTTCAAGGATAGAAGCTCAATGTTGCAATTATCTTCCAAATCTCCTAAGCCTCCAAGCAAAAGAGATGAAATCACTCTAATCTCCTACTCTCTCTCTCTCTAGATTCGGCTAGGAGTAAGAAATAGCTGAGCAAATGTTTTGTTTGAGTGTATAAGGCTCATAAGGCTCAATATATGTGTTGCCTAAGTGCTCAACTCACAATGGCATTAATGTAAATAAGCAACTCTTTGATTAAACTTATTTTAATCTAATTTAATCATGCCAAATCGATTTTCAGACAAATGTGCCATAAAATCACATTAATTATGATGAACACAAAAATCAATCAATTTCCGATTTGGCCGCCGATAAGGCCTTCAATTTGCAGTTTAATGCATAAGACGAGAACAGATAATTTGGCAGTCAAACAGATAGATTATGCATTTAAACAGTTACAGTCAATCGATTCAGTTTCGGATCTTAGTCAGTCAGTTCGGTACTTTAATCAATTCAATTATCAATCATGTTCAGTCTCAGTAAACAGTAATCAGTAAACAGTGACGAGGGTTGTTACAGTCTCCCCTCCTTATAAAGAGTTTGGTCCTCCAAACTCGAGGTAACATATAATAACATAGATAATACCTAGCATAAAGGTAACTTTCACTCTATAACAGGAGCATAATCATATTGAAACAAAATCTTATGCGCATTCAATTGTCAGTCAAGGGCAGTTTCGGATATATGTTCATTTCCATATTATTGTCCAGAGCATACATAGATGCCACAATTCTTACTTAAGCATATGCGGTGCATTCATTAGCACTACTAGAGCAGATACAGAACAGATACAGTGCAGGACAGATACAGAAGCTGAGCCCCCATGACGAGGCCTCCGGTACGGGTAACAGTGCAGACAGATATACGTTCCATAAAGGAACCTCCGATACCGGGCAGCTAACACATATTACATAATACCAAGAGTCATGATTTACTTATCATAGATGGAACAGTCATTCAATATACAACATATAGCATTTCAAAAACACAACTTATTTCGTGACACGGAACATGAATATAGTTGCACAGTAGTAAATAGAACAGTAGTAGTAGCAATATCGGTACAGTGACAATACAGTAACAGTAATGGTAACAATACAGTAACAGTAACAACACAATACAGTAACAGTACAGTAGCAATATAGTAGTATTCACACTACTCATATCAAGTACTTATCGGGGTTATAGATTTACACTGGTCTTAGTTTCATAAGTAATTTCCCCGTTAAGTTACAGAGATTCGTTCCATTCAATTTCGAGTCTTTCATTTAGTCTTTGTTCAATTCGGTTCTCAGTTCAATAATCCATCATAGTCAGTCCAGTTCATTCGGGAGTCATTGGAGACATTAGGCGATTTTGTACATTACTCTCATAGCAGTAGAGCAGAGTTCTGAAGTAAGCATTCATTTACTACTCATCAGTTCCAGTCCCCACAGATTCGGTCATAGCACATGTCAATACGAAAGCAGTCATACAGATTACACATACTTCCAGACAGTCAGAGTTTATGATTAAAACCAGTCTGTGGTCAACAGATCCCATCAGTTCTGAAGTACCGTAATCACCAAAACAATCATTTCCTAGTCAAATAAGTTCATGGTCATAACAGTAATACCGGGTAAGTCATCACATGACATATTCCTAGTTTTCCCACATTGTAAGCAATCTGATAATAGCTTTCTCATTAAGGTTTCCCTCAGGTCAATTCGATGAAAGTTCGACCAGGTCATGTCAGATGCAAGTTCTGTCAAATCATTACCAGTAAAAAGTTCAAGGCACAAGCATCTAACAGAATTTCTATCAGTTACACAAAGGGTTTCATCAACCCACCGTTCTATCAGATTAGATCGGATAACAGTTCCATTCCTATCATTTCCAGCTGAGGTACATTAGTTCGGACTCCATTCGTTTAGGTACATAATCAGTAGTTTCACAATTTGTCACCCAACATCGGAGTCTTATAGCATTACAATTCATATTAAAGCAGTACAGGTCATATACAACGTGTTCCTCTCAATAAGTTTACAGGCAGTGCACAGGCATGCAGTTATTCACATTGAGAGGTAAGCATCACAGTCAATATAGTAATTTCCAAATAATTCCTTCATATAAGCATATGGTATACAGTAATACATCACCCAAAGTTCTTGGTGACACATAATAGTGAGTTTCCCTACGAGGGTTTCAGATCGGTCATACAGTCGCTAAAGCATAGGCTGCAGGTTCAATCAAACAGTCATATATGAGCATGTTCAGAATCTACAAACAGTCCCATTACAGGTTCACGGGTTCAATGTACAATGCAAAGTAGTTCCTCCAGATACGATAGTTAAGATAACCAGTCATATATCTATTCAGTCTAGTAATATCCTTAAGCAAAGGTAAGCAGATATGCACACAAGTCTAAGCGGTTTCCTTAGCATAGGTAAGTGTTAACATAAGGTTTTACAGTGTTGTACATATAGTCTGCATCAACAGTAGATTTCGAGAGGTTCATTATTCACAGTCCATTCCTTTCTGTCTTAACAGTATTACAAGCATGGGAACATATATACAGGTGTGAGTTCAAAATCAGTTTTCATGTAGGCATTCGTTCACAAGTTCATAAGCAGAAGTTCATCTTTACAAACCAATATGGGTTCCTAGTTTCAGCAGTCTCACACACAAACAGTTCGCGTGTATAATTTGAGTTCAAGGGTCCGTTCATTCAATAATGTCCGTCAATACGTAACAGTTCAGTACAAATCATAGTCGTACAAATTTCTCGAATTATAGTCAATCATAAGGTATTCCCATGTTCAACAGTTCTAGTACAGTTCAAAAGGTCATTCCTAACAGTTCACATTCAATTGTTGCAATACGATACAAGGACCTAACTCAGCAAGTTCTCGCTGTTCACAAGTCCTAACAGTTCTCATGGTACATGGTTCATAATCCCAGTAATTCAATCGGTTCAGTCAATATGTTCACAGTCTATACCAAGTTACGGAATATACGATTCCCACACAAACGTTCGTATACGAGCAATTTCATCTATTCAAGGTAACACCTGTGTCAGTCATTTCAGTGCTCCGAGCAATCCCATTCACGGAGGTCATTGTTTACCGGTTATTTTCACTTTCTGTTACTTCTGTTTCACTCTTTGTGATTCAGTTGACGATGTTGATTTGGATATTTCAATGCTGCTACGTTATCTCAGACATTATACTCTATCCAGGACATCTACACACTTTGACGGTCGTAAAACGTCGATTCAGTCAATCATATCTAGGTCACACCCTCCTTCAGTTCTTTTCTAGTCTTTGTAGTCAGTATCTATCGTGTAGGGTGCCTATCGAACTAGCTGGGTAGATTTTACCTCATATTCGAGCACAGTCTTATCACATTTCAAGTTGTTCAAACTCAGGTACTTTCTTATTTCAGATGTATTTGGGGAAAGCATTTTTTTCGAAGAGAACTTCACATATTTTCTCAGTTTCTAAACCCAAGTCTCAGTTTTCAGTGGTTCAGTACCTCCCAGAAGTTCCGGTGGTTTCAGTCTATTTGGGTTTTTGTATCAGTGTCATCAGTTCATATTCAGTTGATTCAGGCACGGTCACATGACCCTTTTACTTTCCCACGTTCATTTTCTTATAGATTTCCACAGTCAGTAGTAACATTACATGTTGTTCCATTTAACTTCTTTAATATGCATATAGGCTACGTTTCATTTCACTATAAGCAGTGGTAGCAGTTATAAACATAAACAGTTGCATACTTAAACAGTTTAACACATTAGCATATAATCAGTCATGTCATAACCACACACACTTTTTATGCTCATGCAATGCCCTAACTTCTTTTCTAGGACATCCTATAGCTCATTTGGACACGTGTGTGCGGTATAACTCGTGTAAGTATCGCTGATAATCCACTCTGTCACAACCCAAACCCGCCCCTATGGGTTTAGCACCGTAACCGGCCAGTAATCCGTGATTACCGAAGGCCTGCTTAACAGTAAACAGTAATATAGAGTACAGGGGCATGGCGGAAGCCAATACAGTAAATAAACAATGTCCAATGAGCTGTGACAGTCTGTATGCAAAAAGATTTTTCATACATTTATACTTTCAGTACAGAACAGTATGCATCATATATACAATCATTCAGTACGGGGAACTTAATCCCTATTAAACAGTACAGTACAGTCCATACAGTAATACAAAACAGTACAGAGACAGACGGGGAAATAAAACACCCTTAGCCCCTAAGCCATAGCTTGATAGGCTCGGAACCTCGCAGTGAGGCACAGTGGTTGGCTTGACAAAACTGGAGTTTACTCCGACGCTTCTAGCAACGGTCCGGTGCCTGTACACCTACATATATATATATATGAGCAGTGAGCTAAAGCCCAGTGAATAACACAAAGCGTAAAGGGGTTAAGAAAGAATGTCCTTTCAGTATCGAAAACAGTCATTTCAGTCAGTTTATCAGTCAATCAGTTTGTGGCTCATATTTCAGGCCATAACAGTCATTCAGTTAAAATAGTGATATGTGGTACATCCATTGGCATAACAGTACAGTAAACAGTAGGTCTTAAAGACCGGGTCTTAACAGACCAAACAGTAAATGATGGCCATCAGTAGCAGTACAGGAACAGTAACAGTAACAGTAACAGTAACAGTACTATTTTAGAGAACAGTACAGTACTTGTGGATTCAAGAGGTGGCTCGCACGGATTCTAGAGGTGGCTCACACTGTAGCACTTAGTTCCGTAGATTCTAGAGGTGGCTCACAGTGTAGCACTTAGTTTCGTACAGCACTTTGTTCCATATCAGAAATACAGAATGGCCATCATAACAGTAAACAGTAGTGGTTCCAACTTGGAAACCGACAGAGGTCTCTCTGTCACAGTAACAGTAAACAGTAGGTGCCAAGGATGCCACAGTACAGTTCAGAATATAAGACATACGTTCATTCAGTACACAGTATCAGTTCAGTGAACAGTTCAATTCTGTAAACAGTATCAGATCAGTAAACAATATCAATTTAGTAAACAGTTCAGTTCAGTAAACAGTATCAATTCAGTAAACAGTTCAGTTCAGTAAACAGTTTAATTCAGTAAACAGTTTAATTCAGTAAACAGTTCAGTAAACAGTTTAATTCAGTAAACAGTTCGGAAGATAATCATTTTTGAACATATCTTTACACAGTTGTTACTCACAGAGTTTTGGGCTACAGTAAGCTAGAGCGTCTCCTCGGTAAGTCAACCCTACACAGTTACAGATTGAACACACACTAAGCTATACAGTTGGGAAAGATTATAACGTCATCCTTAATTTGCCTTGGTGTGTTCTACACTTAAATCCTCATTAAGATGCCTTAAACTAGGCCTAAGAATGCCTAGAATGGAATGAGGATGCAAAGATGCACTCAGAAAACAGTTTCAGAATTTTCAGAAAAACAGTTCCCCGCTCGAGCGCAGGTTTCCCCGCTCGAGCGTATATGCAACAAAGGTCCCCACTCGAGCGTCAAACCTCCGCTCGAGCGTGTGACACAAGCCTCCGCTCGAGCGTACAATACCCCGCTCGAGCGGACTGTAAAGCAGTGAGAGATGCTGGGAGCTCGATTTCCCCGCTCGAGCGGCACTTCCCGCTCGAGCGGACGATCAAAATCTGGAAAACCCATATTCGAACTCCAAGTTCAAAACCAAGTTTCAATGTACCAAATTCGATCCTTTTGGGCAATTTTCTGGAAAACACTTTAAAACTCAATGTATAACATGTTTCAAAGATCACTTTGAGAAATCAAAGCCCAAAGATAGTTCCATTGAACACATTTTCAAACAACATTTCATGTACACGATGAACATGGTACATGCATAACTTTAAATCAATTCAAAGCTTCAATACATGCTCTAATGAGCCAATTCTTCTTAAAAACATGGTGAAATCATGGGCTTAAACATAAATATGAGCATGCATGTAACATTTGCCATGAAAACAACTTTAAATTCCTCAATACAAGCATGCATGCAAGAGATGAGCTTCCATTCAACATTATAAGCCATATCTTGGCTCTAATCTTTAATAATCCTCTAAACATGCAAGAATCAATTGAATTCACAAACAAGAGGGTAGTCACACTACCTTAGGTCTTGTAGTTCAAGGATAGAAGCTCAATGTTGCAATTATCTTCCAAATCTCCTAAGCCTCCAAGCAAAAGAGATGAAATCACTCTAATCTCCTACTCTCTCTCTCTCTAGATTCGGCTAGGAGTAAGAAATAGCTGAGCAAATGTTTTGTTTGAGTGTATAAGGCTCATAAGGCTCAATATATGTGTTGCCTAAGTGCTCAACTCACAATGGCATTAATGTAAATAAGCCAACTCTTTGATTAAACTTATTTTAATCTAATTTAATCATGCCAAATCGATTTTCAGACAAATGTGCCATAAAATCACATTAATTATGATGAACACAAAACATCAATCAATTTCCGATTTGGCCGCCGATAAGGCCTTCAATTTGCAGTTTAATGCATAAGACGAGAACAGATAATTTGGCAGTCAAACAGATAGATTATGCATTTAAACAGTTACAGTCAATCGATTCAGTTTCGGATCTCAGTCAGTCAGTTCGGTACTTTAATCAATTCAATTATCAATCATGTTCAGTCTCAGTAAACAGTAATCCGTAAACAGTGACGAGGGTTGTTACACCAAGGCTAAAAACTTTGGTTTCTATTACAGAAAACCAAATCCAAACTTACAAGCAATTTAAAAATTGTTAACCAAATTACAAGCAATGTAAAAAATTGCTACAACAATGATTAAGCAAATAAAATGCTTTTAACAATACAAGCAAATAAAACTTGCTTCTACAAATTGGTAAATAACCACATTTAAAGCTCAAGTAAAAAATGCTTTAAACATCTAAATAAAATAGCAAATCCATAAGGATTCTATTTAGTCCAAAAGCCTTTTCACGCTTAGGTATTCTAGTTCAACACAAAGATTAGTAGTTCAAATATTTTTGTTTTGACATCCCAAATACTATTCATTTGATTTTATATTTGTTTTTCCAATCGCTTTCGCATAAGTGTTCCTGTAAATAAAGTTACCAAAAGAAATAAGAAAATACAAACTAAACAATCTAAACAAAATGTAAATATACTAAATTAATTGAAACCATCTAGCCAACTATTAAATAATAAAATTAACCAATTAATTAAAATGCTAGATGAGTTATAAAAATAAAAATTATCACTTCACAATTAAAATTAAAACTTTTAATTGGCAAGAGTTACATATGAACTTATTACACATTAAACATGTACATAATTATTTTAATTGGCTAGAGTTACATATGAACTTATAACACAATAATCATGTAAATAAATATACAATTAACACTTTTAACTCTCAAATAAATTACAAACCTTATAACTCTTAAATAATTAAATTAAATTACTAGGAAAGAGTTACATATGAGTTTAATTCACAATAAACATGCAAATAACTCTAGCATTTAAAATCATGCAAATGTTCTAGGCAATAATAAGCATGAACAAATTAAATCTAGAAAAAAAAAAACATGCAAAGAAATATAGACAATTTACAAAACTTTATAAATTAACATGCAAATACCAATGGGCAATGGTGGTAAAAGCAGCATGTATATATATTTCTATGTTTATTTATTCTTCTAAGCATGCAATAGTAGCCTATATATATTCTAATCCCGAAACAGTGAGGAAATCTGTAGCATGCAAATCAATTGGATGTACAAGCATGCATTGTGATATAAAACAAAACAGTGGGCAAATAACTTGAAAAAAACAAAATATTCTATGACCCACAGCAAACAGCCAGTAGCCTATGCATATATATAAACACCAGCCTATATGCACTTGTTGGTACCCAAAAAAAAATACATCTATTTATTAGTGGTTAAAGCAAAACAGTGGGCTATGTATATATACAGCAGAACAAAATATATATATTTTTTTTTCATTATAAACATACACTGTAAATGGAAACAGTGGGCTATGTGCACAATCCGGAAAAAATAAAAAAAATAAACAAATAAAAAATACACCTTGTAAATGAATCTATGTGTCCTAATTCATGAATTCTATTTGTACAATTTCGTGGGAAATATATTAATTTGTTTTAAGATTGTTGTAGAAATTGTGTGATAACATAAACCAAATAGATTCATAATTGAAAATTGAAATTTCATAACAAAAAGACCATACTAAAAATTACAATACATAATAAAATAACATAGCAAAGGAAAACATGAAAAAGAAAACAAACTGAAACCTACACTAGACAGTGTCCTTAAGACAAATTCGTCGCCTCACCGATTGGATGCTAGAGATTGTTCAACGTCTGTCTCCCACGATGCGACGGTTGGACTAGTTACATCAATGCACCGACTGAGTAGCTTCGGCGAACAGAACTAAGGCAGCACTCTTTCACTAGGAAGACTATAACATTTGGAGGAAAAATTTTGAACAAACAAAGATAGCAAAAATGTAGCGATCCCAGTTTTGCCACTTCGCTGAGTATGTCAGGGATCGAACTGTTCGGTCAGCTCGTGGGGGTCCAGGGGGTAGCGTCCCTTGGCGGGCTAAGGGCAGCGCCCTGGCGGGGATCGAGCTGCCCGGTCAGCTTGTAAGGGTCCAGGGGGCAGCACCCTTTGGCGGGTCCCAGGGCAGTGCCCTGGCAGGGTTGAGGGGCAGCGCCCCCGAAGCAAAAATACAAAATGCGTTAGAAGTTGCTTGTCCGCTCGAGCAACCATTTATGCGCTCGAGCGGAGAATATTTGGTTTCAAAAGTTTGACTTGTCTGTAAAAGTACTAGGAAAGTGTATTTGACGCTCGAGCGGGGCTTTCCACGCTCGAGCGGACCATGTTATATCAGTTCGTGAATTTGATATTTCAGATCACTTTTGTATGTCTCTCTCTCTCTAAAAACCCTTTCCTCTCCTTCTCTCTGCATTTCCCTACGCTAAATTGGATCAAAACCTTGATTTCTCAAGATCCATTAGAGTTCTGCCATAAGTTCTTCATCAAAGTTGGTTAACTTCTCGAGAGTTTCGTTGCATGCGGTGAAGATCAAGTTTCGACACCGTTAATTTTAGAAGTTTCATCTCATTTCTTCTTCAAAACTGGAGGTAGGAATTTTCTTAGAGTTTTATATATATATATATATATATATATTTTTGCAAGATCTATATGATTTTCGAAATCATCTTTCGATAGCTTTGAAAATTGATTGTTGATTCAAGAAGTTGAACGATTTTGAAAGTGGGTTTGTCTTTTGTTCTTTTAAAATGATTTTATGGATTTTGATCTTCGTTGATTGAAGAAAAGATGATTTTAGAAAGTTTTCTTTCAAAGGATTTGGGTTGTATAGTTTTGGTGAGAAAACCTAGAATTTGGAGATTTTTTAAAAGAGACTGAAAATCCATGAAAGATATTGTTGTATTTATTTTGTGTGCCAAAATAAATGGGTGTTTGGAAAATTTCTTATTTATATTTATATAAATGATGAATTTCAGGGAATATGAGAATTGTTGTTCATTTTGGAAATTATTGTTCAAAACGTTGAAATAGTCTTGAAATGACTAATTGTTGATGATACTTGAGAAGAGGGAATTGTGTTATTCCTTGGATGATAAATTGGAATAAAAGTATTTATATTCATCTTGCGAAATTGGCATATCAATTCATTTGATTACATTAAACTTTGAAAGTTGATTTGAAAACTTATATTGAGAAAAGAATGTTAAGAAACAAGTTTTCATGGAATGGTTTTGGGGTAAATACGTTGGTAAGTCTTGATAGGTGGTGTAGATAATATTGAATAAGTTGGCCTGAGAGTCCGGGGTGAAAGACCAAAAACCCGCGCGGATAGGTGTCGAGCCTTTCAGTTAATACCGGTAAAAATGACAATTTGATAGTACTTGTATAGTCTACTTGCAGATACCGACCTAGGGATTACCAGAGTCGTATTTACTACCCTTGAAATAAATTGTTAAGTTTTGAACAATTGAAATTGCATGACATCATTGAGCATGATGGTTTTCAAAAGATGAAAATGTGATTTATCTTCAAAAAGGGACAAGCATGGCATGTGCATTTCATCTCTTGAGACTTCTATAAAATGTATATACTTTGTTAAGGATTTCTTACTGGGCTTTATGCTCACCCTACGGGATTTTTGTACAGAAAAAGATGTGGTGATGCCGCCTAACTAAAGGGAGGGAAATGTGTGTTGAGAGTACGAGACTCTCATTTTCTGTGACCCTGTGTGTAAGCCAAGGGCTGTATGTGTGTGGGTTTGAATAATCGTTTTGTGTTACCAGGCTCAAGCCTTGGAAACTTGTAAACCCTTGGAGGTATTTATTTGTTTATTTACTTGTTGTTGGATTAATGTATTGTTGTATGAAGAACTATTGTATCATATAATGTAAGTTTGGAGATTTATATTCGGTTTTTCCTTGAACGAGCCATGATTGTTGTATTATCATTTGAGCTAGAAATTTGAGACATTACAACTTGGTATCAGAGCTAACGGGTTTGAATACTTGGAGCTCGTGGGAGGTGGTTGTTTAACCACAATAGGTTCATTTAGCATGTTTAGAAAGTGTTATGCATTTTGTGACTATGTGATGACATGCTTATGTGACTAAATGGGTATGGGATTGGACTTTTGAGATGTTGTTGCGCCTGTTAAATTCGTTGAGGTCTCATTAGAAGGGTACTTGATCAATAATCATTCTACTAAGAATTCTTGGTTTTCGTGAGATGGATTTCATCGTAAAAGAATAGTCTGTATGTGTTTACATGACTAAGTGCTTATGTGGAGTGAAATTGAATGTGTATATGGTAGAGAAATATATAGAATTGTTGTAGTCGAACATGTGAGTCAAGTTACGAGCACATATGAGTTAATGTGCTAAATTATTTCTCTTGTGTGATTTATTAGGATGTCAAGAAGGGGTCAAGTCCGTAATGGTAGAGGCGGGAGGCGGGAGGCAGGAGGCATGGTAAGGCTCGCCGAGGTGTGCATGAGGTACCGGTCCATAGGGTTCTGGTGCAAGAAGAAGGGCTTGGCCAAGCTAATATGGCCGAACAAGCCAAGCTAATGTGGCCGAGCAGGTGGGACAAGCGGGTCAAACTACAATGGGGGCCCTAGCTCGAGAAATGACAGGGGCTTTAAGAGAGCCTATGAACTTGTTGAGGGTGGAGAATTAAGCCCGGGAGAACACTGCAGAGTCAAGGGCGAGTTTCCTTATTAGAGAGTTCTTGCGGGCCAAACCGGATGAGTTCCATGGTGGCCCCTAGCCCAAGAAAGTGGATGAGTGGCTCGAACAAATTGTGAAGACATTTGAGATGCTTCACATCAAAGATAGTGAACTAAGAGTGACTCTAGCGAGGTTACTACCTTAAGGGAGATGCGGGTCAATGGTGGAAATATGCCAAGGGTAGAGTGGAGCCGATATGGGAAGCCTTTGCGGTTGCTTTCCGAGATAAGTACATACCTCCTACTACTAGGGAGAGATTGAGGCAAGAGTTAAAAGACCTCAAACAACTTGACATGCCTGTGGCCGAGTTTGAGGCGGTCTTCTCTAGTTTGTCTAGATTTGCACCAGAGTTGTGGCGGCAACGGAACGCGGTTGTATTGAATTTGAAAAGAAATTGAAAACAAAAATATGTTCAAGCTTATGGAAATATGATTCGGGAATATGACCGTCTTGTGGAGACGACAATCCACGTTGAAATTTCCATACAAGCCGAGGAGAAGAGGCTTTGGAGTTCGAGGTCTAAGGGCTAAGAGTCTCAAAGAGACTATATGTAGAACAAGAAAAGTAGGAACACCTATCCATCCAAGTCCCAACCACAGCAGTCTAGATCCACTTTTCCTTTGCCTAGTGCGGGTCCGGGAAAAAGTGCATCGAGTAACTTCTCGTGTTTCAAGTGTGGCCAACTGGGTCACAAAGCCTTCTCATGCCCACAGAAGAGAGGAGGGCAGTTAATAGTACCACCACCTAACCGATCTCAAAGTCAGTCTCAGTCTCGGAATAAAGGTCAAGGGTTTAATTGTTATCAGTGTGGTTAGCCAGGGCATATGAAGAGAACTTGTCCACAGTTGGGAGATGCATCTGGCGCATCAAGGTCGAGGCAGACTTAGAGCCACCAGCAGGCTCAATCAATCTAAGCTTCGCGAGTTAATCAGGGAGTCGCTTCAGCTCAGTCAGTACAGTAGGCCTATGCTCCGAGAGGGGAGCAAGTCAATAAAGGGCCATAGGGGTGCGTGTATGCTATTATCGTGCCGGAGCAGTTACCAGAATCCTCAGTTGTGAGAGGTATTTTTGTTGTGTGTAATTTTTTGGCTAATGTATTGATAGACACAGGTGTGTCTCATTCATTTATATCTACTGCATTTGCTTCTGCATTGGGGTTACAGGTGGCACGGTTAGTGCTTCCATTCAGAGTAGAGTCACCTGTTGGGGGTATAGTTGATTTAGACTGGGGTTGTCGTGATTGTGAAATAGAAGTTGTCGGGCGTCGACTTCCGTTTGCTTTTGTGTTGCTAGATATGTCGAGTTTTGATGTCATTTTAGGCATGGACTGGTTGTGTTCTTATCAAGCTGTGATTGATTGTTACCGTCAGATAGTTACAGTGTGCACTTCAGGTAGTGATCGTTTCTATTTTTGGGGAATCGAGTTGATAGAGCCTTGTCGCCAGTTGTTGACCCTCGTAGTAGGAGCAAGCTTAGTGGCCTTCTTGCAACTCTCTTGGATAGTGAGAGTGACGGGGCTCGTGTTGAGTTACCAAGGGTAGTTTGTCAATACCCGGATGTCTTTCCAGAAGATCTTACTAGTTTACCACCTCACCGGGAGATCGAGTTCTCCATTGAATTAGTGTCTGGCACGGCACCGATTTCCATGTCACCATATAGATTTGCATCCGCTGAATTGCATGAGTTGAAGATTCAACTCCAAGAACTTTTAGACAAGGGCTTCATTCGTCCTAGTACATCACCTTGGGGAGCACTGGCTCTCTTTGCGAAGAAGAAGGATAGGTCATTGCAGTTGTGTATTGAATACCGCAAGTTGAATAGAGTTACAGTTAAGAACAAGTATCCTCTACCCAGAATAGATGATTTGTTTGACCAACTTAGAGGGTCTCATTGCTTCTCAAAAATATATTTGAGGTCGGGGTACCATCAGTTGAGAGTCTGGGAGGAGGACATTCAGAAGACGACCTTTCGTACTCGTTATGGCCACTATGAATTCCTTGTAATGCTTTTGGGTTGACTAATACATTGGCTTCCTTTATGGATTTGATGAACAGAATTTTTCGGGAATACTTGGACCATTTTGTGGTCGTCTTTGTGGACAACATCTTTATTTATTCAACCTCTGAAGAGGAACACGAGACTCACTTGCGGGTAGTGCTGGATTTACTTAGTGAGCACCGATTATATGCCAAATTTGAAAAATGCGAGTTTTGGTTAACGGAGGTGATGTTTTTGGGGCATGTAGTGTCTAGAGAGGGAGTGACTGTGGACTCCTCAAAGATAGATGCCGTACAGGATTGGGAACAACCCAAGAATATTTTTGAAATCTGGAGTTTCTTGGGATTAACAGGGTATTATCGACGTTTTGTAAGGGACTTCTCTAGACTAGCTGCACCTTTGACTAGGTTGACTAGAAAGGGTATCAAATTTGTGTGGAGTGAGGCTTGTGAAAAGTCATTCCAAGAGCTTAAGACTAGATTGACTACCACACTGGTTTTGATAATTTCGGAAAGGGGTTTGAATTACACTGGTCTTGGGATTAACGGGGTATTATCGACGTTTTGTAAGGGACTTCTCTAGACTAGCTGCACCTTTGACTAGGTTGACTAGAAAGGGTATCAAATTTGTGTGGAGTGAGGCTTGTGAAAAGTCATTCCAAGAGCTTAAGACTAGATTGACTACCACACTGGTTTTGATAATTTCGGAAAGGGGTTTGAATTACACTGTCTATTGTGATGCGTCCGGGAATGGACTTGGTTGTGTCTTCATGCAAGAGGGAAAAGTTGTGGCCTACGATTCACGACAATTGAAAAATCATGAGAAAAATTACCCCACCCATGATCTAGAATTAGCAGCGGTGATTTTTGCTTTGAAAATTTGGAGGCATTACTTATACGGTGAGAAGTTTGAAGTCTTCTCTGATCATAAGAGTCTAAAATATTTGTTTTCTTAAAAAGACTTGAATTTACGATAACGGAGGTGGATTGAATTTATGGAGGATTATGACTTTGAGTTACACTATCATCCAGGGAAAGCCAATGTGGTGGCTGATGCTTTGAGTCGAAAATCTGTGAGTAGTTTGACAAGTGTGGCCATTCGAGAATGGGATATGCTAGATGTTATTGACAAGTTTGATTTGCACTTGGTGAGTCTGGAGAGAGTGCTACCTTGTTTACTTTGAATGCTCAACCTACCTTGGTTAGTAAGGTCATAGAGGCACAACGAGGAGATCGTGATGTGGAATCAATCCGTGTTAAGATTTCCAATGGAAAGGAAGAGAAATGTTTGAACGTTCACTCGGATCTGAGTGTACGTTCCCTAGATCGTTTGTTTGTACCAGAATCTTGTAGAGAGGAAGTACTTTGGGAGTTCCATTACTCACGTCTTGCGGTACACTCAAGAGGCACTAAAATGTATCATGATCTTGGTCGTTAGTTTTGGTGGAGGGGTATGAAACGGGATGTCGCTTTATTTGTATCGAAGTGCCTTACTTGTCAACAAGTGAAGGCCGAACACCAAAGACCAGCGAGTTTGTTATAACCCTTATCGATAGCCGAGTGGAAATGGAAGCGTGTTACCATGGATTTTGTAGTTAGGCTTCCTAGAACACAACGAGACAATGACGCCGTTTGGGTGATTGTTGATAGGTTGACTAAGTCTACCCATTTCATTTCGATGTGTACCAGCGACTCAGTTGAATGCTTGGCAGAGTTGTACATTAGAGAGATAGTTCGACTTCATGGAGTCCTTGTGACTATTGTGTCGGATATGGATCCTCATTTTACTGCCCGATTATGGCAAAGCCTTCAAGAAGCGTTGGGAACTAAGTTGACTCTTAGCACCGCTTATCATTTTCAAACTGATAGACAGTCGGAACGTACCATTCAGATTTTGGAAAACATGCTTAGAGCTTGTGTCCTTGATTTTAAGGAGCCTTGGGAAAGGCACTTACCATTGATTGAGTTTGCTTACAACAATAGTTTCCAAGCTAGTATTGGGATGACACCATTTGAGGCCTTGTATGGCCGACCTTGTAGATCACCGGTTTGTTGGGCCGAAGTGGGTGATGCACCGTTACTGGGTCCGGAAATTGTTACAGAAACAACCGAGAAAGTTGTTCTCATTCGGAAGAGGTTAGCTACGGCCCAAAGTCGACAAAAGAGTTATGCCGATAAGAGGAGACGACCTTTATCTTTTGAAGTTGGTGACCATATGTTTCTAAAAATCTCACCAAGGTGGGATTTGATGAGATTTGGTAAGAGTCGTAAATAATCTCCAAGGTTCATCGGGCCTTTTGAGATCTTAAAGCGCATTGGAGAAGTGGCATATCGGTTAGCTTTATCGCCACAACTTTCGGGAGTTCACAACGTATTTCATGTAGCTATGCTTAGGAAGTATGAACCCGACCCTTCTCATGTGCTTGATTGGGCTGACTTGGAGGTAGATGAGGATGCCTCTTACGAAGAATGACCGGTTCAAATATTAGATACCCAAGAGCAAGTGCTACGGGGCAAAACTATACCGTCGGTAAAGGTGTTGTGGAGATACCACGGGGTTGAAGAAGCAACATGGGAACAAGAGGCAGAAGTCCGCTCCAAATATCCAGATTTATTTGAAAATGCTTAAGTTGCTTTTCTTTGTAATATTCCCTAGTGTTGAGGGAAATGTATTTAAAGTTGTTAACCACATGTTGATATGTGCGTGGTTGTTTTAAGCATAAGGTTGTTTAGAGTTGCCATTACTTTTTGGGAAATTTCATGTTTATGCGTATTTGGGAGGTTGTTGTTAATGAGATAACCATGGCGGAAATGGTGAATTTGGTTGAGAGTTAGTATTGTGATTTGAAAATGAAACAGCGTGGTTTTGATTGCTAGAAACCCTTTGTTTGGGTAGTTTGATTTGAAATTTCGGGGATGAAATTCTTTAAGGGGGGAAGGTTGTAGCAATCCCAGTTTTGCCACTTCACTGAGTACGTCGGGGATCGAGCTGCCCGGTCAACTCGCGGGGGTCCAAGGGGCAGCGCCCTGGTGGGGATCGAGCTGCCCGGTCAGCTCGTAGGGGTCCAGGAGGCAACGCCCTGGCGGGGTTGAGGGGCAACGCCCCCGAAGCAAAAATGCATTAGAAATTGCTTGTCCGCTCAAGCGACCGTTTATGCGCTCGAGCGGAGAATATTTAGTTTCAGAAGTTTGACCTGTCTGCAAAAGTACTGGGAAAGTGTATTTGACGCTCGAGCGGGGCTTTCCACGCTCGAGCGGACCATGTTATATCAATTCGTGAATCTGATATTTCAGATCACTTTTGTATGTCTCTCTCTCTCTAAAAACCCTTTCCTCTCCCTTCTCTCTATATTTCCCTACGCCAAATTGGATCAAAACCTTGATTTCTCAAGATCCATTAGAGTTCTGCCATAAATTCTTCATCAAAGTTGATTAACTTCTCGTGGGCTTTGTTGTGTGTGGTGAAGATCGAGTTTCTACACCGTTGATTTTAGGAGTTTCATCTCATTTCTTCTTCAAAACTTGAGGTAGGAATTTTCTTAGAGTTATATATATATTTTTACAAGATCTATATGATTTTCGAAATCATCTTTCGATAGCTTTGAAAATTGATTGTTGATTCAAGAAGTTGAGCGATTTTGAAAGTGGGTTTGTCTCTTGTTCTTTTAAAATGATCTTATGGGTTTTGATCTTCGTTGATTGAAGAAAAGATGATTTTAGAAAGTTTTCATTCAAAGGATTTGAGTTGTATAGTTTTGGTGAGAAAACATAGAATTTGGGGATTTTTTTAAAAGAGACTAAAAATCCATAAAAGATATTGTTGTATTTATTGTGTGTCAAAATAAATTAATGTTTGGAAAATTTCTTATTTATATTTATATAAATGATGAATTTCAGGGAATATGAGAATTGTTGTTCATTTTGAAAATTATTGTTCAAAATGTTGAAATAGTCTTGAAATGACTAATTATTGATGATACTCGAGAAGAGGGAATTGTGTTATTCCTTAGATGATGAATTAGAATAAAAGTATTTATATTCATCTTGTGAAATTGGCATATCAATTCATTTGATTACATTAAACTTTGAAAGTTGATTGGAAAACTTGCATTGAGAAAAGAATGTTGAGAAACAAGTTTTTATGGAATGGTTTTGGGTAAATACATTGGTAAGTCTTGATAGGTGGTGTAGATGATATTGAATAAGTTGGCTTGAGAGTCCGGGGTGAAAGACCGAAAACCCACGCAGATAGGTGTCGAGCCTTCCGGTTAATACCGGTAAAAATGACAATTTGATAGTACTTGTATAGTCTACTTGCAGACACCGACCTAGGGATTACCTGAGTCGTATTTACCGCTCTTGAAATAAATTGTTAAGTTTTGAACAATTGAAATTGCATGACATCATTGAGCATGATGGTTTTCAAAAGATGAAAATGTGATTTATCTTCAAAAAGGGACATAGCATGGCATGTGCATTTCATCTCTTGAGACTTGTATAAAATGTATATACTTTGTTAAGGATTTCTTACTGGGCTTTATGCTCACCCTACGGGATTTTTGTACAGAAAAAGATGTGGTGATGTCGCCTAACTAAAGATGAGGAAATGTGTGTTGAGAGTACGAGACTCTCATTTTGCTGTGACTCTGTGTGTAAGCCAAGGGCAGTATGTGTGTGGGTTTGAATAACCGTTTTGTGTTACCAAGCTCAAGCCTTGGAAACTTGTAAACCCTTGGGGGTATTTATTTGTTTATTTACTTGTTGTTGGATTAATATATTGTTGCATGAAGAACTATTGTATCATATAATGTAAGTTTGGAGATTTATATTCGGTTTTTCCTTGAAAGAGCCATGATTGTTGTATTATCATTTGGGTTAGAAATTTGGGGCGTTACAAAAAATTTCTTATGTTGAAAAATGAAAGAGAGGGTCTCCTTTTATACACATGAAGGGAGAGGAAAAGGCTCTTGTAACAAATGCAAGAGATTTAATTTTGTAAAACTCTCAATTAATGGCTTTAATCCATCATCATTATGGAGGAGTCACACCTATTTTATACACATGTGTAATGTGTATAATTCTGCAGCCACCTTTTCCAACACCTCTTTCATGAGGCCAACTTAATGAGTCAATTTCTCATTCAAATCTTAATGTTTTTGGTTATTCTTTTTGTGGTGTAAAGATTTCATTATAAATAATCTAAACCCACTTTAATCCACCTCAATTAAGGACTGACAACCACTTTAATATTGCATTGAAGTCACCAAAAAAATAATTATTTTTCCAACATATGTTAGCAGTTGGTTAGGTGGTAGTGAGTGATAGAAGATGGTGCATCATGATTGTCGTAGGTGGTGGATGGTGGTTGTGTCATTGGCTGTGTTTGAGTTGTGGAAGGGAAGGTGAAAGATGTGAGGACAACTTGGTAAATTCATACCCTCAATTGAGGGTAATACAATCATTTTATTTTTTCTGTTAAAGGTGGTAATGGACCAACTCTGACAGGGGATTTAGTGTAATTTCCAAAATCTCAACGAGAAAATTGTATTATAAACAAACCTCGGGGTCGTAGGTGTAATTTACTCCATATTTTTTTTTTTATTTATAAATAGTCGAAAAAGTAAAAAGAAAAAAAATTAAACTAAACTAAACTAAAAACAAACTTTTAATCTACTTTTCCAAATAGGCCACATCACAACTTATTTTGGGACTGCCAATAAAGTGTAAAAATCGTATTTGTAGTCCTAATTTGTAATGTAATCTATACACCGTGTTTGATTTTAGAAAATTGAGTTTTTTATTTTTATTTTTGATGAATTTTTTTAATATTTTATGTAATTTTTGTTTTATTTTTTAAACACACTTAATCTAAATACAATTAAAAAGTAGGTTATTCTATTCATAAATTCAATTTTAAATTTTCTTTGTCTAAAGATTCACACTCCGGCAAAATAACCAAACTGCCCAGGTATACTACCACCCAAACCAAACCTTACATTTCCCAAACCAAAAATTCTCTCTCTCTCTACCAACTAACCACCACCACTTTGGTCGCAGCCAATTTGAGTAGATCTGTCACCGATCGTCTATTGAATTTGTCAACAGTCGTAGATCTGATTTGATTCTTCAAATTACGTAATTTTTAGGGCGGTGATCATAGGAGCAACAGCAGCAGCGACAATGGTGAGCTCGGCGGAAGGGCTTTTGGCGATGCTAAATGAGAGCCATTCCTTGCTGAAGCTTCATACTCTTTCCAGTCTCAATGCTTTTGTTGACTCCTTCTGGCTCGAGATATCCACTAGTAATAATTGTTCTTGATCTGTTTGTGGCGTGAAATTCGTTGCTTGGTTGTTGGAAAATAGAGGAAAAAAAGAAGAATGTGAAATTTTTAATTATTTTTGTATTTAGAATCAGTGCAACAGTTGAAGCAAGGTTCTCCCAAATCTCAAGTTTTTGGTTCATGATTTGAGTCTTCATTTATTGTTTTTAGTTTTAGTCTTCATTTCTCTTATCTGATTCTAGGTATGCTTTGCTCTTGAAATTCATGGTTCATGCGTAAATTTTCCTTTGAGATAGACATAAAAAAAAATTGAATAGATACACATTGTTGAGAATTTGAACAGATAAAATTATAGGACATCTCTCTTCCCCTCTCTCTCTATTCTATCTATCTATCTGTGTATGTATGAGAATTTGAATAGATAAAGATAAAAAATGAATAGATAAATTTTTTGAATTGAGAAAAAATTGAACAGATAAAAAATTAAATAGATAAAAAAAAATATTTGCGTAGATAGTTAAAAAAAATAAATAGATAAAATATTTGAATAGATACTTAAAAAAATTAAACAAATAGTTAAAGAAAATCAAATAGATACATTAAGGAGTAAAAATGAAAATAAAAAGTCCTCCAAAATAATCAACGGACTTCTTGCCAAACTATTTCATAGAGAGTGTACCTCTTACCAGCCAAAAATATCTACTAGATTTAATACCTTACATAATTACTCGATGGGACTTTTCAATAATTTTCTCTACAAAAAATATAATACAAATTGTCATGATTTTTATAAATATGGGCAAACTATCAATATGTCTTAATAGTTGGACTTTTTGTTGTCATGATTTGTATAAATTGTTGCTAAAATTTATAATTAGTGACTTTTTTGTGACAAATTTTTTTCATAAGATCTATTAAATAATAAGTCCACTTATTAAAATCTCCACGGAAGTACCTCTAAAGATTTTTCAGATTCTTACTGATATATAGTATAATTACAATTTTATCTTTTCAGTATAACCAATAGAAACCAAACAACAATTAATGACATGCCCAATAAAATATATAAATAAACAAACAACTTAATGATAAACCTTTTAGCTGTGAACCAAGAAGGGTTTGGAGATAATAATACACGTCTTTTATCGCCTCCAACTTGGGCTTATGTTCCTCTGGCTTTGATTGTTCTTCAATTCCCATCAAATTTATATTTGAATATATATATATATATATATATTTACATATTTCTCATGATTTGGGTGTCGCCGTTGCTGGTGTACCTAGTCATCGTCTTCCCTTTGCTTGGGTCTCAACTTCGTACAGTACTCATCGTCCTTCGTTAGATCCAAACCCAGATTCAATTTTGAGAGAAAAAAAATAAAAATAAAAATCAAATCGACATCGTTTTGATTAGGCCTCATCTCAACCATCAATTTGTTTCACTTTTGACGTGGCAAGCTCACAATAAAAGAACTATAGATTGCACTACAAATTTATGCTATAGGGGCATGTTTGATTGGGTGGATTAAAATATGGGATTAAGATTATTAATCCTTGGGCCCAATTATTCTATGTTTGTTTTAACATTTTGGTTTAGGATTATTAATCCAATGAATAATTAATCCAACAAATTTGTAGGATTATTAGTAATGGAGTAGGGATTATTAGTAATGGGGTAGGGATAGGATTATTAATCCAATGGATATTAATCCAATTGGATAGTGAATACCACACTAATTTAATAGGATTATTAATACTTCATTATTAATCTTGTGAATCAAACATGACCTAGATGGTCTACACTCGACAATAAATGAATGGTTATTTTTGAAATTATATTTGTCATTTATTTTTTTAAAATAAATACGATTCAAATATATAACTATCGATATAAAATAATCATGATGTTTTTAATGAATATTCTACTTAATAAATCTTAAAAAATAAATGATTTCAAATTACCGAGGTTAGTGTCAAAATAATCAAATAATCTTGATATTTTTTTTTATGAATATTCAACTTAATAAATCTTAGAAAATAAATGATTTCGAATTACTAAGGTTAGTGTCAAAATAGCTCACCAAATACAAATGCTCCAACTTGAGAGCAATGTTTTGAAAACTAAACCAAACCAGCCAGTTATATCCTCTAAACCATTCCCTCTTGAAAACCAGTCTTTTTAAGCTGAATCAGTACGAACTGGCCTGGGTTGAAGCAAACCAATTTGCTATGTTTAGTTCAATATTGAAAAAGTGGATGCTACTAGGTCTTGAACCCAACGTCTCAAGTACCTTTTCTATGTTTCACTCTGCCACCTTTTCTATGTTTCACTCTGCCACCATAGTACCTTGTTAATGTATAGGAGATATATAATATTTAGGGCTGGTTTGGGGTATATCAAAAAAGTCAAAAAGTTACAAAAAAAAGCAAAAAAATTATTACTATTCACACATTAAAAATATTAAAAAATTAAAATACATAATATTTTAATCAAACAAAATTTACACAATTTATACAGCTCAAATGAACTTGTACTACCGTGAGAGGGGAAAAAAAAAGAAAAAGAATTACATACTCCCTCCGTCCCAAAATATTAGTCCCTTATTCCATTTTTCATTGTCCCAAAATATTAGTCCCTCTTCAAAAATCAAGTACAAAAATAATATAAATTTCCTATTTTGCCCTTCTTTTAAATTAATAAACAATATAAAAAGTACAATTATGACATTGATATTCTCAAAAAATGTACTATCAAAAGGATAATTTTAGAAAATCAACTTTTTTCTAATGTAATAATTGTACTACCAAAAAAAGTTAGATTCCCCAAAAGGGACCATTATTTTGGGACTGAGGGAGTATATAAAATCATTAAGTTTGACGGAAATGTTGGGCTCGTGGTGGCACACCACAGGTCCCGTTTTGATAATTCGAACCGTTAATATATAGAACTCGTCCATAAATATATGCCTGTAAAAAATCACGTTGATCGAAAATCGGTAACTATATGATCAAATCAGTTTTGTATAAAAAATGTATGGTATTATAGTTAACGGTTGACAAGAAAAACTAACACGATCAGATAGCTATTGATATCCAATCAATGTAATGTTTTACAAGCATATAGTACTCGACAAGTTTTACATATTGAACGGTTCTGATTAGTAAAACGGGACCCGTGATGGACCCCCATGGGCCGAACAACACTTTCCAATTTATGCCCGAAAAGGAGAGAATCAATTCCTACACTATACCCTCTGCTGCGCTGCCCCTCATGCTTCCGACCGTACGGGCTATTCCATCTATAACTTCCCCTATACACTTATTTATACAATTTTTTAATACACATTTTTCCATAAAAAGTTAAAAAGTTAACCCAAACATCCATATTTTTTCTCTCAACTTTTTAGTTCAAAGACAAAAAGTGTACTTATTTAGAACATCCCAAAACAACCACTTATTGTATTCAAATTAATTTCTTTCAAACACCTGTATAATTAATATTTTTACAAACAATATTAATATAAAAATATATAACCATATATGTTTGATGAATATATATATTAAATTATAAAAATGTTTTAAATGAATATATTTTATTTATTTTTAAAGTATAAAAATATTCATAAAATAATTATGACATAATGGTTCGATTTCGATTTAATTCAATTGTTGAACTAGTGACCTGTCTACCTGATCACTTTTCCAGTTCACTCACTGATTTGATTTTTAAAACATTACTCGAGAGAAACTAAACACATTTGATTAATCTTGAGACTTTACTCCACACCATTCGCGTTAGAACACTAACCTTCTTATCTCTCTAAATATATATGTATATATATACAAAAGTGGATTTCACTATTTTAACTAATCAAATTGAAATTAGAGTACCACATGAATTCTCCTCGAGCAAAATATAATTTATCCATATTACATAAGTTTTTATAATAGAGTTGTAAAAATAGCCCGCGTCCCGTAGGTGATTCGAAACCAGCCCGCAGCGGGCGCAGCTCGTTTAGGCCTGTTAGGGCCCAAGCCCGAGCCCAGCCCAAGACCCTGTACTTAGGCCTGGGACATCATTTTGGCTGGCCCGGCCCGCTCGAGGCCCAGTGTTTTTTTTTAATAAAAAATAATAAAATTTTAGTAGAAAAAATATTAAAAAACCAAAAAAAAAATTGTTCAGACCCGCCCAAACCCGAGCCTAGGCCCACGCCCACCAGTCTGACCCGAGGCCTAAATACTCCCTGAGCCTGGCCCTAATTTTCTGGCCCGTGGGCCAGCCCGGCTCGACCCGAATTTTGACAGGAGCTCGCGAGGCCTGGGTGGGACAAGCCAGGCTAAATTTTCACACCTACTCTTAAGTTCACATATTTGAATTTGAAGGGCACATGAGGCTAACTTTGAGTCTCATTTTGATGACTCAAACGTTTATTTTGTAGAACTTTAAATTTATGTTATTTATAAAAAAAATTAAATCGATTTAATAATCGTAATATTTTCCTTTTATCATGTTTGTCTTCAAAAAAATAGATAACAAGTATATTTTTTTACAGTAATGATAGAGACCCCCTTTGTGGAGGACCCCCACAACCCCCTTTGTGATCCACACCATTCATGATATGGACCCCACACATACATGAGTGGGCCCCACACATCATGAATGGTGTAGATCAGTAAGGGGTTGTGGGGGTCCTCCACAAAGGGGGTCTCACTCATTTTTCTTTATAACATAAACCATTCTCTTTTTTCTTTTAGAGATAAATATGATAAAATAAAAAGGTTACAAATTACAATTAAGCATGGACTCAAGATTTTCATATGAGGGGCGAACATATATATACTAACAAAAATTTTAAAAGGAAAGTATGAATTATGGAGTATTAATTTCTATGAGTTTAAAAAATGAAAATAAGATGAAAAAATATATAAATAGCATTTTTTTGCATCCATATTTAGTTACAAAAAATAGTAACTATAAAATAATCTATATGTTAAAGTGAGGCATCTTGAATTGTTGTGTTTGACGTAGAATCGATATTAAAATCTTGTACAATGTCTTTTTCAATGAATGTGATTAAGTAATTAACTAATACCTTATTCGATTCTTTAGAAACTTGTAATTAACAATAGTTATAATAAAGAATTATTATTATTATTTTTGTCTATTTTTTTTAAATATTATATTTTAATCCTATGTTTCACATATATAGAGTCTCTATGATATGTAAATAATTATAGCTAATACTACTATAATAAATAGTGTTTTTGAAATTATAAGGGGGCGATCACTCCCTCGGCCCCCCTCTGGTCCATCATTGATTACGATTATCGGATTAATTCAAATTATTTTTTTATGGATTATATGGAAGACATTATAAAATAAAATCGAAATATGATCTCAAATTGAGATGTAAAATTGATAAAAGACCAATCATTTATATATGCATTTTCTATATTGAACATGAAGTAATAGCATAATAAAAAGTGTGTTCAAATCTCAGTGTGTACAACCATTTTATTTGGTGACTTAAAAAAGTGAATATTTTTAAGGGTAAATTATAAAATAAAAAAAATCCTCAAAGTTTGAGTCATGTAATAAAATAAATTATGAGTTTTTAATTTTGTCAATTTAAACTTTATACTATAGATTTGTTTTCATTTGCTATTTTTGTTAAATAAAATTGATGAAAAAGGGTATTTTAATCATCAAACTCGTGAAAAAATATATTTTAGATATTTTATGTATATTACATTGAGTTTAATGACTGAAATACTCTTTTTTAATCGGTTTTACTTAATGAAAATAGACGAATGGTTTAAATTAAAAATAAATCAAAATATTTTGGTTTAAATTGACAAAATCAAAAAATCAGAGCTTATCTTGTTATAAAGTTCAAACTCTGAATTTTTTTTTTTTTTTTTTTTTTTTTTTTAAACTATTCCTATTTTTAATTATGTAATACATATACATAATTTTTCATGTTTGAAGTAGGTTTAATTTTTGAAAAAAATATCAAATAAGTGGTATTTTAAAAAAATAATTACAAATCAAAAATAAAATTTTTAAATATTAATAATTGAAAATTTTAATTTTTGTATTAATATATATAAATTCCACTGAGGTGTAATGGACCATAATTTTTATTTATTATTATTTTGTTTTCGTTCCTACTTTCGTCACAACAGAATCAGTGCCTTCGTATCAAAAGGAAGCAAAAAAAATGTCGTGCTACATTATCAACATTTGGATATGGTATTACTGCTATGTCTTATGAACAATAGTCCCATTGTGAGCTTTCATGGCAGATTGTTTTGGCCTTATTTTGAGGTTTATCGGATATATCATTCATGTTTAAAATTCAGGTTAATTGGATACCTGTAACCCTATGATTGGATTTTAATTATTTTTAAAAATATTATCAAAATCATGCTACTTGTTTAATTTTATTATTTTTTTAAATGTGGTCTTGTTATGGTGTTACAGATATTCGATTAACTTAATTTTTTCTATTAATGATCTATTCAACGAACCATACAATATAAACGGTTTGAATTATCAAAATAGGTTTCGAACAAGCCCCCACAGATAATGACAAAGCCAGGAAACTAAATCAAAATGGGTACTTATTAATTACAATTTCAATTTTTTTTTCCATAACTAACAATAAGAAGATAATAATAGTTTTTGAATTAATATTAATTACAAAAACTTAAATAAATTATTAGAAAAGTATTTCACATAAAATTTTATAATTAATTTCGAGTAAAATCAAAAAAAATTGTTGCGTGTAACTAGTGTATCATGAACAATGTAAAAAAGTCATATATTTAAGTCTTAAAATAAATTATATAATGATAAGATAAATTAAATTTTTAGTAAAAATTTCATATAGTAGTAATATCGCGTCGTCATTGACCTATGATATCACTAACCAATAGTAAAACAACATACGAAAAGTGGACTTCACATGCAAATAAAATTAACACTCTAGTAACTTTTACATATATATAGTGAGATTAATTATATTTACATATAAATAATGATGGATATTATCTTATATTGAGATTTTTTCACAAAATTTTTATACATAAAAATATAATTTGTTGTATTCTCTTCATTTTCAATAAAACAATCACTATTGTTCCCATAAATTTAAAAATGTCATCAACATTTTATTCTAAATATTATTTTTGTTTAAAATTTTATTTATATACATATGTAAAAAAAAAAATGTAAATCCAAAATCCAGGAGGCGCGTGACCTCCCTGATCTCCATGTGGCTCCACCACTACCCACAGACTTCAGAGCAGTTACTGTGCCCCTTGGTCTCAGAGCAGTTACTATTGTGCCATACTCACAGCACCACCTCGAATCCTCAAAATTTTGCCCATAATTGAAATATGTAAATAAATTTATTTCGAATACAACTCACGACACACCAATTTCAAATCTACGTTTTACATTTCACTTTCATGATAAATTTCGATTAAATTTTCGTAGTAACTAGAATTATTGAGAAAATTTGTTAAGAAATCCATTAATTTCTAGCAAGGTGTATGACATTAGGTCCAAGAATTATTTTATTTTGGTTATAAGGATATGATTAACGAAATTGTTTAGTGAGAAAGACATTTATTTTGAATAATAATATTTTTCATTTTAGCCACTATCGCGAGACTATCGATCGTCACTCACTGAAAAGTTGCCAAAAAGTGGCTAGTGGCATCTGGCATTGGCTGGGGGTGATGACGTAAACAAACACATAGATTATGTGGATAAACAAGTGACACTAAACAGTTAGGTGGAGTAATATAAAGATAGACAAATAAATTAGCGTAATACAGTGTTTTAACTTGTTATTGTCCTTGTGATCTCAAAAGATTCAAAATTGAATTTATGACTTGATTGCCCTAATCATTGATACAAAAATTATTCAGTGACTTGCGGCTTTGGCAAAAATGGATTTCAACAATTAATGACAGATCCATCTATAATGCTATTTCAAGCAACAATTACAGAGCAAATACAGATCCATCTATAATGCCATCATTTCAAGCAACAATTACAGAGCACATACTTATTTAAGAATTATATCAGCATCTTCTACAAGAGACTAATTCATTCATATACGTAGAAATATAACATATGCCAGTGTCATAACTCCCAAATTGTATTCAGAATCATAAAATTTAAAAATAAAAAAGACAATAGTCAGTCAGTCACTGCAAGCATAAACAGCACTACTAAGAAGCCAATGCTAGCAATCTATGATAAGAAAATAGTGAGTGATAATCACTTCCCTTTTCTGAACTTTCCCCCACGCTTTCCGAACCTTCCATGCTTCCCACGCTTAAACTTTCCTTGACGACCATAGAATCCTCCATGGGTAAGATTATGGGCACCATGTGATAGCTGGTGGGCCCCATAAGCTGCAGCCGCAGCAGCAGCGCCACCAGCCATCAATGCTCCCAAACTAGGCCCAGAACCTGTACAAAGAAATTACAAGCTATCAACAATGGAAAAAAGAAAATACAACATTGTAGCAAGCAAAACAAACAGCACTCTAAATCTGTATACTTTAGGGTCAAGGATCACCAGGACCTTACAGAGATGTAATTTTAACAAGCAGATTATATTGACCAGAGTAGATGTACGAAAAGGCCAAGAAATGACACAAGAAATAGAGTTCAATAATGAGATATGAAGATTTAATAGTCTTCCAAACCCTAAAATTATCAAAACCAGTATTTCATACAAACAATTATTTCTGGTTTTAATTAAAACCAGCATTTCATGCTTTGAGTTAAAAAACAATGCATAAACATGTGCAAACCAATTGAAAGTTCTAGGAGCAATTAAAATATTATTCAATAATTTCTTGAAGGTGGCAATGGCAATTCACCTTTACATCTCAGATGACTCCAAATCCTTGAAAGAACTTTGGAAAGAAATGAATCGAAGATACCTGGATAAGGCGGAGCTGATGGACCAGGATAAATTGCTGGTGGATATCCACCTGGGGGAGGATATGCTGACGGACCAGGATAACCTGCCGGTGGGTACCCACCTTGGAAAGGATATCCAGCTGGTGGGTATCCACCAGTAGGAGGATATCCAGCTGGCGGGTAGACCTGAGGGGGATATCCTTGAGGCCGATATCCTTGAGGAGGATATGCCCCATAAGACGGAAGGTATTGTCCAACAGCATAGCCAGCAAGACGAGATAAAAGTCCTCTGTCACTAGATCCATCATCATTGTAATTTCCACCTCTCATTTTTCTCACTCTCGAAATTTATGAACTGAAAATGTAAATAGAGAACAGTAGAACATAAAAGACCTCTTTCGGGGGGGGGGTGTGGTGGGGGTGCAATTGTTCCTTAGAATATCATATGCACTTAATGCAGGAGTTTGGCATGGAAATTTTATATATTTCATTGCCTTTAATATTTATATTTTTTATTTTTAATTATAGTTGTATTTATTAATGACTAAGTTTCAAATAGTGTTAAGATTTAGTTTCCTAAGTTGATTAGGGCTTTGCATCATAACATTCAGCTTTGAATTAAGAATATTGAGTGAGGTTGTGATTAGAGTTGTGGCCCTTGTGTACTTCCTCTCTCCCTTCTTCTCTATCCTCTTTCCCGACAGTGTTCTACATCACTACAACTTCCTCATCTCAACCCATAATGACTTGATGCTTTTGTTCTCCATGAATGCATTTTTCCAATATAAAAAAATGACATTTCAGCAACTTATTGTTCATCCAGAAAAAATGACATTGTCAAATAGAAACATAAGGAAAAGAAAAATGGGCAGAGATTTAGCAAAAAAGACACATCATATGTCTTGATTATGCTAAGTATATGAATTGTTTCCTGGTTTGACTTTTGTGGCAGAGTCAGACGTGATTGCGAAACAATCTATATAAATAAATGGAGAACGATATTCTTCTTGGTGAATAAAATTATCAACTCCTAACAAATTTTTGGTTACAAAATACCCAGCAAAGAAGTTTGCCTATGCATGTATTCTAAGAAAGTTCATCACATTGATGTTTGAATATATTCTATCATATCAACCAAAAGCGGATCCAAATTAGACATCAAAGATAATTCTAATATATTAAAAGTGAAGTTCACAGAAACAAGTGAAGCAAACTGAAGAACTGTTCCTTAAGGCTGCGTTTGATTAGAGGATTTGATGAAAGAAATGAAAAGACAAAGGGAAATAGAAAGAAAATGACAAAGAATTGATATGATTCGAATTCCAAGCTATGTTCGGTTGAGTTGGGAAATGGAGAAAGAAAAGAAAAGCCTAAGGTGAACCTAAAAGACAAAAAGTGAGATTATATTTTCCCCTCACTTTATTTTTCCTTGTGTTTTTCATTATAACCAAATAAACAGTGGGATTGCATTTCCTATTCCCTTTTCATTTCTCTCATCAAATCATCCAACCAAACATAGCCTAAACCCAGCCTAAAGACAATTTCCTCTAAATTTGTTTGCAAAAAAAAAAAAAAAAATCCCTGAAAACAGACCAGTATCAAGGGAAGTTATTAAAAAGTCTTCAAAAAGCTAATGGAAATTGAGATCAATAAACACAGTAAAAGCAACCCGAAACACACAAATCCAACATCTAAACCATGATTCAAAGTTCAACAGCCATACAACCCCCAACCTCAAAAGAATATATATATGTATATATTTGGAATAAATAAACAAATAAATCAACACACACACACATGAAAATAGATAAAAGATTGATCAATTTTAAAAGGACACAAATCATATGATGAAATAAACTGCTATTAACAAAACAAACAAGCAACGACTAAGAAATCATTCAAAATCCAACATATATAAACAACAACAAAGAAGATTACTGACTCATTTTTTCATTACCACTACTAGCTTACATGTTTATACTAAAAACATAGTCAAAATTTAAAATCGAATATGTGTAGAGAGAGAAAGAGAGAGAGAGATTACCGAGTTGAATTGGGGATTCAAACCCTAATGAGCTGGTTTGGGTTGGAGTTGAAAGCTGTTCACAAAAATCAGAGAGTATGTTTCGAATTGGGGTCTCTCTTTGATAAGTGCTTCAACAAGGATATATGTTTTGTGATAAAAAGTGAATACGTGATTCGACTGTCTTTCTTTTCATCTCCTAATTGCACCTCAACCGACATAGCGAATAATAATCAATCAATCAATTCACTTTAAAATCATATCATTAGAAGCGAAATTAAATGTAATATCACTTTATTTAATTAGCCTACTTTTGTTTTTTCAATCAATGATCTACTCGATCAACCTATTATTAATGATTTATTCAATCAATTTAAAAGTATAAAAGTAGTCTGAACTATTGAAATAAACTTAAAACAAACTTTCTCGAACCTCACAACAGTTACTATTATATGATACTTAAAGTAACACTCCGATTTCTCAAAATTTTGCCCATAATTAAAATATGTAAATAAATTTATTCTGAATACGACTCACAACGTACCAATTTTAAATTTACACTTTCCATTTCACTTTCATGGTAAAATTTTGACTATAGTAACTAGAATTATAGGGAAAATTTGTTGAGAAATCCATTAAATTGTAGGGAGGTGTATGACATTAGGTCCAAGGATTGTTTTCTGATTTAGGAGTTATTTAGCATCTTTGATATTAATATTTTTTTTTTTTTATCTTTTTTGAGTCATATCGTTTCTTTATTTTTTAGTATATCTTTTCTTAAAAAATTAAAAAATATACTTATTTAAATCATCCTAAACAACCCCTTAGTTATGAAGAGCAATGTTTTCAAAACCGAACCGGTGAGCGAACCGGAAAAGGGACCGGGTGGACGGGTCACCGGTTCAACCGTCGAGTCAAAGCGGTCGAACCGTGACGTCATAATTAATATTATATAATTAAAAAATATAATTATAAATTATAAATAAATAAAAATATGTAAATAATCAAATAAAAATAAAAATTGTTATATAGTATTTATTAATAATATTTAATAAAGTCATAATTGATAAAAAAAAAGTCACTTATTTCAAAGAAATTAAAATTTTTAAACATTCCCTCCAAATAAATTGATTAATTGCTAGATTTAATTTTGGAGGAAAATGAAATTTTCAACTCTCCCTTCAATTAATATGTTTCAAATAATTTGATTGAATCCCACATAGAATTTTGTAGGTTCTCTTTGAAAAATCTTTTCCTATAAATAGGAATAGACTTTCATAATCTCCTCAAGCTTTCAAGTTTCAATGAGACTCTTCCTTATGAGAGGAGACTCTTGAAATAAGAATTTTTAGTCAAAATTTTGAAATATATTTATATATATATATATATAAGAAAGAAAGAAAGAAAAAAAAAAAAGAGGACCGGTTTTGGCCGGTTTGACCACTGGGTCATCAGTTTTACCGGTTCAACCAGTGGGTCACCGGTTTTTCCCGGTTTTGGCCTCAATCCGGGTTTAGGGGGTTGATTGGACCGGAACAAGGCCCGGTTCCCGGTCCGACCGGCCGGTCCGGTCCGGGTCTGAGAACAATGATGAAGAGATGATTACTAAAATTATTCAGTGAGAAAGACAAATTTGTTTTAAAAAATAATATTTTCTAATTTTATTCACTGTTACCAGGCCGTCAGTCGTCAGTGTCACCTGAAAAATTTCTAAAAAAATTTCTAAAAGTTGCTAGTGGTGGCATCTGGCATTGGCTGGTGGTAGTAGTGATGTGAACAAATAGATAAATTAGTTGGACGACAATGCTACGTAGCTCAAATTTTGTGGCTCAAAAGTGGCTCAAATGGCCAAAACGACGTCGTTTTGAGTAAAAACAACATAAAAATGGCCAAAACGACGTCGTTTTGGCCATTTGAGCCACTTTTGAGCCACAAAATTTGAGCTACGAGACATTTTCCAATAACGACAATGGTCTTTCCAATCAGTTTCCAGAAAAAAGCAACAAAAACACATCCTTCTATCATATTTTTTATAATGTAATTAATTTCCTATCTATTGATTTTTGTGGGGTAATTAACGCTGTCATATCACAAATATATTTATGTTATTATTTGTGCACTGAATAATATTTGTATCAATGATTCAGGGAGTGAAGCGATAAATTCAATTTTAAATCTTTGAGATCTTCAGGACAATAACAATTTGAAAAATTGTATTACTTTAATTTATTTGTCTACCATTTTATTTAGGAAAATGTCTCGTAGCTCAAATTTTGTGGCTCAAAAGTGGCTCAAATGGCTCTTCAGCAACTCGGTTGCCTACTAGTGTTTGGGTGAGGATCTAGCAAAAGGACAATTAGTTAACGATATTAAAAATAAAAAATAAAAACAAACAAACAAAGCTGACTTTTGGCTTTTTACCAAGTTTTTTGACTTTTTTGAAAGGGATTTTGGAAGTTAGTAAAAAGCTGACTTTTTTGATTTTTGATTTAATATTTTTTAAAAGTGTCACATCAGTTTAAAATGACCAAAATATCCTTACTTTTTAATTAAAAACACTTTTTTAAATTAATTAATTATAATGTCTCAAAGGATAATTTGGTAAATTTTTAAGTGGCTTTTTTTTCTCTTCCCAAATGGGAATATTAGCGTTTTGGGAAGGTACTGAAAAACGCTGGCTTTTTGTTCACTTGCCAAAACGGCACAAACACATGTACTAATAGAAAGATTAAATTGTATTGGATCAAATCAAATAGAATAGGGAATTGTTTAATTCGATACAAGTATAAATTAGATTTATATTTGTCGTAACTGAATTTTTGTTTTTAATTATTATTGAGAAAAATCTAAATCTTTTAGTAGTGACAAAAGAAATATTATTTATTTTCAATTATAGGATCGAATTTTAACATGTCTTTAAGTCAGATATGGATCCAGGCTAGATCGTAGGAATCAAATATAGAAGAAATGAAAATCCTATCATGTTTTTAATGCAGGTAAAGCTTTAGGCTTGGGTTGGGCCGCCGTGTGTTCATGCTGCGATCTCATAAAAAATTATGAAAAAAGAATAACAGAAAAAGTGACAATGAACTTAAAAAAAAAGGGCAAATTATCAAAAAGTCTTCTTTGAGAAACGTGTAGCCTATTTAGTCTTATAAGCTTTTGTTTTTACTCAAAAGTGTTATAAAGTTTTTCTTTTTCTTCTTCTCTGCCTCTTTTGCTCTTTGTGATTTCCAACGATCGTCTACGAGCAATCACATCTTACTTCTTCTCTTTCTCTTTCTGATATATAGTCACTGGTAACTAACGACTACCATCGATTGGGGTTCACCGACAACCACCGACCACCTACTTCTTACTTCACCCTCACTGACAGTAAAGAAGATATGTTTCCGACAAAGAACATGAATATATCTACTTAGATCTGATGTAGATCTACATCAAATCTGAGTAGATCTGCATCAGATCCGACTAGATCTAAACAAAAATAATAGCTAGAGTACAATCCCCTCTCTATATCTGTCTTTCTCCTTCGATCTCTTAATTTTTCTACATTTTCTTACTATACACTTCTCTTTTCTGTTTTAATGGAGAAAATTTTCAAATTCTGAACAAGTTGTTTTTGAGTTTTAGTTACAGGCGGTGAAAACTGTAAAATTTTACAGCTTCAATTTTTTTTTTTTGGTGCTAGAATGAATCACGGTTTAAAATTGCTAAATTTTGTAGTTTCATAACATTCTTTAGAACGGTAAAATTTTACAGTTTCATAACATGTTTTTCAGTTTTATCAGTAAGGATAAATTCTTAATAGATTTTTTCTTTGAAACTGTAACATGTTACAGTTTCAAATCTTACTTTTCAGTTTGATCAATATTGGAGATTATTTGCTTAAACCCTAAAAAAATTGAAAAATAACATATATATATTTTTATTCCATTATTGCTGTTTTTTGTAGTTAATTTTTTTTTTCCTTTTAGTTTATCAATATTTAGCACATTTTGCTATACTTTTTTGCTCTAATTTCTCCATTTATTCTATTTTTTTCCGATAATATTTTGAACATTCCGGTGAGTCTCTAATGATATTCTTAATGTCAAGAAAACGTTGTGGACATTCCGGCGACTTCCATTGATGTTCATAACACTCCGTTGAACTTCCGGCGATACTTCGACGACTTCCTGATGATGTTGAACATTCCGGCGCGTCTCCGGTGACCGTCTGACGGAAGTCCGACGGTAGTGGGATATAACAGCGTCTGTAAATTTAAAAAAAAAAAGAAGATTTTTAGTAATAATTAAAAATATATAGGACTACTTGGTGTAAGTGTTTTGTTTTAGGATTAGATGGGTTTTGGACTTTGTACATGGGACTTATTGGTAAGTTTCCCTATAGCGACCCTGGTTTCTAACTCGACCTTTATGGTGTTTCGGACTCGGGTCTTATGGTTTAATGTTGTTACTATGTCTTTTCCTCCTCGTACTCTTTGAATTTGAGTTTTTGGACTGTTTTGGGCATGTTCAGAACAGGTTGGTTGGTGGATGGTCTAGAACCTTTTTGCCCAGAATTTTGGTCTTCCGCTCGAGTAGGTCCTTTTGCGCTCGAGCAGGGTTTACAATCCTTCAGTACTTTGTGTGTCTGCAAAAATACTGCAGAAGTGTTTTCCACGCTCGAGCGGAGTCTTTTACGCTCAAGCGGGTCTAAGCTCGAGCGGCCCCTCTGGTGCTCGAGCGACTGTTTGAAATCTGTAAAATACTGGACGAGTGTATTTTATGCTCGAGCGGGTAGTGTCTTGCTGTTGTGTCTTGGCGCTCAAGCGGCCTTTGTTGCGCTCGAGCAGGTCGGAACTTATGTGTCTAACGTTCGAGCGTCAAACTCTCCGCTCGAGCGGACTGTACGTATATCAGATCGCGAAAGTGACATTTTAAATCATTTTTTCTGTCCTTTCTCTATCTCAAACTTTCCAAAACCCTAAGTTGAGAGCTTCTCTCTCTAAAATACTCTCTCTCTCTCTCTCTCTCTCTACATTTTGACCTAGATCTAGTGATCTCCTCACCCTCCTTCTTTTGATAAAAAGTGTGGGCTCTTCAAGATCTCCATTTTCATCCGAGTAGAAGTTGATTTCATCATCTTTGGTGCTCATCTCTTCCTTGGCTCGTCTTCTCTTCTTGAGTTAGGGATATTCTACTCTCCTAAATGGGTTTTAACATAGATGTTGGTCATTTTGTGTAAATGGTTGGTTTGGATGAAGTTAGGGTTTTGAGTTTGAAATAGTAAAAGACGGGTTTTCTTGTTTGGGCTCCATATGTGTATATAAGAACTTGAAAATGGGGTTAATGGTGTACAAGTGTTGAAATGGTGAGATTTGGCCTTGGGTGCACTATTTGAGAAAAAGGGAAAAAATGCCCTAATTTGAATTATAAGGGTTATTTGCATAAATAATGAAAATGATGCGGAAACATGAAATTGGTTTAAAAATCATGAAATTGGAGGAAATTGTGATTAAATGGTGTAGTTGGATTGATGAATCACTCACCTATGGAAAATGTGATAATTTATCTGTTGAGAAATTTGTTTATCTGTTTAGATATATCTACTTTGGGCTATCGGTGGAGGATAGCCATGATTGTTGTAGAAACTGCATGTTGATTAGGTAAATTGAAACTAATCGATTTGAATATGTCATTGAGTATGACGGTTGGAAGTAAACATTGTATATGTGGTTGAATTGGTCATTGTATATGACAACGTATTTAAATACATTGTATATGTATCTTTGTTAGAGAGGAGATATGGGATGTACTCTATTGTTTGGGAGGAGATAGGGGATAGACTCCATGGATAATTAAGTTAGCCGGAGTGCCCATAGTGAAAGTCCCGAAATCTTATTTATATTTGGGTGCCGGTTCCCTCGGACGTAGTTCCATAAAATGGCAAGTTATGGAAGTGTATGATTGATGTTTATGATCGAAGTGTTGATGAATGAGTTGCAGTCTCATATTGAATTGTTTATATGATAATGAAATATGTCAATGAATTGACTTAGGTAATAACTAGAAGTGAATTGCGTATCAATGTTGATTGATTATGGAAAAGGTTTAAGATAGTTCATAAGTGTTAACCATTTATTGAATGCTAATGTTTTAGTTAATTTTCATGTTTTGTTTAGCATATCTCTACTGGGCTTTGGCTCACCCTACTTGGGACATTATTTTCAGGTACAGGTGAGATGCTGTCTCCAAGGTCCTAGCTTGGGAGGTTTAGGAGTTGAATGCTCCATTTTGGTGATTTATTTTTTATGTTAGATGTAAACTCAAGCTGAGGGCTTTATATGTAAAAGAGTTGGAACTCTTGTTTTGTTGTAACCAAGTGATAACTTGGAAAACTGTAAACCCGTAGGGCATTTACTTTGTTGATAACATGTAATATATTTGTAAAGAATAATCTGATGAATGAAAATGTATTCTTTTCTTTATGTTCATGAAACTTGTAAATGAATGATTTATGTCTTAATTTGAGGGCGTTACAACTTGGTATCAGAACGTACCGGGTTTGAATACTTTGGGTATGTGGGAAGTGGTTAGTACCATAATGGGTTTAACTCGCTTGTTAAGAGACTTAAGGGTAATGTTATGTGCTTATATGATAACATGTTTATGTGACTATATGGGTATGGGATTTAGTTTCTAGGATGTTGATCGGGTCCATGGGTTTTTGGGAGTCCTGTTGAAAAGGCACTTGATCACTGCCCTTTCTAACATGTTTATGTGACTATATGGGTATGGGATTTAGTTTCTAGGATGTTGATCAGGTCCATGGGTTTCTGGGAGTCCTGTTGAAAAGGCACTTGATCACTGCCATTTCTAACTGCAACTCTAGCAACTCTACGGGACAGTCACTATCCGGAAATGAAATTCGTAAGTGTTTATGTGATTATGTGCCTAAGTGGAGTGAATTACTGTTGTCCATCATATTAGGACGCGAGTGAAATAGCTTCAGCACATTTGTGAATGTGCTAATGTCTTTGTTATCTTTATTAGGATGTCAGGACGAGGCCGTGGTGGTAGGCGTGGTTGGCCTAGGAGGCAGGAGATGCCAATACCGGATGAGATTCCGGTCAGGAGGAGGGAGTTGGTCAGGCCAACGTGGCCGAGCCAATAGGTCAGCAGGCCATGGGCGCTTTAGCCCTCGAAATGGCAGGAGCATTAAGGGAATCCATGGACGTTCTCAGGGCTAAGTGTCAAGTCCAGGCCCAAGTAGCTGAGGCAGGGCCATCTTTTCTGAAAAGGGAATTCTTCCGGTCGAATTCGACGAGTTTTTGGGTGGCCCTAAGGAGCCACTGAAGGCTGACGAGTGGTTGGAGCAGTTGACGAAAACATTTGAGATGCTTGGCATCGAAGACGGAGTTTTGGGAGTGACCTTGGAATTCTTCTAGCTGAAAGGAGACACAGGTCATTGGTGGAAGTATGTGTGAGGGCGCATTGGTGGGACTTGGGAAGCCTTTGTTGAAGCCTTCCAGGACAGGTATTTGCCGGCTATAGTGAGGGAGAAGTTGAGGGATCTGTTTTCTCAGCTCAAGTAGTTGAACACGCATGTGGTGGAGTTTGAGGCCACCTTTACTAGCTTGTCTAGGTTTGCTCCGGAGTTAGTAGTGACTGAGGAATGCTGTTGTCTGGAGTTTGAGAAGAAGTTAAGGATCGGACTCATGTTTCGAGTTGTCGGGTCCATGATTAGAGGTTATGGGCGCCTTGTGGAGGCTGCTACCCATCTTGAGACTATCATGCATGTAGAGGAGGAGAGGATGAGGGGCTCTAGGAGGAGTTAAGATGGTCAGGGAGACGGTAAGAGACAGAGGGGTTCTAACCCTCAGCAGTCCCAGAAAGTGCATTCGAGGTCTTCCTTTCCAGTGTCGAGTTTGGGTTCTTGGAGAGGTGGCCAAGGAGACATCACCTGTTCTAAATGGGGTCAGTTGGGCCACAAGTCTCCAGCTTGTCCATTGAGGGAGGAGGGCAGCGTGCAGCATCATCTTCGGTTCGTTCTCAGGGCTAGAGTCAGGGCAGAGGCCAACCGCTGGCTTGTTATCAGTGTGGGCAGGTGGTACCTGAAGAGGTTTTGCCCACAGTTGGGTGGCATACCTGGTGCATCTAGTTCGAGGCAGACACAGAGTCACCAGCCAACGCAGTCAGCTTAAGCCTCGAGGGCCAATCAGGGAGCCTCTTCGGCTCAGTCTGTGCAGCAGTCTTATGCTCCGAGAGGTGAGTAGGTAGATCAGAGACCTACAGGGTGCGTGTATGCTGTTACAGCACCAGATCTTGTACTAGCTTGATATGTTGTGAGAGGTACCTTTTTGTTTTGCAATTCGGTTGCTAATGTGTTAATTGATACGGGTTTATCCCACTCTTTTATATCTCTGCATTTGCATCTGTTTTGAGATTGGAGTTGGCGCAGTTTGAATCTCCTATTTGTGTGTTATCACCCATTGGGGGTGAGATAGTTTTGAAACAAGGATGTCGGGGCTGTGATATAGAGGTCGCTGATCGTCGACTTCCCTTTTCTTTTGTGTTGATGGTTATGTCTGGGTTTGATGTGATTTTGGGTATGGACTGGTTATCATCATACCGAGCTGTTATAGATTGCTACCGTCAGAGGGTTATTGTATGTACCTTAAGCGGTTACTGTTTTAATTTCTTAGGAGATCGAGTTGGTAGGTTTTTACCATCGGTGTATGATCCACGAGAACGGAGTGAGCTTAGTTGTCTTCTCGTTAGCTTTATGAGTAGTGAGTGTGATGAGACCCAGATTGAGTTGCCGAGAGTGGTTTGTGAATACTCGAATGTCTTTCCCGAGGACCTTATTAGTTTACCACCCCATCGAGAGATCGAGTTCTCTATTGACTTAGTGCCTGGCACGGCACCGATTTCTATGGTACCGTATCGTTTTGCCCCAACCGAGTTGAGTGAGTTGAATTCAACTCCAAGAGTTACTAGATAAGGTTTTATTCGCCCTAGTACTTCGCCTTGGGGAGCACCTGCCCTCTTTGCTAAAAAGAAAGATGGGGCTTTGAGACTTTGCATTGATTACCGGAAGTTGAACTGGGTTACGGTTAAGAATAAGTACCCTATGCCTCGTATAGACGATCTGTTTGATCAGTTGAAAGGATCTCGTTGTTTCTCTAAGATAGACTTGAGATCGGGTTACTATCAATTGAGGGTCAGGGAGGAGGATATCCCGAAGACGGCATTCCGTACGCGGTATGGCCATTATGAGTTTCTGGTGGTGCCTTTTGGGCTCACGAATGCACCGGATGTGTTTATGGACCGGAGTTCTTAGATCGCTTTGTGGTCATTTTCGTAGACGACATTCTGATTTATTCACCTTCTAAGGAGGAGCACGAGGTACACTTACGAGTGATGCTCGAGTTACTTAGAGCCCATAAGTTGTATGCTAAGTTTGGGAAGTATGAGTTCTGGCTAAGAGTTAAATTCTTAGGCCATGTGGCATCTGGGGAAGGGGTGACTGTAGATTCATCTAAAATAGAGGCAGTGCAAGATTGGGCACAACCTAAGAATGTCTTCGAGATCCATAGTTTCTTTGGGTTGGCTGGGTATTATCGTCGATTTTTGAAGGATTTCTCCAGGCTAGCTTCGCCTTTGACGAGATTGATGCGGAAAGGGGTCAAATTTGTATGGAATGAGACTTGTGAGAAGTCATTCCAAGAGCTTGAGGTTAGACTTACCACTGCTCCAGTCTTGATTATTTCGGAGAGGGGTTTGGGTTATGCTGTGTATTGTGATGCCTCACGAGAGGGTCTGGGTTGTGTATTGATACAAGAGGGGAAAGTAGTAGCCTATGGCTCACGTCAGTTGAAAACATATGAGAGGAATTACGTTACTCACGACCTAGAGTTAGCTGCTGTGATATTTGCCTTGAAAATTTGGAGGCACTATCTGTATGGAGAAAAGTTTGCAGTATTTTCGGATCATAAGAGTCGAAAATATCTGTTTACACAGAAAGACTTGAATTTGAGGCAGATGAGGTGGATGGAGACATAGAAGACTATGACTCCGAGTTGCATTATCATCCGGGGAAAGGCCAATGTTGTGGCTGATGCCCTTAGTAGGAAGTCTATTAGTGATGTGGCTAGTATTGCTATCCAGGAATGAGAGATGTTGGGTGCTCTTGGTGAGTTTGACTTGCGCCTGGACGAGTCTGTGGAATCTGCAGCCTTGTTTTCTATAGTTGCACAACCTACAGTTGTGAACCGAGTGTTAGAAGCACGGAAGGGTGGCTTCGAGGTAGAATTCCTCCGGGAGAAGATCTCTAGTGGGAAGGTAGAGAAGGGTTTGATGGTGTATCCTGACTTGACTGTGAGGTACCGAGACCGTTTGTTTGTACCGAAGTCTTGCCAAGAGGAAGTACTCCGAGAGTTTCACCATTCACGCCTTGCGGTGCAACCGGGAGGCACAAAGTTGTATCATGATCTGAGTCGCCAGTTTTGGTGGAGGGGCATGAAGAAGGATGTCGCAGTGTTTGTGTCAAAGTGCCTTACTTGTCAGCAAGTGAAGGCCGAGCATCAGAGGCCAACGAGTTTGTTACAACCCTTGCCTATGGCCAAGTGGAAATGGGAGCACATCACGATGGATTTTGCCGAGGGTCTTCTGAGGACTCAACGGGGTAGTGATTCCATATGGGTGGTAGTTGACCGGTTGACTAAGTCGGTGTGAGAGATTCAGTAGATTACCTTGTTGACTTGTATATCCGGGACATAGTGAGGTTGCACGGGGTCCCAGTGTCGATTGTCTCAGATAGAGATCCGCGTTTCACTGCTAGGTTGTGGCAGAACTTGCAGGGTGCTTTGGGCACTAGGTTGACTTTTAGCACGGCTTACCATCCTCAGACTGACAGGCAGTCTGAGCGCACTATTCAAATCCTTGAAGATATGCTACGAGGCTGTATCCTTGACTGTAAGGGGTCGTGGGAGAGACACCTACCCTTAGTGGAGTTTGCCTACAATAACAATTTCCAATCGAGTATTGGTATGGCAATGTTTGAGGCCTTGTATGGCCGACCGTGTAGATCTCCAGTGTGTGGGCCGAGGTGGGTGATGCACCTTTGTTAGGTCCCAAGTTGGTGTGAGAAACGACGGTGAAAGTGGCACTTTTTTGTAAGAGGCTAGTTACAGCCCAGAGTTGTCAAAAGAGTTATGCCGACCGTAGGAAAAGGCCGTTGTCATTTGAGGTGGGAGATCACATCTTTTTGAAAATATCACCTAGACGGGGATTGATGTGGTTTGGAAAGAGTGGGAAGTTGTCCCCTCGGTTCATTGGCCCTTTCGAGATCCTTGACAGGATTGGGGAAGTTGCCTACCGTTTAGCATTATCGCTGCAACTCTTTGGAGTGCATGACGTGTTTCATGTTAGTATGCTTCGGAAGTATGAGCCAAATCCATCACATGTATTGGATTGGACCGACTTAGAGGTGGATGAGGATGCTTCGTATGAGGAGAGACCAATGAGGGTCTCCGATAGACAGGACCAAGTCTTGCGAGGCAAGACGATTCCCTTGGTCAAGGTATTGTGGAAACATCACGGAGTTGAGGAAGCGACTTGGGAACATGAAATGGAGGTCTGAGAGAAATATCCGAATTTGTTTATTAATGTTTGAGAATATGTTGGAAATCGTGTTTTGTTGATGAACTCTGAGAACATTGAATATGTTTGGGTTGTAAAACATTGCATATGTTTAAATTATGAAAACATTGTATATGTTATGGACATCTTGGAAACACAAATTATTTGTAAACATTGCATATGTTTGGGAATATGGAATGTCACATGTATTGTATTACTTTGGGAGCATTGTATATGCCATGTACACTTCTTAAAAATCTGGATTTTGATTAAACATTGTTAATGTCTTGGAAATTGCAAATTTCGTTTCAAATTGGGGCTCGTGTATCGAGTCGATGAAAATGAATGGCCGGAGGATGGGTCATGGTGTTGGGTTTATAAGAATAACATGGTTAGGAATGACCAAACGTTGATTTTGAACTTAATTTGTAACTTCAGGGTCGAAATTCTTTAAGGGGGAAGGTTCTAGCGACCCTGGTTTCTAACTCGACCTTTATGGTGTTTCGGACTCGGGTCTTATGGTTTAGTGTTGTTGTTATGTCTCTTCCTTCTCTTACTCTTTGAATTTCAGTTTTTGAGATGTCTTGGGCGTGTTCAGAATAGGTTGGTTGGTGGTTGGTCTAGAACCTTATTGCCCAAAATTTTGGTTTTCCACTCGAGCGGGGTTTGCAATCCTTCAGTACTTTGTGCATTTGAAAAAATACTACAGAAGTGTTTTTCGCGCTCCAGCAGAGTCTCTTATGCTCGAGCGAGTCTGAGCTCGAGTGGCCCCTTTAGCTCTCGAGCGACTGTCTGAAATTTGTAAAATACTGGACGAGTGTATTCTATGCTCGAGTGGGTCTCTTTGCACTTGAGCGGGTAGTGTCTTGCTGTTGTGTCTTGGCGCTCGAGCGTCAAACTCTTCGCTCGAGCGGACTGCAAGTATATCAGATCGCAAAAGTGACATTTTAAATCACTTTTTCTGTCCTTTCTCTCTCTCAAACTTTTCAAAACCCTAAGTTGAGAGCCTCTCTCTCTAAAACACACACACACACTCTCTCTCTCTACATTTTGACCTAGATCTAGTGATCTCCTCGCCCTCATTCTTTTGATAAAAAGTGTGGGCTCTTCAAGATCTCCATTTTCATCCGAGTAGAAGTTGATTTCGTCATCTTTGGTGCTTATCTCTTCCTTGGCTCGTCTTCTCTTCTTGAGGTAGGGATATTCTACTCTCCTATATGGGTTTTAACATAGATGTTGGTCATTTTGTATAAATGGTTGGTTTGAATGAAGTTAGGGTTTTGAGTTTGAAATAATAAAGGAGGGGTTTTCTTGTTTGGGTTCCATATGTGTATATAAGAACTTGAAAATGGGGTTAATGGTGTATAAATGTTGAAATGGTGAGATTTGGCCTTGGGTGCACTATTTGAAAAAAATGGAAAAAATGCCCTAATTTGAATTACAAGGGTTATTTGCATAAATAATGAAAATGATGCGGAAACATGAAATTGGTTTGAAAATCATGAAATTGGAGGAAATTGTGATTAAATGGTGTAGTTGGATTGATGAATCACTCACCTATGGAAAATGTGATAAATTATCTGTTGAGAAATTTATTTATCTATTTAGATATATCTGCTTTGGGCTATCGGTGGAGGATAGCCATGATTGTTGTAGAAACTGCATGTTGATTAGGTAAATTGAAACTAATCGATTTGAATATGTCATTGAGTATGACGGCTGGAAGTAAACATTGTATATGTGGTTGAATTGATCATTATATATGACAACGTACTTAAATACATTGTATATGTATCTTTGTTTGGGAGGAGATAGGGGATGTACTCCATTGTTTAGGAGGAGATAGGGGATAGACTCCATGGATAATTAAGTTGGCCAGAGTGTCTATGGTGAAAGTCCTGAAATCTTATTTATATTTGGGTACCGGTTCCCTCAGACGTAGTTCCATAAAATGGCAAGTTATGGAAGTGTATGAATGATGTTTATGATCGAAGTGTTGATGAATGAGTTGCAGTCTCATATTGAATTGTTTATATGATAATGAATTATGTCAATGAATTGACTTGGGTAATAACTAGAAGTGAATTGAAATTTGGGTATCAATGTTGATTGATTATGGAAAAGGTTTAAGATAGTTCATAAGTGTTAAACATTTATCGAATGCTAATGTTTTAGTTAATTTTCATGTTTTGTTTAGCATATCTCTACTGGGCTTTGGCTCACCCTACTTGGAACACTATTTTCAGGTACAGGTGAGATGCTGCCTCCAAGGTCCGAGCTTGGGAGGTTTAGGAGTTGAATGCTCCATTTTGGTGATTTATTTTTTATGTTAGATGTAAACTCAAGCTGAGGGCTTTATATGTAAAAGAGTTGGAACTCTCGTTTTGTTGTAACCAAGTGATAACTTAGAGAACTGTAAGCCCGTAGGGCATTTACTTTGTTGATAGCATGTAATATATTTGTAAAGAATAAGCTGATGAATGAAAATGTATTCTTTTCTTTATGTTCATGAAGCTTGTAAATGAATGATTTATGTCTTAATTTGATGACGTTACAACTTGGTATCAGAACGTACCGGGTTTGAATACTTTGGGTACGTGGGAAGTGGTTAGTACCATAATGGGTTTAACTCGCTTGTTAAGAGACTTAAGGGTAATGTTATGTGCTTATATGATAACATGTTTATGTGACTATATGGGTATGGGATTTAGTTTCTAGGATGTTGATCGGGTCCATGGGTTTCTGGGAGTTCTGTTGGAAAGGCACTTAATCACTGCCCTTTCTAACTGCAACTCTAGCAACGCCACGGGACGGTCACTATCCGGAAATGAAATTCGTAAGTGTTTATGTGATTATGTGCCTAAGTGGAGTGACTTACTGTTGTACATCGTATTAGGACGCGAGTGAAATAGCTTCAGCACATTTGTGAATGTGCTAATGTCTTTGTTACCTTTATTAGGATGTTCGGACGAGGCTGTGGTGGTAGGCGTGGTAGGCCTAGGAGGCAGGAGATGCCTATAGCGGATGAGATTTCGGCGTAGGAGGAGGGAGTTGGTCAGGCCAATGTGGCCGAGCCTGTAGGTCAGCAGGCCATGGGCGCCTTAGCTCGTGAAATGGCAAGAGCATTGAGGGAATCCATGGACATTCTCAGGGCTGAGAATCAAGTCCAGGCCCAAGTAGCTGAGGCAGGCCGTCTTTTCTGAAAAGGGAATTCTTCCGGTCGAATCCGGACGAGTTTTTGGGTGACCCTAAGGAGCCACTGAAGGCTGATGAGTGGTTGGAGCAGATGATGAAGACGTTTGAGATACTTGGCATCGAAGACGGAGTTTTGCGAGTGACCTTGGCATCCTTCCAGCTGAAGGGAGATGCGGGTCGCTGGTGGAAGTATGTGCGAGGGCGCATTGGTGGGACTTGGGAAGCCTTTGTTGAAGCCTTCCAGGACAAATATGTGCTGGCTACGGTAAGGGAGAAGTTGAGGGATTAGTTTTCTCAGCTCAAGTAGTTGAATACGCTTATGGCGGAGTTCGAGGCCACCTTTACTAGCTTGTCTAGGTTTGTTCCGGAGTTAGTGGCGACTGAGGAACGCCGTTGTTTGGAGTTTGAGAAGAAGTTGAGGATCGGACTCATGTTTCGAGTTGCTGGGTCCATGATGAGATTATGGGCGCCTTGTGGAGGCTGCTGCCCATCTTAAGAGTATCATACATAGAGAGGAGGAGAGGATGAGGGGCTCCAGGAGGAGTCAGGATGGCCAGGCGGACGGTAAGAGGCAGAGGGGTTCTAACCCTCAGCAGTCCCAGGAAGTTCATTCGAGGTCTACCTTTCCAGTGCCGAGTTCGGGTTCTAGGAGAGGTGGCCAGCGAGACATCACCTGTTTTACATGTGGTCAGTTGGGCCACAAGTCTCCAGGTTGCCCACTGAGGGGAGGAGGGCAACGTACAACATCATCTTTGGCTCGTTCTCAGGGCCAGAGTCAGGGAAAAGGCCAACCGCTGGCTTGTTATCATTGTTGACAGGCGGGGCACCTGAAGAGGTTTTGCCCGCAGTTGGGTGGCACACCTGGTGCGTCTGGTTTGAGGCAGACACAGAGTCACCAGCCAGCGCAGTCAGTTCAGGCCTCGAGGGCCAATCAGGGAGCCTCTTCGACTCTGTCTGTGCAGTAGTCTTATGCTCCGAGAGGTGAGCAGGTAGATCAGAGGCCTATAAGGCGCGTGTATGCTGTTACAGCGCCAGATCTTGTACTAGCTTGATCTGTTGTGAGAGGTACCTTTTTGTTTTGCAATTCGGTTGTTAATGTGTTAATTGATACGGGTGCATTCCACTCTTTTATATCTTCTGCATTTGCATCTATTTTGGGATTGGAGTTGGCGCAGTTAGCATCTCCTATTTGTGTGTTATCACCCATTGGGGGTGAGATGGTTTTGAAACAAGGATGTCAGGGCTGTGATATAGAGGGCGCCGATCGTCGGCTTCCATTTTCTTTTGTGTTGATGGTTATGTCTGGTTTGATGTGATTTTGGGTATGGACTGGTTATCGTCGTACCGGGCTGTTATAGATTGCTACCGTCAGAGAGTTACTGTATGTACCTTGAGCAGTGACTGTTTTCATTTCTTGGGAGATCGGGTTAGTAGGGCTTTACCACCGATATATGATCCGCGAGGGCAGAGTGAGCTTAGTTGTCTTCTCACTAGCTTTATGAGTAGTGAGTGTGATGAGACCCGGACTGAGTTGCCAAGAGTGGTTTGTGAATACTTGGACGTCTTTCCCGAGGACCTTATTAGTTTACCACCCCATCGAGAGATCGAGTTCTCTATTGACTTAGTGCCTGGCACGGCACCGATTTTCATGGCACCGTATCGTTTTGCCCCAGCCGAGTTGAGTAAGTTGAAGATTCAACTCGAAGTGTTACTAGATAAGGGTTTTATTTGCCCTAGTACTTCACCTTGGGGAGCACCGGCCCTCTTTGCTAAAAAAAAAGATGGGGCTTTGAGACTTTGCAATGATTATCGGAAGTTGAACCGGGTTACGGTTAAGAATAAGTACCCTATGCCTCGTATAGACGATCTATTTGATCAGTTGAAAGGATCCCGTTGTTTCTATGAGATAGACTTGAGATCGGGTTACCATCAGTTGAGGGTCAGGGAGGAGGATATCCCGAAGACGGCATTCCGTACGCGGTATGGCTATTATGAGTTTTTGGTGATGCCTTTTGGGCTCACGAATGCACCGACTGTGTTTATGGACTTGATGAACCGGATCTTCCGGGAGTTCTTAGATCGCTTTGTGGTCGTTTTTGTAGACGGCATTCTGATTTATTCACCTTCTGAGGAGGAGCACAAGGTACACTTACGAGTGGTGCTCGAGTTGCTTAGAGCCCATAAGTTGTATGCTAAGTTTGAGAAGTGTGAGTTCTAGCTAAGAGAGGTTAAATTCTTAGGCCATGTGGTATCCGGGTGTAGACACCCCATTTTTGACCGGCCTTAAGACTCAGACATCATCAATTGAGCGCTCGATGATTGCGCATGTTGTGCTTGTTCTGAGGTTACGGAGTCTCGGCTGAGAGCCTTGCCTCCGGACTTCGGGACTCTTTTGTGCTTTGCCTCGGTTTGCAAACCAGGTTCCGTTTTCTCTTCCCGAAGGGAGGGAGAGGTCTCGTAGACCATCTCTCAATGGCCGTAGGCTACTTTTCGTGGTCGTAGACCACTGTTCCCGTTTGGAGACTAGTTTCTGGTTTTCGGAGCTGTCGGCCGTGCGCCTCGGTTCGGGACCACTTAACTTTCTCCGTTTGCTCTGGTTTTTGGCACACACCTTGTTTCCTCTCTCTAGAGGGACACTATGGCCCGGGAGACCACGTTCGTGGTTGCACGCCACTTCCGGTGTTTAACAGTCAGTTTTCGGGGCACCCGGCTGCACGTTTTGGCCCTCGAACCCTCGTTTTGCATCGGTGTGGGTTCATTTTTGGCATGGACCCTAGTTTCATTGTTAGGAAGGTGGTACAAGGGTGGGAGACCACCTTTTCTTCTTGGAGACCACCTTTCTCTTCGCCGGCTGGTTTTCTTGTTAGAGAGTTGGTCTCCTTGGTTTTTGGGCCACATTTTCTGGTCTCTCATACCACTACTTGCTTGCATTGAGTGTGGAGACCCTCCCTAGGGGCTACCGACCACCTAAATGAGCTTGACCCTTTTGACCTTGGTCGGCCGATGTAGACGTCCCCGAACGCCCCGGGAGGGTTAAGTCCCGTTCCGTTCATATTCTGGGTCACTACAGTTCAAAGGACTCAAATGTCACGGTTCTTAATCTTGAACCAAAGAGTCCAACTCTGGCAAATCGTTTTGAGAAAAAAACAGATTTTGAAAAGAAGTGCCAAACATGGACTGCTTTGCCAGATACAGAGTCGCCACCTAAATATTTTTTTAATGGGGAAATTTAGGAAACCCTGACTCGGTGCCGAAGGCCACGTGTCCGTCATCACCAAAGTTGTCTTGGCTCGGGAGCTTGGGTACGATCGGGGAAGGTCAGCTATGAGCACCCCCTTTCGCCCGGTCCGAAGACCGGCCTCTACTAACCATGATATCCGATTTTGAAAATGTTATGTGTTCTCATTCCGATTATTAGCCTAGAATTACTATGTTATGCGCACAGCAAACAAGTATAGACTAGATTGCCTAATTCGGAAACAAGCATTGCATATCCGTTCGTTTTGAAAGCGCTTTGGAATTTGCTACTCGCAAGTAGGCTAAAACACGGATTTCAACGAGTTTTTCCAACTCAAGCAATCCAACCTCCACCCACAGGCATTCAAATAGTTTATCTCATATAAGCATTTAGCCACATGGTAATCATGCTGTCATGTTAACATTCACACGCATGCGAGATGCTAAAGCATAAATACTTACATCGTACTCCATGCCAAAACAATAAACTAGTTAGCAAACATGCATGTCCTAGTTCATGTTAAAATGACTAATGCATCGCAGGCAAGGGTGCAATCTAGAGCAGGCTCGGCTAACCCTAAAATGGCATGTGAAATGCAATCATTCGATACACGTATTCAATTTGGAATCGAAAATACAATGCAGTTTGTATGATGTACCGAGCCCGATGCATGTAAACAAATGCATGAATGCACGCATGCATAGCATAAAGTATGCTAAAATGAACGTGCCCTAATCTACCATCATAAGCGGGTAAATAAAAGGGAAGAAAGAAGTGGGGTTGGAAGACATGCACACCACTCACACACGCTTATTACAGATTTGCCCTCGCCCGGAGAGACCAAAAGAATATACAAATTAATTAACTACGCAAGCTAATTAAATAACAGACCATTAAATTAATTAAACGAATTAATTAATCTAATTAAAACAGTAAACCGCCTCGGGAAGAGGGCCAGATGCAGCGCATGCTCGGGACTTGCTCGGAATCGCACTGCCATGCATAGTCTGCCTCTGTTTTCCCTGCTTTGCTCCTCTGAAAACTGCCAAAGTCTCAGGAATGCCTCTCAGGACACTGGGGGATACCACCGGCTGAGGGGGAGAGCCACCGGCTGTGTAGGATGGTCATCGGCACAAAATGAATCCATCGGCTGAGGACTTACTGCCGGCCGGCAGAAAATGTTTTCGGTCGGCAAACAATGCCTGCAGAACTTGCAACTCACAGCAGTAGAGGGCAAAACTTGCATGGCAATACAATTCAAACAATGTATGCACCAATCACATTCCTTATCATGTTAACGACTCAAAGGGGGATGTGCCTCGATTCTCGGACCACCAATCACGCATTTTCATGCATGATGGCCCAAAGAATCAAGTGTGCAACTTTAATTTCAACTGAAATGCAATGCAAATGACCCAATGAAGGGGACTTAACCTCTATCACACTCACTTCAAGAGGCTAAGCATGCATGCTCATGCAAGGCAACCCTAAGCATGCGAAGCTAGGTATGCAACATGGCAAGGCAAGTAATCATGCAAGTCATGAGGCAATGCAACTAATGAAAAGATGGACTTAAACATGACTTAGGCAACTCTAATTAGGCCCAAAATCAGTGGCCAAAACCAAGGAAACGAAGGCCAAAATGCACACACACATGCATGCAATCATGGTCCAACACCTTAAGCATAAACAAGGCAACTCTTAAGCACACTTAAAGAGACCAAACAATGGACAATTAGCATGCATACCAAACTCTGAAATTGCACAAAATAGAGGTGCCAAACCAACTAATTCAAGCAAGTAAAGCATGCAAATGGTCCAAGTACTTGAGGTAAGCCAAGAGGCTTAAACCAAGGTCAAACCCACCAAGCCTCACAAGGCTAAGGGGACTCAAAACAGGTCAAAGGTAGACCTAAACAACACCCAAGGGACACCTAGATGGCATCTAAATGGCTCAAATCCAAAGGCATACATAATGACCAAAACATGGAGCATACAACACGAGCTTTCAAAGCAACAATGAAGCCTCTAAGGCAAGTATGCAAACATGTTAAGTGGACTGAAATTTCATGTTAAGTGGTTCCAAACCACTGAAATAATGCAAACGAGGCATGCTATATACTTACATACTTAAGGCCAACAAGCCCAAAAATGCAAAGAGGCTATATAATGCATGCTAGGGTCGACTCAAACAACCTAAGACAGACCTAAAGCATGGCAAAATAAGCACAAAAGCTTCACAAATCTAAGCCTAAAACATGCTAAAACAAAGGCACACAACCTAAGGCATATTAAGGCAATCACAAGGCATTACAAGGTAGGTATGCAAGGCATGCATGGTATACCAAAACCAACTTAAAACCATGTTATATTATGGCAATATAAGCATGAAAATAGTCATGGCATGCTCAACAAACATTCTCACAAAGGCTTCCTCTAGAGGCCAAAAATGGTCCCTTTCAAGGACAACAAGGAGAAGGGGTGGCCCCCTCCTTCTTGAGACTTCAAGGCACCATCTTCACCACTGAAATCCCTCAAGATTTTAGTGGTGAAGAGGCCCAAACACCAAAGTCTCGAAACTTGCACAAAATAGCACAAAAATGGGGCCTTTCAAGGCCTAAGGGTGATCAAACACACCCAAACCACAAAACACTCTTAACAAACAATCAAGAGGGCCTAAAAACAGAACTTTTTTATGTTATACACTAAACACAAAAACAGCTCTAAGATAGGTAGAAATAAGATGCAAGAAAGGGGTAAAAAGGGAGTAAAGTGGTTACCCTTGTAGACCTCTTCACAAATGGTGGTTTTGTGGCCTCCTTGAGCTCCAATCCAGCCAAGAACAGCAAGAATAAGCCCTTAGAACCTCAGTAGCCAAGGGAAGGTGAAACACTAGGTGCTTGTGTGCAATAGTATGGACTAAAACACACACAAGAGTAATATAGAGATAGGATGTGTATTGAACCCTAACCCTAAAACCAAAGCTTCCTCTGTATTTTCTAAGCAAAAAGCTCTAATTTTTTCTAACCCTTGAGCAAGGGAGAGGAGGGCTCCTCTTATAGAGGAGCCAATCTTGTAAACTTACAATGTAAGCTAACAAGAGGGGCATCCCTCCATACACGTGTATGGAGGGGGAAGCAAATGCCAGCCAGCTGTTTCAAAATATCTCCAAAAGCAGCTGAACAGTAGTCGGCTGGGCAAAAATGTCATTTTGACAAAAAAGACTGCCGACCGGCAATAAAGAGTGCCAACCGGCAACATACATTGCCGATGGCAACAAAAACCAGCCGGTGGCCTCTAGGCACTGCCGGTGGTGTGTGGGGATGCCTCACAAGGCATTCCCTGTCCCTCCAAGGCAAAACACAAGTGTTTGGTGCAAAACCAGACACAAAATGGTCGAGTTCGGAGATCCTGAGGCAGGGCGCGTAGCCGGGGACTCTGGGAACTCCAAACGAACACAAACATGGATAATCACCGAGTGTTCAAACGGTGACGTCCAAGTCTTGAGGATGGTCAAAAATGGGGTGTCTACAGCCGACCACTTGAACTGGTCGGCCAGCTACCTGCAGCTTTGTCTCACTGAGTTGCTTCCAGCTGTGCCAGTTGGGAGGCATTTGCTGCATCCTCCATACACGTGTATGGAGGATGTTTATTCTTGGTTTTTAGCTTCCAAGAGAAGCTTTGGCCTCTCTTCTCTATAAAGGAAAGGCCTCCCTTCCTTTGCAAGGGTTCAGAAGTTACTGGAGCATACATACACATATCTCCTTCTATATCTCTCTCTTTTAGGTTCAATAGAGCCTTGTTCTTGGCCCTTCACACACCATCTCACAACCACACACTTCCACCATTGCTTGGAGGTCCTTGGAGCTTGTTTTCAGAGCTTGAGGAGTTGGTTTCTTGGTCCAGAGCTTGCTGTCTTGCTGGGCTACAAAGGTAACACACTAGTTCCCTCTTTTGGTCCTTATTTTGTTTCATGTCTTAGCTCTATTTGCAAGCATATTTGGGCTTTTTCATAAAATGAAAAAAGTCTTACTTTGAGCTCCTCTTGAAGTTTGTTTAAGGTCATTTTTGTGTTAGGGGTCATCTACCCCCTTGCATGCTTGTTTTCATCTTGTTTTGAGCCATGCATTAAGGCCTTTGTATTGTGCTTTGTCTGGCCTTTTAGCCACTGAAATCCAATGGATTTTCAGTGGCTAGCATGCTGTTTTGAGCCCCAAAATTAGAGAGAGGTGAACCTCTTACCCCTTGTCTTGTTTACTAGCATTGTTGGCCTAACAAAGGGGCCTATATTTACACACTTCTTGAGCATGTTTTAGGCCATTTTTGGTGGGTTTTAGGACCTTAATGACCTCTTTCCAGAGGTGGTTTTGCCATATTAGGTGTCCCTCTTGCATGTGTAGAGTAACTCTCTTCATGGCCTTTCAAAGGAGCCTTTACTTGCATGCTTCCTAGCCTCATTTCAGGCCCTTTTCAGTGAGTTTTAGGGCCTTCATAACCTCTTTCCAGAGGTGGTTTTGCCATTTTGGATGTCCATCTTGCACGTGTAGAATAACCATTTTTGGGCCTTTCAAAGGAACATATCATTGTTGCATGAATTGACCATGTTTCCATGAGTTTTTGGGCATTATTTGGCATGGCATACTTCTGAATTTTGCTGATTTGGCAACCTCTTGATTGCCTCACATACTTGTAGTGCAAATCCTCTTTACTAGTTTACATTGCATGCTATGTTGGCGCTTGATTTTAGCACTTTTTGGCCATGCCTTAAACTGATTTTGTGCATGTTTTGGACTGCCTTAGCACTATTTTTGGGTCTCATGGTCGAATGATGCTTGTTTTGCATGCTTGTAGTACAATATCCATGCCTAGCTTTGAGTTTTGAGGTCTATTGCATGCATATACTGAGGTGTTTTCATGTTTCGGGACCATCTTTTATGCCATTTCAGAGCTGGATCATGTGCCATTCTACGCCATATTTCATCCTTTGCCATGCTTTGTTAGAGTTGCATGTTGTGCCTTAGGATCGGTCCTTTGCATTCATGCATGTTTGCATGTATTTCAGTTGTCTCGTTTTCATCATATGGCCACTGATCTGAGTGTGGCTGAGGTCCACTCATATTGGTTTAAGTCCACCTTGCTTTGTGTATGCCATTTGGTTCATGTTGTTGCATGTTTGACCATCGCATTGTGTATGCTTTGATTATGTCTTTGTGTATGTCCATCTTCGTATGTGTGCATTGTGTATGCCATATAGCTCATGTGCATTGTGTATGCCATTTTAGTCCATAGCATTGCGTATGCTAGGTTGCATGTGTGCATATCATCCCTCGCATGCCAACATGATTAGGTTGCATTGCATTTAGGGTTGCATGTTAGTTGCATTGTATATGCCATCTCATTGCATTGTGTTTGGAGTAGGGCTAGTCCAAACACGGGAAACGAGGGGCGTTTCGTACTCAAAGTGGTGAAACGTGTCTCAATTTTCGGTCGCCGACACTCCGGATGACCCATGATGGAATTTAGGCCTTGTTGTGTTTATATGTGCATTCATTTCACATTGAGTCGTGCAATTCGACTCCTCAGCCATCATGCATCGAGATACGTGATTGATGGCACGAGGATCGATGACTACACTCCCTAGAGCTTGTGCAATGACGGGGAGAGTGGTCGTATGCACATGTATTGAAAATTCTTTGCCATGCCTCTTTCTTGCTTTGTGTTACAGAAAGCCAGAATCCAGGGGCAGAAAGTGGTCGGCCGACCAGGTTCTCTGGCAGACCGACCACCTTTTTTGGTCTCCACCACAAAGGGTGGTCGGCAGGTGGTCTCCCATGCCATTGGTTGGTCGGCAGCCCTCCCATAGCTTCTCAGAGTGGAGTTTCAGCCTCTTGGAGCTTTGTGCAACTTTCTGAAAGCAATTGCAAACAAAAGCGAGTCGAGGTGTCGCGAGGGATTTCCGAACAAGGCAACTCAAGCATGCATGCATCCTTTACCATTCAAAACAGAGCTGAGGCAGTCCATTCTACATAGTTTACATGCTAGTTTATTTGCTTCCTTAGTTAATTCGTTAATTAGCTAGTGTTGTGTAATAATTAGCTGTAATTCATTATTCATTCGGGTTGTGTATTATTTATTCGGACCCTCCGAGAGAGGGCAATGCTGTAATAAGTGTGCGTGTGTGTGATGTATGTCTTCTAACCCCACGTCTTTCTCCCTTTTATTTACCAGCTTATGATGGTTAGTTTAGGGCATGTTTAAATTAGCATACTTATGCTCGTATGTTTGCATCCATTCATCTGTCTTGCATGCACCGGGCTCGGCGCATTATACTAACTGCATTGTATTTCAATTCCAAGTTGAATACATGTATCAATTGTTGCATTTCACATGCCATTTTAGAATAGTCGAGCCTATCTTAGTTGCATTTTTGCTTGTGTTGCATTAGCCATCTTAAAATGAACTAGGATCATGCATTGATTACTAACTAGTTTCTGTTTTGGCTCGGAGTACTCGGTAAGTTTTTATGCTTTAGCATCTTGCATGAGTGTGAGTGTTGCCATGAGGCTAACTGCTTATGTGATATAACTGCTTGAATGCCTGTGGGTGAAGGTTGGATTATTTGAATTGGAACAATTCATTGATTGCGAGTTTTAAGCCCACTTGTGAGTGGCAAAATCATGTTTTCTAAGCCCACCTGAGGGTGGCAAAATCCGCATTTTAGCCTACCTGCGGGTAGCACCTTCAAACCATTTTTCAAACAAACATGAGATGTTTTTGTTCCAATTTAGGCGATCGAGTCTATACTTGTGTGTTGTGAGCATTACATAGTAAATCTAGGCTAATAACCGAAATAAGAGCACATGTGTTTTCAAAAACAAGATATCATGTTTAGTAGTGGCCGATTTTTGATCGGGCGAGCGGGGGTGCTCATTGCATGACCTTCCCCAATCGTACCCAAGTTCCCAAGCCGAGGCAACTTTGGTGATGACGGACACGTGGCTTTAGGCATGAGTCAGGGTTTCCTAAATTTCCCAAAAATAAAATATTTAGGTGGCGACTCTGTATCTGGCAAAGCAGTCCATGTTTGGCACTTCTTTCTTAAAAATCTGTTTTCCAAAACGATTTGCCGGATTTGGACTCTTTGGTGATTTATCATTCTTGCATTGCACTTTGCGAGATTAGATTCAGAACCGTGACATTTGAGTCCGCTACTGTAGTAAGCCCAATATGAACAAAACGAGGGGGATTTCCCCCCGGGACGTTCGGGACGTCTACACCGGGGAAGGGGTGACTATAGATTCATCCAAAATAGAGGCAGTGCAAGATTGGACACAACCTAAGAATGTCTTTGAGATCCGTAGTTTCTTTGGGTTGGCCGGGTATTACTATCGGTTTGTGAAGGATTTCTCCAGGCTAGCTTCGCCTTTGACGGGATTGACGCGGAAAGCGGTCAAATTTGTGTGGAATGAGACTTGTGAGAAGTCATTCCAAGAGCTTAAGGTTAGACTTACCACCGCCCCAGTCTTGATTATTCCGGAGAGGGGTTTGGGTTATGCTGTGTATTGTGATGCCTCACGAGAGGGTCTGGGTTGTGTATTGATGTAAGAGGGGAAAGTAGTAGCCTATGGCTCACGTCAGTTGAAAACACACGAGAGGAACTACCCTACTCACGACCTAGAGTTAGCAGCTGTGATATTTGCCTTGAAAATTTGGAGGCACTATCTGTATGGAGAAAGGTTCGAAGTATTTTCGGATCATAAGAGTCTGAAATATCTGTTTACACAGAAAGACTTGAATTTGAGGCAGATGAGGTGGATGGAGTTCATAGAAGACTATGACTTCGAGTTGCATTATCATCCGAGGAAGGCCAATGTTGTGGCTGATGCATTTAGTAGGAAGTCCATTAGTGATGTGGCTAGTATTGCTATCCAGGAATGGGAGATGTTGGGTGCTCTTGGTGAGTTTGACTTACGCCTGGGCGAGTCTGTGGAGTCTGCAGCCTTGTTTTCTGTAGTTGCACAACCTACAGTTGTGAACCGAGTGTTAGAAGCACAGAAGGGTGACTTCGAGGTAGAATCCCTCCGGAAGAAGATCTCTAGTGGGAAGGTAGAGAAGGGTTTGACGGCGTATCCTAACCTGACTATGAGGGACCGAGACCGCTTGTTTGTACCGAAGTCTTGCTGAGAGGAAGTACTACGAGAGTTTCACCATTCACGCCTTGCAGTGCATCCGGGAGGCATAAAGTTGTATCATGATCTGAGTCGCCAGTTTTGGTGGAAGGGCATGAAGAAGGATGTGGCGGTGTTTGTGTCAAAGTGCCTTACTTGTCAGTAAGTGAAGGCCGAGCATCAGAGGCCAGCGGTTTGTTGCAACCCTTGCCTATAGTCGAGTGAAAATGGGAGCACGTCACGATGGATTTTGTCGTGGGTCTTCCGTGGACTCAATGGGGTAGTGATGCCATATGGGTGGTATTTGACCGGTTGACTAAGTCAGTGCACTTTATTCTTATGCGCGCGAGAGATTCAGTAGATTACCTTGCTGACTTGTATATCTGGGACACAGTGAGGTTGCACGGGGTCCTAGTGTCGATTGTCTCAGATAGAGATCCACGTTTCACTGTTAGGTTGTGGTAGAGCTTGCAGGGTGCTTTGGGCACTAGGTTGACTTTTAGCACGGCTTACCATCCTCAGACTGACAGGCAGTCTGAGCGCACTATTTAGATCCTTGAAGATATGCTACGAGGCTGTATCCTTGACTTTAAGGGGTAGTGGGAGAGACATCTACCCTTAGTGGAGTTTGCCTGCAATAACAGTTTCCAATCGAGTGTTGGTATGGCACCGTTTGAGGCCTTGTATGGCCGACCGTGTAGATCTCCAGTGTGTTTGGCTGAGGTGGGTGATGCATTTTGTTAAGTCCCAAGTTGGTGTGGGAAATGACAGGGAAAGTGGCACTTATTCGTAAGAGGCTAGTTACAGGCCAGAGTTGCCAAAAGAGTTATGCCGACCGTAGGAAAAGGCCGTTGTCATTTGAGGTGGGAGATCACGTCTTTTTGAAAATATCACCTAGACGGGGTTTGATGTGGTTTGGAAAGAGTGGGAAGTTGTCCCCTCGGTTCATTGGCCCTTTCGAGATCCTTGACAGGATTGGGGAAGTTGCCTACCATTTAGCATTACCGCCGCAACTCTTTGGAGTGCATGACGTGTTTCATGTTAGTATGCTTCGGAAGTATGAGCTGAATCCATCACATGTATTGGATTGGATCGACTTAGAGGTGGATGAGGATGCTTCGTATGAGGAGAGACCAGTGAGGGTCTCCGATAGACAGGACCAAGTCTTGCGAGGCAAGACGATTCCCTCGGTCAAGGTATTGTGGAAACATCATGGAGTTGAGGAAGCGACTTGGGAACATGAAATGAAGGTCCAAGAGAAACATCCGGATTTGTTTATTAATGTTTGAGAATATGTTGGAAATCGTGTTTTGTTGATGAACTCTAAGAACATTGAATATGTTTGGGTTGTAAAACATTGCATATGTTTAAATTATGAAAACATTGTATATGTTATGGACATCTTGGAAACACAAATTATTTGTAAACATTGCATATGTTTGGGAATATGGAATGTCACATGTATTGTATTACTTTGGGAGCATTGTATATGCCATGTACACTTTTTAAAAATCTGGATTTTGATTAAACATTGTTAATGTCTTGGAAATTGCAAATCTCATTTCAAATTGGGGCAAGTGTATCGAGTCGGTGAAAATGAATGGGCGAATGATGGGTCATGGTGTTGGGTTTGTAAGAATAACATGGTTAGGAATGACCAAATGTTGATTTTGAACTTAATTTGTAATTTCGGGGACGAAATTCTTTAAGGGGGGGGGAGGTTATAGCGACCCCAGTTTCTAACTCGACCTTTATGGTGTTTCGGACTCGGGTCTTGTGGTTTAATGCTGTTGTTATGTCTCTTTCTCCTCTTACTCTTTGAATTTCAGTTTTTGGGATGTCTTGGGCGTGTTCAGAACAGGTTGGTTGGTGGTTGGTCTAGAACCTTGTTGCCCAAAATTTTGGTCTTCCACTCGAGCGGTCCTTTTGCGCTTGAGCGGGGTTTGCAATCCTTCAATACTTTGTGCATCTGCAAAAATACTACAGAAGTTTTTTCATGCTCGGGCGGAGTCTCTTGCGCTCGAACGGGTCTGAGCTCGAGTGGCCCCTCTAGCGCTCGAGCGACTGTCTGAAATCTGTAAATACTGGACGAATGTATTCTACACTCGAGCAGGTCTCTTTGCGCTCGAGCCGGGTAGTGTCTTGGCGCTCGAGCGTCAAACTCTTCGCTCGAGCGGACTGTACGTATATCAGATCACAAAAGTGACATTTTAAATCACTTTTTCTGTCCTTTCTCTCTCTCAAACTTTCCAAAACCCTAAGTTGAGAGCTTCTCTCTCTAAAATACTCTCTCTCTCTCTCTCTCTCTCTCTCTACATTTTGACCTAGATCTAGTGATCTCCTCACCCTCCTTCCTTTGATAAAAAGTGTGGGCTCTTCAAGATCTCCATTTTCATCCGAGTAGAAGTTGATTTCGTCATCTTTGGTGCTCATCTCTTCCTTGGCTCGTCTTCTCTTCTTGAGGTAGGGATATTCTACTCTCCTATATGGGTTTTAACATAGATGTTGGTCATTTTGTATAAATGGTTGGTTTGGATAAAGTTAGGGTTTTGAGTTTGAAATAGTAAAGGAGGGGTTTTCTTGTTTAGGTTCCATATGTGTATATAAGAACTTCAAAATGGGGTTAATGGTGTATAAATGTTGAAATGGTGAGATTTGACCTTGGGTGCACTATTTGAAAAAAATGGGGAAAATGCCCTAATTTGAATTACGAGGGTTATTTGCATAAATAATGAAAATGATGCGGAAACATGAAATTGGTTGAAAATTATGAAATTGGAGGAAATTGTGATTAAATAGTGTAGTTGGATTGATGAATCACTCACCTATGGAAAATGTGATAAATCATCTGTTGAGAAATTTATTTATCTATTTAGATATATCTACTTTGGGTTATCGATGGAGGATAGTCATGATTGTTGTAGAAACTACATGTTGATTAGGTATATTGAAACTAATCGATTTGAATATGTCATTGAGTATGACGGTTGGAAGTAAACATTGTATATGTGGTTGAATTGATCATTGTATATGACAACGTATTTAAATACGTTGTATATGTAGCTTTGTTTGGGAGGAGATAGGGGATGTACTCCATTGTTTAGGAGGAGATAAGGGATAAACTCCATGGATAATTAAGTTGGCCGGAGTATCCAAGGTGAAAGTCCCAAAATCTTATTTATATTTGGGTGCTGGTTCCCTAGGACGTAGTTCCGTAAAATGGCAAGTTATGGAAGTGTATGAACGATGTTTATGATCAAAGTGTTGATGAATGAGTTGCAGTCTCATATTGAATTGTTTATATGATAATGAATTATGTCAATGAATTGACTTGGGTAATAATTAGAAGTGAATTGAAATTTGGGTATCAATGTTGATTGATTATGGAAAAGGTTTAAGATAGTTTATAAGTGTTAAACATTTATCGAATGCTAATGTTTTAGTTAATTCTCATGTTTTGTTTAGCATATCTCTACTAGGCTTTGGCTCACCCTACTTGGGACACTATGTTCAGGTACAGGTCTCTAAGGTCCTAGCTTGGGAGGTTTAGGAGTTGAAGGCTCCATGATTAGAGATTATGGGTGCCTTGTGGAGGCTACTGCCCATCTTAAGAGTATCATGCATAGAGAGAAGGAGAGGATAAGGGGCTCCAGGAGGAGTCAGGATTGCTAGGGGGACGGTAAGAGGCAGAGGGGTTCTAACCCTCAGTAGTCCCAGGAAGGTCATTCGAGGTTTACCTTTCCAGTGCCGAGTTCGGGTTCTGGGAGAGACGGCCAGGGAGACATCACCTGTTTTAAATGTGGTCAGTTGGGCCACAATTCTCCAGCTTGCCCACTGAGGGGAGCAGGGCATCGTACAGCATCATCTCCGACTCGTTCTCAGGGCCAGTGTCATGGCAGAGGCCAACCGCTCGCTTGTTATTAGTGTAGGCAGACGAGGCACCTGAAGAGGTTTTGCCTGCAGTTGGGTGGCGTACCTGGTGGGTCTGGTTCGAGGCAAACACGGAGTCACCAGCCAGCGCAGTCAGTTCAGGCCTCGAGGGCCAATCAGGGAACCTCTTCGGCTTAGTCTGTACAGTAGTCTTATGCTCCGAGAGGTGAGCAGGTAGATCAGAGACCTACAGGGCGCGTGTATGCTGTTACAGCGCCAGATCTTGTACCGGCTTGATCTGTTGTGAGAGATACCTTTTTGTTTTGCAATTCGGGTGTTAATGTGTTAATTGATATGTGTGCATCCCACTCTTTTATATCTTCTACATTTGCATCTGTTTTGGGATTGGAGTTGGCGCAGTTAGCATCTCCTATTTGTGTGTTATCACCCATTGGGAATGAGATGGTTTTGAAACAAGGATGTCGGGTCTGTGATACAGAGGTCGCCGATCGTCGGCTTCCCTTTTCTTTTGTGTTGATGGTTGTGTCTGGGTTTGATATGATTTTGGGTATGGATTGGTTATCGTCATACCGGGCTGTTATAGATTGCTACCGTTAGAGGGTTACTGTATGTACCTTAAGCGGTGACTGTTTTCATTTCTTAGGAGATCAGGTTGGTAGGGTTTTACCACTGGTGTATGATCCGCGAGCGTAGAGTGAGCTTAGTTGTCTTTTGCTAGCTTTATGAGTAGTAAGTGTGATGAGACTTGGACTGAGTTGCCAAGAGTGGTTTGTGAATACTCGGACGTCTTTCCCGAGGACCTTATCAGTTTACCACCTCATCGAGAGATCGAGTTCTCTATTGACTTAGTGCCTAGCACGGCACCGATTTTCATGGCACCGTATCGTTTTGCCCCAGCCGAGTTGAGTTGAAGATTCAAGTCCAAGAGTTACTAGATAAGGGTTTTATTCGCCCTAGTACTTCGCCTTGGGGAGCACCGACCCTCTTTGCTAAAAAGAAAAATGGGGCTTTGAGACTTTGCATTGATTACCGGAAGTTGAACCGGGTTATGGTTAAGAATAAGTACCCTATGTCTCGTATAGACGATCTGTTTGATCAGTTGAAAGGATCCCATTGTTTGTCTAAGATAGACTTGAGATCGGGTTACCATCATTTGAGGGTCAGGGAGGAGGATATCTCGAAGACGGAATTCTGTACGCAGTATAGCCATTATGAGTTTTTGGTGATGCCTATTGGGTTCACGAATGCACCGGCTATGTTTATGGGCTTGATGAACTGGATCTTCTGGGAGTTTTTAGATCGCTTTGTGGTCGTTTTTGTTGACGACATTCTGATTTATTCACCTTTTGAGGAGGAGCACGAGGTACACTTGCGAGTAGTGCTCGAGTTACTTAGAGCCCATAAGTTGTATGCTAAGTTTGGGAAGTGTGAGCTCTGGCTAAGAGAGGTTAACTTCTTAGGCCATGTGGTATCCGGGGAAGGGGTGACTCTAGATTCATCCAAAATAGAGGCAGTGCAAAATTGGGCACAACCTAAGAATGTCTTCGAGATCCGTAGTTTCTTTGGGTTGGCCGGGTATTACCGTCAGTTTGTGAAGGATTTCTCCAGGCTAGCTTCGCCTTTGACGAGATTGACGTGGAAAGGAGTCAAATTTGTGTGGAATGAGACTTGTGAGAAGTCATTCCAAGAGCTTAAAGTTAGACTTACCACCGCCCCAGTCTTGATTATTCCGGAGAGGGGTTTGGGTTATGCTGTGTATTGTGATGCCTCACGAGAGGGTCTGGGTTGTGTATTGATGCAAGAGGGGAAAGTAGTAGCCTATGGCTCACGTTAGTTGAAAACACACGAGAGGAACTACCGTACTCACGACCTAAAGTTAGCAGCTGTGATATTTGCCTTGAAAGTTTGGAGGCACTATCTGTATGGAGAAAGGTTTGACGTATTTTCGGATCATAAGAGTCTGAAATATTTGTTTACACAGAAAGACTTGAATTTGAGGCAGAGGAAGTGGATGGAGTTCATAGAAGACTATGACTTCGAGTTGAATTATCATCCGGGGAAGGCCAATGTTGTGGCTGATGCCCTTAGTAGGAAGTCCATTAGTGATGTGGCTAGTATTGCTATCCAGGAATGGGAGATGTTGGGTGCTCTTGGTGAGTTTGACTTGCGCCTGGGCGAGTCTGTGGAGTCTGCAGCCTTGTTTTCTGTAGTTGCATAACCTACACTTGTGAACCGAGTGTTAGAAGCACAGAAGGGTGACTTTGAGGTAGAATCCTTCCGGGAGAAGATCTCTAGTGGGAAGGTAGAAAAGGGTTTGACGGTGTATCCTAACCTGACTGTGAGGTACCGAGACCGCTTGTTTGTACCGGTGTCTTGCCGAGAGGAAGTACTCCGAGAGTTTCACCATTCACGCCTTGTGTTGCATCTGGGAGGCACAAAGTTGTATCATGATCTGAGTCGCCAGTTTTGGTGGAGGGGCATGAAGAAGGATGTGGCGGTGTTTGCGTCAAAGTGCCTTACTTGTCAGCAAGTGAAGGCCAAACATCAGAGGCCAGCGAATTTGTTGCAATCCTTGCCTATAGTAGAGTGGAAATGGGAGCACGTCATGATGGATTTTGTCGTGGGTCTTCCAAGGACTCAACGGGGTAGTGATGCCATATGGGTGGTAGTTGACCGGTTGACTAAGTCAGCGCACTTTATTTCTATGCGCATGAAAGATTCAGTAGATTACCTTGCTGACTTGTATATCCGGGACATAGTGAGGTTGCACGGGGTCCCAGTGTCATTGTCTCATATAGAGATCTGCGTTTCATTGCTAGGTTGTGGCAGAGCTTGCAGGGTGCTTTGGGCACTAGGTTGACTTTTAGCACGGCTTACCATCCTCAGACTGACGGGCAGTCTGAGCGCACTATTCAGATCCTTGAAGATATGCTACGTGGCTGTATCCTTGACTTTAAGTGGTCGTGGGAGAGACACCTACCCTTAATGGAGTTTGCCTACAATAACAGTTTCTAATCGAGTATTGGTATGGCACCGTTTGAGGCCTTGTATGGCCGACCGTGTAGATCTCCAGTGTATTGGGCCGAGGTGGGTAATGCACCTTTGTTAGGTCCCAAGTTGGTGCGGGAAACGATGGAGAAAGTGTCACTTATTCGTAAGAGGCTAGTTACAGTCCAGAGTCGCCAAAAGAGTTATGTTGACCGTAGGAGGTAGCCAGTGTCATTTGAGGTGGGAGATCACGTCTTTTTGAAAATATCACCTAGACGGGATTTGATGTGGTTTGGAAAGAGTGGGAAGTTGTCCCCTTGGTTCATTGGCCCTTTCGAGATCCTTGAGAGGATTGGGGAAGTTGCCTACCGTTTAGCATTACCGCTACAACTCTCTGGAGTGCATGACGTGTTTCATGTTAGTATGCTTCGGAAGTATGAGCCGGATCCATCACATGTATTGGATTGGACCGGCTTAGAAGTGGATGAGGATGCTTCGTATGAGGAGAGACCGATGAGGGTCTTGGATAGACGGGACCAAGTCTTACAAGGCAAGACGATTCCCTTGGTCAAGGTATTGTGAAAACATCACGGAGTTGAGGAAGCGACTTGGGAACGTGAAATGGAGGTCCGAGAGAAATATCCGGATCTGTTTATTAATGTTTGTGAATATGTTGGAAATTGTGTTTTGTTGATGAACTCTAAGAACATTGAATATGTTTGGGTTGTAAAACATTGTATATGTTATGGACATGTTGGAAACACGAATTATTGGTCAACATTGCATATGTTTGGGAATATGGAATGTCACATGTATTGTGTTACTTTGGGAGCATTGTATATGCCATGTACACTTCTTAAAAATCTGGATTTTGATTAAACATTGTTAATGTCTTGGAAATTGCGAATTTCGTTTCAAATTGGGGCTCGTGTATCCAGTCGGTGAAAATGAATGGTCGAAGGATGGGTCATGGTGTTGGGTTTGTAAGAATAACATGGTTGGGAATGACCAAACGTTGATTTTGAACTTAATTTGTAATTTCAGGGACGAAATTCTTTAAGGGGGGGAGGTTATAGCGACCCCGGTTTCTAACTCGACCTTTATGGTGTTTCGGACTAGGGTCTTATGATTTAATGTTGTTGTTATGTCTCTTCCTCCTCTTACTCTTTGAATTTGAGTTTTTGGGATGTCTTGGGCGTGTTCAAAACAGGTTGGTTAGTGGTTGGTCTAGAACCTTGTCACGACCCAAACCCGCCCCTAAGGGTTTAGCACCGTAACCGGCCAATAATCCGTGATTACCGAAGGCCTGCTTAACAGTAATACAGTAAAACAGAGTACAGGGGCATGGCGGAAGCCAAAACAGTAAATAAACAATGTCCAATGAGCTGTGACAGTCTGTATGCAAAAAGACCTTTCATTCACATGTACAGTCAGTAACAAAACAGTATGCACAATATTTACAATCCGACAGAACAGGGACCAAATCCCTATTAACAGTTCAGTACAATGTTATCAGTCTATACAGTTATACAAAACAGACACAGAGACAGATAGGGGAAATAAAAACACCCCTAAGCCATAGCTTGGCAGGTTCGGAACCTCACAGTGAGGCACAGTAGTTGGCTTGACAAAACTGGAGTTTACCCCGACGCTCCTAGCCGCGGTCTGGTGCCTGTACACCTACATATATATATGAGCAGTGAGCTAAAGCCCAGTGAATAACATAATGCGTAAAAGGGTTTAGAATGAATGTCCTTACAGTAATGAAAACAGTTCATTGATTCAGTATATCAATCATTCAGTCATTCAGTCACATGTGGTACATCCATTAGCATAGCAGTACAGTAAACAGTAGGTCTTAAAAGACCGAGCAGTTAATGATGGCCATCAATCAGTAAACAGTAGTAGTTCCAACAAGGGAACCGACAGAGATCTCTATAACAGTAACAGTAAACAGTAGTTGCTAAGGATACAGTACAGTTCAGAATATAGGACATACATTCATTCAGTTAACAGTAGCAGTTCAGAAACAGTACAGTTCAATTGTTCAGAAGATAATCATTTTTGAACATATCTTTACACAGTTGTTACTCACAGAGTTCTGGGTACAATTAGGCTAGAGCGTGTCTCCAGTCGCCAACCCTACACAGTTTACAGAACGAACACACACTAAGCTACACAGTTGGAAAAGATGATAACTTAATCCCTAATTGCCTCGGTGTGTTCGACATCTATATCCTCATCAAGATGTCTTAAACATGCCTAGAATGCCTAGGATGGAAAGAGGATGAAAAGATGCACTTTTAAACACTTTACAAAATTTTCAGAAAACATGGGTCTCGCTCGAGCGTGGCTTTCTACGCTCGAGTGGACATGCAGACAAAGGAGCTCCGCTCGAGTGTGACTTCCGTCGCTCGAGCGGACTGTATGCTACAGTAAAAATACTGGATGCTCAAAATTTACGCTCGACGGGCGCTCGACACCCGCTCGAGCATGAGACACAAGTCCTCGCTCAAGCGTGAATTCTCTCGCTCGAGCGGACTGTAAGCTCATGCAAAGTACTAGATGCTCGAATTCCCCGCTCGAGCGCAGTTTTCCCCGCTCGAGCGGGAGTGCAAAATCTAAAAAATCCAGATTGCACCTTCAAGCTAAAAACCAAGTTTTGATGCTCCAAATTCAATCCTCTTGGGCCTATTTTCTGGAAAACATTTGTAAACACATAGAACAACATGGTTCAAAGCTCAATTTGAGAAATCAAAGCCCAAGGGTGTTTAATTCAAACTCAATTTCAAACCAATTTTCATGAACATGCTACAAATATGACATGCATGAGTTTAAACCACTTTCAAGCTTCAATTTCATGCTCTAAAGAGCCAGATCTTACAAAATCAGGATGAATTCATGATCTATTCTCAAAACATGGACATGCATGTGAGGAATTATGAACTACAACCTCAAAACTTCAATATATAAACATGCATGCAACAATTAAACTATAATTCAACATGTTAGAACTAAAACATGACTTAGTTCCTTAATTAGACATGAACCATGCAAGAATCCACTTAAACACAACAATGAGAGGTTGAGTCTCCTTACCTAAGTCTTGAATTAGAGGCAAGGAAGCTTAATTGAGCAATCTACACTTCAATTCCTTCAATTTCTTAGCAAAACCAAGATAGAACCAAGCTTCTCTATTTCTCTCTCTCTCTCAAGTCGGCAAGAACAAGAAAATGGGCTGAAGAAATGTTGTCTAAGTGTATAATGAGGCTCAAATATAATCTAGGTAGTGGGCCACTCATGTGGCAAAATGGTAATTAGGCCAACTCTTGACATTAAGCTTATTTTAATAGTACCAAATCACATTTCAGATAAATATGCCATAAAATCACATAAAATCTAATTAACACAGAACGTTAATCGATTTTAGATTCGGCCACCGATAAGGCCTTCAATTAGCAGTTTAAACGTAAAAACGTGAACAGATAATCAAACAGCAACAGATAGAAATGCAATTAAACAGATATACTCAATTAATTCGGTTCCAGATTTCAGTCGGTTAGTTCAGTATCTCGATCAATTCAATTATCAGTCATAATCAGTTTCAGTTTGGCAGTAATCAGTAATTAATCGATAATCAGTGGTGAGGGTTATTACAGTCTCCCCTCCTTAAAAAGAGTTTAGTCCTCTAAACTCGAGTTACCTTCGTTTTAGAAGAAAACAGGATTCAGTGGAAACAGTTCAGGATATCTTTTAGCCATGTCATCTTCCCTTTCCCAAGTGGCATACACGCCACCATGGTTTTGCCAGTCAACTTTTACTAACGGAATCTCTTTGTTCCTCAACTTCTGGATCCGTCTGTTTACAATCTGAATAGGCCGTTCTTCGTAAGTGTAGTCATCACTCAGCACTACGCGAGTCGGCTCTATCACATGAAAAGGATCCTGGAGGTAGTCTCTCAACATAGAAATGTGGAAGACGTTGTGCATATGCTCCATTTCAGGAGGAAGCGCAACTTGATACGCCACCGAATTGATTTTCTCAATAATCTCATACGGTCCGACATATCTCGGCGCTAACTTGCCTTTGACTCCAAAACGAGTCTGGCCTTTTATCGGTGTCACTTTCACAAAAACGTGGTCACCCACTTCATATTCTCTGTCTCGCCTTCTGACATCTGTATAACTTTTCTGTCGGCTCTGTGCAGTTTTTAGTCTCTGTTGTATCAGTTTTACTTTCTCAGTCGTTTCATAAACAATCTCGGGCCCAAGCAAAGGCCCATCTCCAACTTCTGCCCAGCAAATCAAAGATCTACATTTTCTGCCATATAATGCCTCGAAAGGCGTCATGCCAATACTCGAATGATAACTGTTGTTGTAGGCAAACTCAGCTAAAGGCAAATGGCTTTCCCAATTTCCCTGAAAATCAAGGACACACATTCTCAATAAATCCTCCGGAGTCTGGATGGTCCTTTCTGACTGACCGTCTGTCTGAGGATGATAGGCACTACTCAGTCTCAGTTCAATACCCAATGCAGTCTGTAAGCTTTGCCAGAATCTCGATGTAAACTTCGAGTCCCTGTCAGAAACAATGGACACAGGCACTCCATGCAGTCTAACAATTTCATCAATATAGATATAGCCAATTTGTCCGCATTATAAATTGTCTTAACAGGTAAGAAGTGAGCAGATTTAGTCAGTCTATCAACAATAACCCAAATTGAGTCCATACCTTTACTGGAGCGAGGTAACCCAACAATAAAATCCATAGTAATATGTTCCATTTCCACTCTGGTATTGGTAAGGGCTGCAATAAGCCTGCGGGTTGTTGATGTTTAGCTTTGACTTGTTGGCAATGAAGACATTTCGATACAAAATCAGCAATTTCTTTCTTCATTCCCGGCCACCAGAAATTCAGTTTCAAATCTTGATACATTTTTGTATTCCCCGGATGGATAGAAAATTTTGAATTGTGGCCCTCTTGCAGAATTCTTCTTTTCAGTTCAGAATCATTTGGTACACACAATCTTCCCTGAAATTTCAGTGCGTTACTCTCAAATTTGAAATCCGGTCTCGGCTTAGATTCCCTTTCTTCGATGATCTTCTTCAAGAAGTCATCCAGTTGCTGTTTTTCTTTAATTTCTTCAATCAGTGCTGGTTGAGCAGAAATAGCAGCTAAGGTTCCACCTTGTTCTCGCAAAACAATTTTAATTTCAAATTTTTCAAGGTCACAAAACAATTCTTTCTGCCCGGTGAGCAAACAAGCTAAGTTCCCAATCGATTTCCGACTCAATGCATCGGCAACGGTGTTGGCTTTTTCCGGATGGTACAAAATCTGTAGATCATAGTCTTTAATCAGTTCTAGCCATCTCCGCTGTCTCATGTTCAGTTCTTTCTGTGTGAAGAAATATTTCAGACTCTTGTGGTCGGTATATACTTCACATGTCGCCCCATAAAGGTAGTGACGCCAGATTTTTAAGGCAAATACCACTGTAGCGAGTTCCAAGTCATGGGTCGGGTAGTTCTTTTCATGCGGTCTCAACTGTCGGGAAGCATAAGCAATAACTCTCCCATTCTGCATTAAAACACATCCCAAACCCTTATGAGAAGCATCACTAAAAATGGTAAAGCCACCCGTACCTGAAGGTAGGGTGAGAACCGGTGCGGTCACAAGTCGGGTTTTCAATTCTTGGAAAGCTGATTCTCTTTGGTCAGTCCAGTCAAATGATATCCACTTCTGAGTTAATTGAGTCAACGGTAAGGCAATTTTGGAGAAATCTTTGACAAATCTTCTGTAATATCCAGCCAAACCCAAAAAGCTTCGAACTTCTGTTATATTTGTTGGTCTAGGCCAGTTTACTACAGCTTCAATTTTCTGTGGATCAACTGAAATTCCATCTTTTCTAACAACATGTCTCAAAAACATAACATGATCAAGCTAAAATTCACATTTAGACAGTTTAGCATAGAGTTTCTGTTCTCTTAGGATCTGTAGGGTAAGTCTTAGATGGTGTTCATGTTCTGCTATACTTTTGGAATAAATCAGAATGTCATCTATGAATACAACAATAAAGTCATCGAGGAATGGTTTAAAAATTCTGTTCATGAGGTCCATAAATGCAGCAGGTGCATTGGTAACTCCAAAAGGCATAACTAAAAATTCGTAGTGTCCATACCTCGTTCGAAAAGCAGTTTTATCAATGTCCTCTGGTTTAACCTTCAGCTGATGGTATCCGGATCTGAGATCGATCTTAGAGAACACTTGAGCACCCTGTAACTGATCAAATAAGTCATCAATTCGAGGCAATGGGTATTTATTTTTCACAGTTACCTTGTTCAGTTCACGGTAATCAATACATAGTCTCAGTGAGCCGTCCTTCTTTTTCACAAACAAGACGGGTGCGCCCCACGGTGAAGTACTAGGCCTGATGAACTTTTTGTCTAGCAGTTCTTGCAGTTGCACTTTCAATTCTTTCAGTTCAGTTGGAGCCATTCTGTAAGGAGCTTTCGATATAGGCCGTGTACCCGGAGTCACATCAACGGTGAACTCAATCTCCCTGTCAATTAAATCCCCTGGCAGATCATCTGGAAAAACATCTGGGAATTCTCTGACTATAGGAATACAGTTCACATCAGTTTTAACATCATTAGGTACAGTCAATACAGAATAGAAATACCCCTTACACCCCTTTCTAATAATTTAACAGCCTTCACAGATGAAATCAAATATGGGGGAGGTACCACTCCACTTCCATTAAACACAAATTCAGGCAAACCCGGTGGACGGAAAACCACTTGTTTCGTTACACAGTCTATGGTGGCATGATATTTCGTTAACCAGTCCATCCCCAATATTATATCAAAATGATCAATGTTCAGAGGTAGTAAGTCAATAAACAAATGTGCATCTCCAACAATAATTTCACAAGCAGGGTACATGTATGCACAAGTCATGGATCCCCCAACGGGTGAAGATACAGCTAACAGATAATTCATGGGTTCTAAGGGTCTATTCAATTTTCGCGAAAAAGCATGCGATACATAAGAATGTGTAGACCCCGAATCAATCACTACATATGCATTTTGAGTACAAATAGAGAGAATACCTGACACAACGGTCTCGGTATTCTGTACATCTCCCGGTACTAGGGCGAACACTCGGCCCTGCCTCATAGGCTCATTCCCGGTAGCTTTGGGATTAGGCTTTGGTGTAGTAGTTGATGCTGTTGCGCTTGGTGCAGCTTTACTATGCCCCTGAGGAGTGGAAGGGCAATCTTTGACCATGTGGCCCACCTTGCCACACCTGTAACAAGCACTAGAGATTTTATAACAGACTCCCTTATGATTCTTACCGCATTCAGAACAGGGTGGTATGAGACCACTCCCTTGGCTGGGGCTAGTTGTTGACCCCGTATTTTTTTGTTTTTCAATGGGTTATGCTTGCCTTTCTTGAACTTGAAACCTTGCCTTTTACCACGCCATTCAGATGCTGGTGTTTCAGTTTTCAGTGCCTCGATGTTTGATTCAGCTATCAAAGCTCGGTCAAGAACATTTACATAGTTCGGTAGCTTCAAAACATTAATTCTGTCCAGTATTGCAACATTAAGGCCGCCTTCAAACTTTCTGGCCTTCTTGTAATCAGTGTCCACCATGTGTGGTGCATATCTAGCAAGCTCGATGAACTTTGTTTCATATTTAGCAACGGACATTGTGCCCTGTTTCAGTTGTTCAAATTCAGTCACCTTCCTGTCCCTGACACACTGAGGGAAGTACTTTTCAAAGAAGGCTCCTTTGAATTGAGCCCAAGTCATTACAGTGTTGGTGTCACGGACTAGCATCCACCACCTTCTAGCCTCTTCTTGCAAGGTGAAGGTAGCTAACAGTACTTTATGTGCCTCCGAGCACGAAAACACTTCAAACAATTTTTCAGTCTCCAAAACCCATGCTTCAGCTTTTAGCGGTTCAAGACCTCCCTGAAAGGATGGCGGTTTCATTTTGTTGAACTTGTGGGTAAGAGCAATTATGTCCTCATCATTAACATTCACATTTTGTTCCGACTGTACCGGAGGAGGCGGTGGGGGCTGTTGATTCTGTTGTTGATCTAATCTTTCAGTTATTAGTTCCATCATTCTTTCCAGTCTTGCCATTCTTGCCTCAGAGGATGAGGATTCAGATTCATTTGTAGTTCTTGCATTACCCATTTCACTGTAAGCAGTTATAGCGATTATCAACATAAGTAGTTACATACTTAGACAGTTTATCACATTAGCATATATTCAGTCATGTCATAGCCACACACTTATCATGCTCATGCAATGCCCTAATCACTTTTCTAGGACACTCTATAGCTCATTTGGACACGTGTGTGCGGTATAACTCGTGGTAAGTATCGCTCTGATACCACTCTGTCACGACCCAAACCCGCCCCTAAGGGTTTAGCACTGTAACCGGCCAGTAATCCGTGATTAACGAAGGCCTGCTTAACAGTAATACAGTAAAACAGAGTACAGGGGCATGGCGGAAGCCAAAACAGTAAATAAACAATGTCCAATGAGCTGTGACAGTTTGTATGCAAAAAGACCTTTCATTCACATGTACAGTCAGTAACAAAACAGTATGCACAATATTTACAATCCGACAGAACAGGGACCAAATCCCTATTAACAGTTCAGTACAGTGTTATCAGTCTATACAGTTATACAAAACAGACACAGAGACAGACAGGGGAAATAAAAACACCCCTAAGCCATAGCTTGGCAGGTTCGGAACCTCACAGTGAGGCACAGTAGTTGGCTTGACAAAACTGGAGTTTACCCCGACGCTCCTAGCCGCGGTCTGGTGCCTGTACACCTACATATATATATGAGCAGTGAGCTAAAGCCCAGTGAATAACATAATGCGTAAAGGGGTTTAGAATGAATGTCCTTATAGTAATGAAAACAGTTCATTGATTCAGTATATCAATCATTCAGTCATTCAGTCACATGTGGTACATCCATTAGCATAGCAGTACAGTAAACAGTAAGTCTTAAAAGACCGAGCAGTTAATGATGGCCATCAATCAGTAAACAGTAGTAGTTCCAACAAGGGAACCGACAGAGATCTCTATAACAGTAACAGTAAACAGTAGTTGCTAAGGATGCCACAGTACAGTTCAGAATATAGGACATACATTCATTCAGTTAACAGTAGCAGTTCAGAAACAGTACAGTTCAATTGTTCAGAAGATAATCATTTTTGAACATATCTTTACACAGTTGTTACTCACAGAGTTCTGGGCTACAATTAGGCTAGAGCGTGTCTCCAGTCGCCAACCCTACACAATTTACAGAACGAACACACACTAAGCTACACAGTTGGAAAAGATGATAACTTAATCCCTAATTGCCTCGGTGTGTTCGACATCTATATCCTCATCAAGATGTCTTAAACATGCCCTAGGAATGCCTAGGATGGAAAGATGATGCAAAGATGCACTTTTAAACACTTTACAAAATTTTCAGAAAACATGGGTCTCGCTCGAGCGTGGCTTTCTACGCTCCAGCGGACATGTAGACAAAGGAGCTTCGCTCGAGCATGACTTTCGTCGCTCGAGCGGACTGTATGCTACAGTAAAAATACTGGATGCTCAAAATTCACGCCCGACGGGCGCTCGACACCCGCTCGAGCGTGAGACACAAGTCCTCGCTCAAGCATGAATTCTCTCGCTCGAGCGGACTGTAAGCTCATGCAAAGTACTGGATGCTCGAATTCCCCCCTCGAGCGCAGTTTTCCCCGCTCGAGCGGGAGTGCAAAATCTAGAAAATCTAGATTGCATCTTCAAGCTAAAAACCAAGTTTTGATGCTCCAAATTCAATCCTCTTGGGCCTACTTTCTGGAAAACATTTGTAAACACATAGAACAACATGGTTCAAAGCTCAATTTGAGAAATCAAAGCCCAAGGGTGTTTAATTCAAACTCAATTTCAAACCAATTTTCATGAACATGCTACAAACATGACATGCATGAGTTTAAACCACTTTCAAGCTTCAATTTCATGCTCTAAAGAGCCAAATCTTACAAAGTCAAGATGAATTCATGATCTATTCTCAAAACATGGACATGCATGTGAAAAATTATGAACTACAACCTCAAAACTTCAATATATAAACATGCATGCAACAATTAAGCTATAATTCAACATGTTAGAACTAAAACATGACTTAGTTCCTTAATTAGACATGAACCATGCAAGAATCCACTTAAACACAACAATGAGAGGTTGAGTCTCCTTACCTAAGTCTTGAATTAGAGGCAAGGAAGCTTAATTGAGCAATCTACACTTCAATTCCTTCAATTTCTTAGCAAAACCAAGATAGAACCAAGCTTCTCTATTTCTCTCTCTCAAGTCGGCAAGAACAAGAAAATGGGCTGAAGAAATGTTGCCTAAGTATATAATGAGGCTCAAATATAATCTAGGTAGTGGGCCATCATGTGGCAAAATGGTAATTAGGCCAACTCTTGACACTAAGCTTATTTTAATCTATTTTAATCGTACCAAATCACATTTCAGATAAAATGCCATAAAATCACATAAAATCTAATTAATACAGAACGTCAATCGATTTCAGATTCGGCCACCGATAAGGCCTTCAATTAGCAGTTTAAACGTAAAAACGTGAACAGATAATCAAACAGGCAACAGATAGAAATGCAATTAAACAGATATACTCAATTAATTCGGTTCCAGATTTTAGTCGGTTAGTTCAGTATCTCGATCAATTCAATTATCAGTCATAATCAGTTTCAGTTTGGAAGTAAACATTGTATATGTGGTTGAATTGGTCATTGTATATGACAACGTGTTTAAATACGTTGTATATGTATCTTTGTTTGGGAGGAGATAGGGGATGTATAGCGACCCCGGTCTTTCCCCATTTGGTTGTTGTATCCGGACTTAGGTTCCGTGGATCCCGTTACTATATATTTGCTGTTGTCGTCCTTTAATTCCTTATTTTTGAGTTATAGGATGTGTGGGCAGGTTTGTTACAGGTTGGTTGAACTTAGAAACCAAGGGTAGTTGCCCAGATTTTTGCCTTCACGCTCGAGCGGAGCTTTTGACGCTAGCGGGCCCTTTGTTGTTGCTTCTCCTCTTGAGCGGGATTTTTGACGCTCGAGCGTGATTTTCCATCTTCCAGTATTTCCCCTGCAGTGTTGGACGCTCGAGCGGGCGTTTTGACACTCGAGCATGAGTTTGTGTGTGACGCTTGAGCGGGGAGTTTTACGCTCGAGCAGGGACCTGGTTCAGCAAAAGTTCTGGGAGTGTGTATCCGCCGCTCGAGCGGGATTTTTGACGCTCGAGCGAGAGTCTGTGAGTGACGCTCGAGCAGGGGTTTCCACGCTCGAGCGGGGTGACTCTTATATAAAGTCGAGACCCGACTTTTTGGATCACTTTTCATCTTCTTTTGATTTTAAAACCCTAGAACCGTCTTCTCTCTCTCTCTACACACCTTCTCCCTTAAGTTTGATCTACTTAGAGTGTATTTCTACCCTAGGTTCTTTATTAAAAAGGTAGAGGGTCGCAAGGGCTTCCTTTTAATCTGAGAGTTTGGCGGTTTGGAGCACTTTGGATTTTGGATCATCATCTCCATCATCTCCATTTGAGTTCTTCACTTTGAGGTAGGGATTTCCTACTCCATACTATAGGTTTTGTCCTAAGTTTTGGTATTTTGATATGTTGGTGTCATGTGTTAATTTTGGGAAATTAGGTTTGTCTTACAATTTGAAAGAAGGGTTTTTCATTTAGTAAAACAACATATGTTTGTGTGTTAAACTGAGATAATTGAACCTTAGGGTTGATGTTGAGAAAAGGGAAAAAAAAAAACCCTAATTGTTGTAATAAAATTAATTTGTATAATTAATTTTGGGAAAATTGTGGAATTAAGTCAAATTCATGAAATTTTGGAATTTTGAGCTTAATTGGTGTAGTTGGGTAGTTTAATCACTTACCTATGAGAATGTGATTTATATTTGTTGATACATTTATTTCCTGTTTAGAAGTAACTGTGTTGGGCTATCGGTGGAGGATAGTCGTGATTGTTGTAGACATTGCATGTTGATTAGGGAAAACTGGAACTAATCACATTGAATGAGTCATTGAATATGACGGTTGAATTAATACAGCAAATTTGTGTATTGATTGAATATTGTGTATGACATGTGTTTAATACATTGTATATGCATATTGTTTGGGAGGAGATAGGGGATGTACTCCATGGTTTGAGAGAAGATAGGGGATGGACTCTCAAACCTGTTTAGGAGGAGAAAGGGGATGGACTCCATTAGTACAACTAATATGTGTACTTATTGATTTATGGAAGTGTTTCAATATGAGCTTTGGTCTCATTTGAATGGTTGATATTGGGAGTAATGTTAATGTGAGTTATAGTCTCATATTGTAGTTTGGCCAAGTTCTGAGCCATGTATGTATGATTGGAAAGTTGAATAATAATGGAAAGTGAAATCTGTCATGGACATTAGTGTCATGAAACTGTATAATGATGTATTGATTATGTTGTGTTAACCATCTATCGAGTGCTATTGCTTTAGTCAATTCTTATATTTGGTTTAGTATTTTCCTACTGGGCTGTGGCTCACCCTATACGAGAACATCATTTTCAGGTTCAGGTGATATGCTACCTCCAAGGACTTAGCTTGGATGGATTTGGAGTTGAAGACTCTGTTTAGATTAGTTGTTTATTTTGTTTTATTTTGATGTTACATGTAAACTAAAGCCTAGGGCTTAGTGTGTAAATGAGTTGGTACTCATACTTTTGTGTCCAAGTGTTGGCTTGGAAAGATTAAGCCCGTAGGGCATTTACTTGCGTTATTACATGTAATGTCTTTTAATAAGATTACTCTGATGAATGAAATAATATTTTGATTTCTTATATCGATGCATGTTAATATTATATATTATGGGTTTAATTTTGAGGGCGTGACAGGATGGACTCTATTGTTTGGGAGGAGATAGGGGATGACTCCATTGTTTGGGAGGAAATAGAGAATGGACTCCATGGAAAATTAAGTTGGCCAGAGTGTTCAGGGTGAAAGTCCAGAAATCTTATTTATATTTGGGTGCCGGTTCCCTCGGACGTAGTTCCGTAAAATGACAAGTTATGGAAGTGTATGAATGATGTTTATGATCGAAGTGTTGATGAATGAGTTGCAGTCTCATATTGAATTGTTTATATGATAATGAATTATGTCAATGAATTGACTTGGGTAATAACTAGAACTGAATTGAAATGTGGGTATCAATGTTGATTGATTATGGAAAAGGTTTAAGATAGTTCATAAGTGTTAAACATTTATTGAATGCTAATGTTTTAGTTAATTCTCATGTTTTGTTTAGCATATCTCTACTGGGTTTTGGCTCACCTTACTTGGGACACCATTTTCAGATACAGGTGAGATGCCACCTCCAAGGTCCTAGCTTGGGAGGTTTAGGAGTTGAAGCCTCTATTTTGATGATTTATTTTTTATGTTAGATGTAAACTCAAGCCAAGGGCTTTATATGTAAAAGAGTTAGAACTCTTGTTTTGTTATAACCAAGTGATAACTTGGAAAACTGTAAGCCCGTAGGGCATTTACTTTGTTGATAACATGTAATATATTTGTAAAGAAGACTGATGAATGAAAATGTATTCTTTTCTTTATGTTCATGGAACTTGTAAATGAATGATTTATGTCTTAATTTGAGGGCGTTACATCCTAAAAAAAAAAAGGTCTCAAATCTCAACCCATTGAACTTAACCCACATGCCAGCCCGCGAGTCCAACTCATTGGTATGTGGGAGACGGCCTGTTGACCGACTAATCAACCCTGCCCGCAATCAAAACCCATTGGACAAGGATTGGGCTTAAGATTTTCATTCACGGGCCCGGTCAGCCAGAGACGCTAGGCAATCTTGGGCTCCATTTTCACGGTTCAGTCCGGCCTGATGCCAAAGCTTATGCATAAGCTCTTCCCTGTAAAACTTGATAAGCTGTGCTGGTTTTCCAAGCCCGTGTAGGTCAAAACCCGTTGGACAAGGATTGGGCTTAAGATTTTCATCCACGTGCCTGGTCAGCCAGAGCCCCTAGGCAATCTTGGGCTCCATTTTCACGGTTCAGTCCGGCTTGATGCCAAAGCTTACGCATAAGCTCTTCCCTGTTAAACTTGATAAGCTGTGCTGGTTTTCCAAGCCCTTGATTTTGTTTTAGGAAATCTCAAGTGCTTGTCCACCTACTCCCAGAAAGTCTGCAATTGGGCTAGTTTATGGTGGCTATCTTTTTTGTTTTTCATATTAAATAATTGACTAACAGTTTTAATAATTTTGAAAAAATTAATTAAAATTAAAATTTTCTTTTTATGACTTTGAAAAATTATTTTATGCCTTTGAAGTAATACTCTGCACCAATTGTCAATTAACACATATTATGATATCAAAAAAAAAAAAAAAATTAAAAGTATTTTTAAAAAAAAAAAAGAAGTAATGATATGCGAACATAAAATCAATACAAAAAACTTATTAATAATGATTTTGTTTAAATTTTGATCAAATGCCATGTTTTTTATTATCAAATGACCCTATCACACCATTTTAGTATAAAAATTCTAGTAAAACAATATTAACCAATAAAAAATAGTTATAAACAAAAAACAAATAATGGTTGGTACAGAGGGGGCATAAATGCACAAAATATGAAATCAAAAAAAAATAAAAAATGGTCATAGATAAAAAAGAAGAAGAAAAAATAGTGTACCTAAAGGGTAAAAGAGTATGTTTAAACAATGCAATAGATTAAACATAAACTAACCTCTAAATTGTCTCATAAAAAGAAAGTTAAAAAATAATGAGTTTCATCATTCCATGAATTTAATATTTATAGGGCGAGGAAGACATGAATGGCTTGGAAAAAGTATAATGTATGATGGTTATGATTTTTGAATTAAAAAAAAAAAAGAAAAGAATTGGTTAGAAAAAGAGTGTACAAGAATAATTTTTTTCATCTTTACTTTTCTAAATTATAAATCATGGAATCATTATAAAAAAAAATTAATTATAATATTTTTTTTAAAAAAATTATGTATAGTATGTGTATGCTTAAATTTATTTGAGAATAAAATTGTGTTTAATTATGGAATAGAGAGAGAATCTAGATATAAGGTTTAATTCTTATTTTATGTTAGGTTTAATTTTAGGTTTATATAAATCAGATCAGTTATGAAAGATATTAATAGTATATATTTTATGGGAGGTGAGAGAGTGTCCTTTTTATTAGATTTATTTTAGGAGAGAGAAGATTGTAGGAGATTTATATTCTTTTTAAATAAATGCTTGATTTATTTTGAGAGGGAGAGGGGGGGTTGAGAATTGTGTGCTTTTTTTATCTCTTTCTTTCTTTTTACCAGCAATATATTTGCATTAAATAATTTTGAAGGTTAATATTTATGTTCTTGGGATAGCCAATAGATGCTTTAATTTCTTTTATGAAAATAAAAAATTTTAAAAATTAGATTTAAGGTTTTAAAACACTTAGGGCCTCTAAGATGAAAAGTCACTTTGATATTATATATAGCATAAATAGATAGATAGATTATGAGATTTAGGAAAGTGGTGGTACTACATGCACCAATTAGTGTGCACATTAGTGTACTAACTAGTGTTATGATATTATTATTGACCACATTTATTATACAAGTTATAAATACCCAAACCATACAAATGATGCCACATCATTTGTTGATACACTAGTGTGTACATTAATTGGTACATATAGCATTATTCTTAGGAAAGAGATAAGAATAATATTAGATATCATGAAAAAAATATCATGAAATGTTTCATGAAGATTTTTTATCTTTTGATTAGTGTGTGGTATTTTTTTTGTATGTGTAATCTAACAGTGGAGAATTTTTCATGATCATTTTCATGATATTTTTTTTCATGATACCTAACATTACTCGAGAGATAAATATTAGGAGAGAGATTTTAGAAACTTGTAATTCAATTATTATTTTTTTAATCTATAGTTATTTTGTTAGCCCATAGTATTACAAAAATATTTTTAAAATTAATAAAATTAGCAATTTTATTTTTATTTTTTTAATCTATAGTTATTTTGTTAACCAATAGTACTATTTTTAAATATTTTTAAAATTATAAAAATTAGCAATTGTGGTTTTACGTTCTTTTGAATTTATAAAGTTTTTAAAAATATATATATATATATATATATATATATATATATATATAATACTTGTTATGAGATGAGATTTGTGTTTTTTTTTTTAATGTATAATATTTTTTTAATGTATAGTTACTTTGTTATGACATGAGATTTAAGAAAGAGAGAAATATTGGGGGGGAGAGATTTTAGGAACTTGTAGCATAGATAGATAGATAGATAGATTATGAGATTTAAGACAGAGATAAATACTAGGAGAGAGATTTTAGGAGCTTGTAATTCAATTGATTTTTTTTTTTTAAATCTATTGTTACTTTGTTAGCCAATAGTATGTTTTTAAATATTTATAAAATTACAAAAATTAGCAATTTTATTTATTTATTTTTTGAAACGCTCACAATATTTAACTATAAAATAATTACAATTCCACATCAAGAAAAGAAAGAAAAAGTGAGTTGTTTTACTTATATAAAATAATCTTATAAAATGAGTTTTAGGGAGAAACCTTTTAGAAGTTTCAAACCCTCATTCAAAAATTATTGAATTTTCTTAATTTTAAACAATTAAGAAAATTCTCATTGGTAAGTTTCCATTTACCTTTTATTTTACAATCCCAAATCAAAAAAAAAAAAAAAGAGAAGGAAAAGGTGAATTGTTTCATTTACATAAAGTGAATCTTATGCTCTAATTTTTATAAATTATTGAAATTTCTTAATTTTAAACAATTAAAAAAATATGCATTGGTTAGCTTCCATTTAACTTTTGTTTTACAATCCCACATTGGGAAAAGAAAGAAAAAGTTAATTGTTTCACTTATATAAAGTGAATCTTATGCTCCCATTTATATAAACAAAAGAAGATTTTAGTGAGAAGCCCTATAATCAATACCATTTTTTTTTTTGATTTTCTAAATTTTAAACAATTAAGAAAATCTCCATTGGTTAGTTTTCATTTAACTTTATTTTACCATCCCGCATAGACGTTTTGATTTTAAAAATAATTTTGTATGAGGTTTTGAAACTTTCATAATATTTAACTTAAAAATAATTACAATCTCACATCGAGAAAATAAATAAAAAATGATTTGTTTCACTTATATAAAATAAATCTTATACTCTCATTTAATATTATAGTATTGTGCATGTTTCAGTTCAAAATGGTTTAAATTTTAAAATAAAATTTAAAAGTTTTAATTAATTAATTTTGTTGTAAATTGATTAGTCTTTTGACTTAGCCGATTAAGGTTAATCCTTTTCGGTTTGACTGATTCACTAGTTTAACCACGGTTTTAGCTGTTTTATCAAAATATATTGCTTAGATTTGCTTGATTTGAAATAAATTAAGATTGACCTTATTAAAAATTGAACGACTGAGATTGCTTGATTATAAATGAACTTCCCGTCCAAACAACTGTTAAGTTACAACTGTTAAATTTTATTTTACAATCCCACATTAGGAACAGGAGGAAAAAATGAGTTGTTTCACTATATAAACCTTATGCTCTCATTTAATATTATTGTGTTATGTATGTTTCAGTTCAAGACAGTTTAAATTTCAAAATTACAATAAAATTTAAAAGTTTTAATTAATTAATTTTTGTATAAGTTGGTTGGTCCTTTGCCTTAACCGATAGGGTTAACTGTTTTTGGTTTTACTGATTCGCTGGTTTAACTGCGATTTTAGCGGTTTTATCAAAATATATTGGAGAAATTTGTTTGATTCGAAATAAATTAAAGATTGACCTAATTAAAGATTAAACGACTAAGATTGCTTGATTCGAAATAAACTTTCCGCCCAAATAATTGTTAACTTTTAAACAATTAAGAAAATCCCCATTAGCTAACTTTATTTAACTTTTATTTTATAATCCCACATCGAGAAAAGAAGGAAAAAGTGAATTGTTTTACTTACATAAAGTGAATCTTATATTTCCATTTATATAAACAAAATGAGAATTTTAGTGAGAAGCTTCATGATCAATATCTCTATAGCGACCCTGGTTTCTAACTCGACATTTATGGTGTCTCGGACTCAGGTCTTGTGGTTTAATATTGTTGTTATGTCTCTTCTTCCTCTTACTCTTTGAATTTGAGTTTTGGAATGTCTTGGGCAAGTTTAGTACAGGTTGGTTGGTGGTTGGTCTAGAACCTTGTTGCCCATAATTTTGGTCTTCCGCTCGAGCAGGTCCTTTTGCGCTCGAGCAGGGTTTGTAATTCTTCAATGCTTTGTGCGTTTGAAAGAAATACTGCAGAAGTGTTTTTCACGCTCGAACGGAGCTTCTTACACTCGAGCGGGTCTAAGCTCGACCGGCCTTTATTGCCCTCGAGCGACTGTTTGAAATCTGTGAAATACTGGACGAGTGTATTCTACACTCAAGTGGGTCTAATTACACTCGAGCAGGTAGTGCCTTGTTGTTGTGTCTTGGCGCTTGAGTAGCCTTTGTTGCGCTCGAGTGGATCGAATTTATGTGTCTGACGCTCGAGTGTCAAACTCTCTGCTCGAGCGGACTATACGTATATCAAATCGCGAAAGTGACATTTTAAATCACTTTTTCTGTCCTTTCTCTCTCTCTCAACTTTCCAAAACCCTAAGTTGAGAGCTTCTCTCTCTAAAATACTCTCTCTCTCCTCTCTCTCTACATTTTGACCTAGATTTAGTGATCTCCTCACCCTTCTTCCTTTGATAAAAATTTGGAACATCTCAAGATCTCCATTTTCATCCGAGTGGAAGTTGATTTCGTCGTCTTGGAGCTCATCTCTTGCTTGGCTCGTCTTCTCTTCTTGAGGTAGGGATATTCTACTCTCTATATGGCTTTTAACATAAGTATTAGTCATTTTGTATAAATGGTGGGTTTGTGGAAGATTTGGGTAAAGTAAAGGTTACGGTTTTGTTATTTGAAAGAGGGGTTTCCTATTTTGGGTCCTATATGTATGTCAGACCTTGAAAATGAGGTTGTTTGTGTATAATGGGGAAAATTTGGCCTTGGGTGCAATGTTTGAGAAAATGGGGAGAATGCCCTAATTTGCATTATACAAATTATTTGTTTAAATAGTGAAATCATTGTGGAAATATGAAATTGGTTTGGGAATTATGAAATTGGAGGAAATTGTGGTTAAATGGTGTAGTTGGATTGCTGAATCACTCACCTATGGAAAAGTGATAAATTATCTGTTGAGAAATTTAATTATTTATTTAGATATATCTGCTTTGAGCTATCGGTGGAGAATAGCCACGATTGTTGTAGAAACTGCATGTTGATTAGTAAATTGAAACTAATCGATTTGAATATGTCATTGAGTATGACGGTTGGAAGTAAACATTGTATATGTAATTGAATCGGTCATTGCGTATGACAACGTTTAAATATGTTGTATATGTATGTTGTTTGGGAGGAGATAGGGGATGTACTCCATTGTTTGGGAGGAGATAGGAGATGGACTCCATGGATAATTAAGTTGGCCGGAGTGTCCAGGGTGAAAGTCCCGAAATCTTATTTATATTTGGGTGCCGGTTCTGTAACACCCCAAAATTTTCCATAAGAATATGCCCAAACAAATACAACAATACACCCAAAAAGTCCACCTTCTCATGAACTAAGAGATAAGAGGTTACATTTCACCATATACATTCCCATAATGTTCTGAATTTGTATTACAGTTCAATGAACTAGGTGACCTTACAAAATATAAGCCTCTAGGGCGTACAATTACAACAAAACAAACTAATAGTCTTGTTACAAAATTTCAATTCAAAATAACGGAATACACATGGATAAACTTTTCCAAAAAGGAACTATTGCTTGACCACTCCTTCAGGGAGGTGGAACTCCATCATTTCCTAGAAAAAAAAAATTAGATAGGGTTGAGCTATATGCCTAGTAGGAATGCATTTACCCAAGTATTTAATCCTTTGAATAAGATTATAGTATCTTTGCAACCAAACATTACATGGAAATTTATCTTTACATGTAATCCTTAACAAACATACAGATCCACGACAACCAAGTAATAACAGTGGCTATTTATGTCATCAAGCACAACAATCAAACATGCACAACTATAAACACAAACCATGAGTCCACCTATAAGAGTCTAATTTAAAACACCCTTTACTTTTGTTTTTAAAACTAACCCCACATTTGCCGGCTATTATATGGCAGGGAGTGGGCACCCAAAGAAAACCATCCGTTTTTCCACTTTTGCCGGCTATCATACGGCAGGACTGTGTGGACACCAAAAAACATTTTTCCCATATTCGTCCAGCGATAAGCTTAGACAGGGCATTTGGGCACCTTTTTAAACTCCCCGCGTGGGTACCAACACAACACAAAACTTGGAAAACCGACTCTTACCCGGATTCATGCACAATTAACAATTCATTCATATTTTATTCCATCAACAACCATCCAACATTACCCAAGAGTTAAATACAACAGAAGATTTAAAGAAAACAAATAACCTTCAAGCCACAATTCATTTACTATGTCAACATCCACATCCTTCATCTATTTTATTTCACAATATCTCATGAATCAAGGAAATTCCCCATTCAATGTGGTGTTTTTAACTCAAGCGGAGAATCTAGGGTTTTTATCAAATTTGGGGGGTTTTTCTCCTCTATTATAGATATGGCTTGTAATAACATTTATATACATGTTTTGAAAAGAGAGAGTAAAGAAATCTCAAGCAAGAGTCAAGTAAAATGGTTTGTTTATGTAAAACATGAGATTGATCCAACAATACTCTCCAATTAATTCACAAATCACAACCATACCATGAAATCCCTTCAAAACAAAGAAATACTAAGGTAAAAGTGTCCCTACCTCAAGTCGTGAGGAAGAAAACCCGAAATGCTCAAGGTTGACGAAGCCACGAACTTCTCAGACCAATAGAGAGCCCTTGACAAGATCTTCAAGTTATCTAAAAGGATCAAGGTGAGAAGACACCTCTAAGAGTGTAGATCTAAGGATTAAAGTGGAAAAAGTGAGTTTTTGAGAGAAAGAGAGAGAGGCTCTCGGTTTTGAGAAGAAAAAGAGGAGAAAATTATGAGAGATATGGGGTTTGGGTCTATTTATAGTATTAGATGATAACCCTAAGGTCAATGAAAAGGATAAGTCCAAAAACCCCCCAAAATAGGGCCTATTCGAAGCCCAAAATTCTGAAAAAAACTCGCAGGGGTCGACCCTTCGGGTAAGGGGTCGACCTTTTAGGTAGAAAGACAATCTGGCAACAAGCAAGGGGGGTCGACCTTAGACAAGAGGGGGTCAACCCTATTTTCCAGCAACCAACACAGAAATTCTTCAACATAAGAGGGTCGACCCTTCCCAGGCTGGTGTTGACTCTATCGAAAACCAGCAGAGACATTAAGAATTCAAACAGGTATAACTCTCTCGTTCGGACTTCGTTTTAGGTCGTTCTTGTGTCCAAATCGAAGCCTCGGAAAACAAGGTTTCCAATGGTTCTAACCTCACATCCAAATTCAAAGTATGGAAAAAGAAAAGGGCAAAAGAGTGAAGGCTGGTCAAAAATAAAAACTCAAATTTTAGGCTTTTGATCTAATCTTGCCTGAACACTTTGTTAAGGCTTCAATCAAGGTTCCAAACATCACCCAAGAATCCTCAATTATAAGATTTAAAGTTCACTTGCCAACCCATCAATACCAATCTAATATGAATTAAAATTCAAGTCATTACAGGTTCCCTCGGACGTAGTTCCGTAAAATGGCAAGTTATGGAAGTGTATGAATGATGTTTATGATTGAAGTGTTCATAAATGAGTTGCAATCTCATTTTGAATTGTTTATATGATAATGAATTATATCAATGAATTGACTTGGGTAATAACTGGAAGTGAATTGAAATGTGGGTATCAATGTTGATTGATTAATGAAAGATTAATGATGGTTCATAAGTGTTAAACATTTATCAAATGCTAATGTTTTAGTTAATTCTCATATGTTGTTTAGCATATCTCTACTGGGCATTGACTCACTTTACTTGGGACACTATTTTTCAGGTACAGGTGATATGCCGCCTCCAAGGTCTTAACTTGGGAGGTTTAGGAGTTGAAGACTCCCTTTTGATATTTTGTTTTGTTGATTAAATGTATATTCAAGCCGAGGGCTTTTCATGTATAGAGTTAGAACTTTTCTTTTGTTGTAACCAAGTGATAACTTGGAAAGCTGTAAGCCCGTAGGGCGTATGTTTTGTTGGCAACATGTAATATTTTTGTAAAGAAGACTTGATGAATGAAAATGTATTCTTTTCTTTATGTTCGTGGAACTTGTGAATGAATGTTTTATGTCTTAAATTGAGGGCGTTACAATCTCATACAATTTTTTTTGAATTTCTCAATTTTAAACAATTAATAAAATTCCGATTGGTTAGCTTCCATTAAACTTTTATTTTATATAATATAAAAAATTAAATATGATTATCATATTTTAAATAAATAATATATTATTTTATTTCGTGTATAGCACGAGTGATATGCTAGTCTATCTATATATTATATAAAGAAAATGGGGTTTCTAACCCACAAGCCTTATGGGAGCTCGTCTATCCCAATCTTGATTCTCTAATTTTTTGATTTTAAAAAAAAAAAATTTAACCTTAGCATTTATTAACTTCTCTCAACCCACAAGTCTTTTTGGCTTCTCTCATAATTACTGCAGCACCCTTTTCAAAACAAATAATTTGTATATTAAAAAAAATCTAAAACAAATATAAATATTTATATTTATATTTCTCTATTTATATATTATATAAGGAAAAATGATTTTATAATGAAAAGCCTCCTAAAATTCCAAACTCTCATTCTAACATTATTGATTTTTCAATTTATAAAATAGATTAAAAAAACCTATCGGCTGATTTACTTATTTATTTATTTTAGAAACCATAATTATCCATTAATTTATGGATTTCAAATGGGAAGATAACAAAAATATTTCATAATCTCTCTCACTAATTTTCAAAAAAATATTAAAACTTGCAATTCTTTTCTCTCCTCCAAAAAATCAGATAATATTTTTTTCATAAAAGTTGTGGATATCTATCATATCTTATATCCTTTTCTCTCCTCCAAAAAATCAGATAATATTTTTGTTGAAAGTTGTAAAAATCTATCTATATCTTATATAATATATAGACAACATAAAAAAAAAAAAACACTAAAAATCAGATATGCAAACTGATAAAATTAATAAATTTGATTTTTATTTTTCAATTAAAATATTTCTTTTGCATCTCAATATCCAATTTTAATTTTTAAAAATCTTTAACGTTTATCTAAACAAATCTAATTTGAAAATATGTCCCACCATCATACTTTAAATCAATAAAAACTCACATGTTTATCACATATGTAACTCACATCATAACTTACTTAAATAATAATAATTAAAAATAAATAGAAACCACAGATAAATTAATTTTTTTTAAAAAAAAGTAGAAACCCACAACTCCATCTTAAATAAATTGAAAAAAAAAAATAGAAACCACACAAAAATAAAAAAAAGGGTAAGAATTTAGATATGGATCTTAAAAAAATATGACAATATCTAAATTTGAATTATGATTTAGTAATATAATTATTTATTTTTATGATGTATATCTATCAAAATTTTAAATCATTTAATGGGACAAATTAATCAATTTTCAAGTCTTATTTAAAGAATAATTTGATTAGTCATCCCAACTCCTAAATTTCGCGGGCACTGACGGATGAGCTAACAGATTGGGTTAGGTGAGGTCTATGTTGTTGGAGGTAACATTCTCCCACTCCATAAATTTATTTATTTTTTTAATTTTATTTTTTTCCCTGTGTGATTCTCTTTTCCTGCTGTTGGTTTCGATTTTAGTGGGGTTTATGTGTTTGTTTACATGTTTGCATGGTAGAGAAGAATTATTGGTGATTATGGTTACAATCGAAATATCTATGTTCGTTCTATGCTAAGGATTTTGATCGGATTTTGTTTTTTTCAATGAAGACCATAAAATTGAAGTAAAAAAATATGGGTATCAATTTTTTTTTTATTGTCATTTTATTTTATAGAAAATATGAAAATTTATTGAGAATTCAAGAGTTTACTATAACATCAGATTTTTGTATAACTAGGTAAATTTAAAACTTTTAAATATCATTGTGATCTTTATTTTTATCCTTTTTCTATTCCATTATATCATTACTGCTATTTGTTAGTTTGTTAATTATAATTCAATTAATTGAAAATGAAAACTTAATATAACTTTTCATACATATTATAGTTAATTTGTTACAACTATACTTGTATATAATAGCATAATATATAGAGATAATCTCTAAATATAATTTCTATTTTTTTTTATGTGGTTAAATAGTTCATCTTAAATAGTATATAGAAGAGTTAGATAGTTTCTTTTATCTCTAAAAAATCCTCTTTTTTTTTTAACTTTTTAATTTTTAAAATTGAAACATCAATTGTTTATGTCCATAAAACAAAACTGATAAACACATATCCAAAAGTTACACAATTTTTTTTAATATGTAGGATATTTAAAAATGAAAAATGTTTGACACCTCAAAATTTTTTTTTTTTCATAATCTAACTCATAATGATGTAGTCATGAATGTCAATTTTTGTACAAATATGAGAAGAGAATTAATTAAATTATATATTTCAACCAACCACATACTCAAACTTTAACTATTTCAATATGTTATTTCACTATAATTCCAATTAAGAAAATTTTCAACCCTTAATTTTTTTTATCAAATTATAATTTGATAAAAATTTCAAAAGATGAAACGTTGAAAATTATTGTTTTCTCCATCAAACTTGGTGAAACGAAAAAAAAAAATTTGGGATAAGAATGAAAGTTCTTTTAAAAATCGATAAAAATTTAATGAAAAAGTTAAAGTAATTCATATTAAATCAAAATTTTTATTCAATATTAAAATCAAATTAGATAAAAAAAATTAAAAGAAAATGATGAAAGTTTGAAAATATTTTAAAACCTTCTTATTCTTAAAGACTAGAAATCCGTATGTGTATTATATTTATATTGTATTTTCAGTTACGAAATTGAAATAAAAAAATGTAACTTAAATTATTAGATTAATAATGTAAACATCATATTAATTATTATTAAATATCATTTCACTTCACATTTAATAATAAAATTGTATATTTGTCTTAATTATAACTTTTAAATTTGTCTATTTTCATAACAAGAAGAGGTATGTCATAACTCATTTAATCTCATTTAATTAGGTTTAACTTTTTTTTTAATACAAATTATCAAAATTCCACTAAATAGATTATATATATATTTTATTTTTTTAAACTAATAATTTAAAAAGTTATAAATATAAAAGTTAACTTAATTTCATGTATATCACAAGATAAAATATCAAATTACTTCAAGATAATTATAATTAGTTTTTTTAAAAATCTATAAAGTCCCATGCATAGCACGGGTTACTACTAGTAATATTTAACTTTAAAATAATTACAATCCCAAATCGAGAAAGAAAGAAAAAGTGAGTTATTTCAATTATATAAAATGAATCTTATAAAAGGAGTTTTAAGGGAGAAACTTTCTAGAAACTCCAAACCCTCATTCAAAAATTATTGAATTTTCTTAATTTTAAACAATTAAGAAAATTCTCATTGGTAAGCTTCCATTTACCTTTTATTTTACAATCCCAAATCAAAAAAAAAAAAAAAAAAAAAAAAAAAAAAAAAAGAAAGAAAAGGTGAATTGTTACTGAAATTTCTTAATTTTAAACAATTAAGAAAATCTCCATTGGTTAGCTTCTATTTAACTTTTGTTTTACAATCCCACATTGAGAAAATAAGGAAAAAGTGAATTGTTTCATTTATATAAAGTGAATCTTATGCTCCCATTTATATAAACAAAAGAAGATTTTTAGTGAGAAGCCCTATAATCAATACCATTTTTTTTTCTTAATTTTAAACAATTAAGAAAATCTTCATTGGTTAGCATTCATTTAACTTTTATTTTACTATCCCACATAGACGTTTTGATTTTAAAGATAATTTTGTATGAGGTTTTGAAACTTTCATAATATTTAACTTAAAAATAATTACAATCCCACATCGAGAAAATAAATTAAAAGTGAGTTGTTTCACTTATATAAAATTAATCTTATACTCTTATTTAATATTATAGTATTGTGCATGTTTCAGTTCAAAATTGTTTAAATTTTAAAAATTTTAATTAATTAATTTTGTTGTAAATTGATTAATCTTTTGACTTAGCCAATTAAGCTTAATCGTTTTTGGTTTGGTTGATTCACTGGTTTAACCACGGTTTTAGTTGTTTTATCAAAATATATTGCTTAGATTTGCTTGATTTGAAATAAATTAAGATTGTCCTTATTAAAAATTGAACGGCTGAGATTGCTTGATTATAAATGAACTTTCCGTCCAAACAACTGTTAACTTGCAATTGTTAAATTTTATTTTACAATCCCACATCAGGAAAAAAAGGAAAAAATGAGTTGTTTCACTATATAAACCTTATGCTCTCATTTAATATTATTGTGTTGTTTATGTTTTAGTTCAAGACAGTTTAAATTTTAAAATTAAAATAAAATTTAAAAGTTTTAATTAATTAATTTTTGTATAAGTTGGTTGGTCCTTTGACCTAGTTGATAGGGTAAATTGTTTTCGGTTTGACTGATTCGCTGGTTTAATTGCAATTTTAGCAATTTTATCAAACTATATTGGTTAAATTTGTTTGATTCAAAATAAATTAAAGATTGACCTAATTAAAGATTAAAATGATTGTTAACTTTTAAACAATTAAGAAAATCCCCATTGGCTAACTTTATTTATTTTTATTTTATAATCCCACATCGAGAAATGAAGGAAAAAGTGAATTGTTTTATTTACATAAAGTGAATCTTATATTCCCATTTATATAAGCAAAATGAGATTTTTAGTGAGAAGCCTTATGATCAATATCTCATACTATTTTTTTGAATTTCTTAATTTTAAACAATTAATAAAATTCTGATTGGTTAGCTTCCATTTAACTTTTATTTTATATAATTTAAAAATTAAATATGATTATCATATTTTTATTAAATAATATATTATTTTATTCCGTGTATAGCACGAGTGATATGTTAGTACATTATATAAACAAAAGGGGGGTTTCTAACCGGTATGGCCTCTAAGAGTTCTAAGTTCCCAATCTAAATTTCATAATTCTTTGATTTTTAAGAATTACAAAAATCTTCTATTGGCTAGCTCTTATTCAAGCAACAAAAATAAAAATAAAAATTAATATCCTTTGATTTGTGATTTTCAAATGGAAAGTATATATCAAATCTAAAAAAATTAAAAGTCCCTTAATCCATTTCAAAATTCAAATTTGAGAATCACTAAATATGTAAAGCAATTTATTAATTTAAATTAAAAATTAGTACAATATAAATTTAAAATTATAATGATCTATCCTATGATTTATAAGTTTTAAATGTAAATTTAAAATTATCAATTTGTATTAAGGAGCAATAAGAGTGACGTTGAGATTATTTATATATTTTACAAAAGAATGCTTTTAAAAAAAGATAGTACGAGAGTTTCATAATCTTATACAAAATCTATGTACTATTATAATTGTAAAACGTTGTCATCTTATTATTGTTGAAAGTTGCAATTCTTTTTTTTTGTTTTGTTGATTTTGTTAATATATGTCACAAGATGATTGGTCTATAAATTAATTTTATATTCTTAAAATAAAATTTTAAATTTAGATTCTTCCTTAAATTATGTTACAAAATAAGATCAACATTCATTCCATAACTTATGCATCTTTTATTAAATTATAAATTTAATTTTTAAAAAAAAATTATGTTACTACAATTAGAACGAGATTAATATTCACATATATCAATGATGTGTCATAATATTATTGGTCTAAACATAATATGTTATTAAATACACGTATTCAAATTATTAATCGCTAATTAAAAGTTTATATTTTTATTTTTTGCCATTTTTTGTTTTAAATTATATATATATATATATATATTTTATATCCTTCTAAACTACAAATACTTAAATAATAAATTTTTTAATATAAATATTTTTTTGACAAAAGACAAAAACATAAAGAAAATTAATGATTTTTTTCACAATTGCCAAACATAATGGATTTTATTAATTTTTTTTTAATCTCAATTTTCAATTAAACAAATTAAAATAAAAAAATAATTTTTTTTCTCAACAACTCCTCCAGTCCCAAGCTTGGGTAAAGGAGAAGAGTTGTGTGTTAGGTAGTCGACAATCAACATGCAAAAAAGCCACTTGGATCTTTTATGACATGAAACCTAATACTCTGAATCGATTAAATATTAGGTCGTTCCCCTTAAGTGATGCGTTGCGCCTGCCTTCGGGTATTTCGAAAAGAGAGCAAAGGTTTACCCTATAAGAAAATCAAAAAAATTAGTATGAAATATTGATCATAATGTTTCTCACTAAAAATCTTATGTTTCTTATATAAATGGGAGTATAAGATCACTTTATGTAAGTGAAACAATTCACTTTTTCCTTCTTTTCTCGATATGAGATTATAAAATAAAAGTTAAATGAAAACTAGTCAATGCGAATTTTCGTAATTGTTTAAAAGTCAATTGTTTGGGCAGGAAGTTTATTTTGAATCAAGCAATCTTAGTCATTTAATCTTTAATTAGGTCAACCTTTAATTTATTTCAATTCAAACAAATTTAACCAATATATTTTGATAAAACCGCTAAAATCGCAGTTAAACTAGCGAATTAGTTAAACCAAAAATGGTTCACCCTATCGGCTAGGTCAAAGGACCAACCAACTTATACAAAAATAAATGCGTAAATCAATCATTCATAATATTCATAGACATAGGAGAATAAAATATACATCCATTCATCGGAATGTTCTTTACAAAAGTATTACATATTGACAACAAAAGTAAATGCCCTACGGGCTTACAACTTTCCAAGTCAACACTTGGTTACAACAAAAGAGGGTCAGAAGCCCTTTACAATTAAAGCCCTTGGCTTGGAAATAAAACATATAACATAAAAGAAAAATCAACAAAAGAAGCCTGTTGCCTCTAAACCACCCAAGCTAGGTCCTTGGAGGTGGCATGTCCCCTGTACCTGAAAATGATGTCCCATATAGGGTGAGCCAAAGCCCAGTAGAAATATGCTAAGCCAAATATGAGAAATAACTAAAACATTAGCATCTGATAAATGTTCAACACATGTGCATCAATACACACCATTTTCTTTATAACCCACCAACATTGATATTCATCTTTCAATCCAGTTTCATTTATATTTCCAATTCACTTTATTGACATGGTTCGCTTATCCAAGTAATTCAAATGAGACTCAACTCATAAAAACAACACTTCAATTTATCAACAATTCAAAATGAGACTACAACTCATATTATCAGCACTTCAATTCATTAACATCATTCAGATGTGTAAAAGGTTTCGGGACTTTCACCCTGGACACTCCGGCCAACTTAATTATCAATGGAGTCCATCCTCTATCTCCTCCCAAACAGTGGAGTACATCCTCTATCTTCTCCCAAACCATGGAGTACATCCCCTATCTTCTCCCAAACAAAGATACATATGCAATGTATTTAAACACTTTATTATATAAAATGATCAATTAATGTACATATTCAATGTGTCATTCCAACTGTCATATTCAATGACATATTCCAATTGATTAGTTTTAGTTTACATAATCATCATGCAACTCTACAACAATCATGGCTATCCTCCACCGATAGCCCCAAACAGTTATTTCTAAACAGATAATCAAATTCACCAAATAGATAAATTTACACATTTTCCATAGGTAAGCGATTTCCAATCCAACCATACCAATTTATTACATTTTCCCCCAATTTCATCATTTCCAACTCAATTATATGTTTCCTTAGTCAATTCCCTTATTTTGACAAATAATTCATTTAACCCAATTAAGGCATTTTTCCTTCTTCCTCAAATATCAACCCTAAGGCTCAATTTCATCATTTATACGCACATAATTCCATTTCAAAACCTCACATTAACAAGGGACCCAAAACTAAGAAACCCCTCTTTTAAACATTTCAAATTTCAAACCCTAACTTCCCAAAATTTCCAAATCTCACCATTTATACAAAATGACTAATATTTATGTTAAAACACATAAGAAAGAGTAGTTTATCCCTACCTCAAATGAAGAGACTCAAAGGAGATGAAGAGAGGAACCCAAGATGCTCCAAATCCAATATTTTTCGGATAAAAAGTAGCCCACACGATACTCCACTCTTTTTACAAAGGAAGTAGGGTAGAAACCCTCTAGATCAAGTGTATTGGTAGAGAGAAGAAGTGTGTAGAGAGAGAGTGTGTCGGATCTAGGGTTTGAGAAGAAAATGAGATGAAAAAGTGATGTATAAACTTGCTGCTGCGAACTGATATATACAGGGCTCGCTCGAGCGAATGAGTGGTCGCTCGAGCGACCAGACACAAATAGACCTCGCTCGAGCGCAAGAAGCTTTGCTCGAGCGAAAAATGAAAAGCTTCAGGTCTGCAACCCAGACGCAAGCTCAAGTGCAAGAGTGCTCGCTCGAGCGAAGGAACACAAAACATAGAGCTCGCTCGCTTGAGCGACAAAAGCCTCGCTCGAGCGAAGAATACTAACCTTCAGGTTTTTCCAAGACGCAGACGCACGCTCGAGCGCAAGAGTGCTCGCTCGAGCCAAGAGACACATCAAAGAAAGCTCACTCAAGCGCAAGAACCTTCGCTCGAGCGAAGAAGCAAAAACCCAAGGCTTGCTCGAGCGAAGATGCTAAATTCTAGACAGCAACCATTTGTTCTAACACCCAACCAACCTGTTCCAAACTTACCCAATGCATCCCACAACTTAAATACAAAGAATTAAAGGACGGAAATGAGATATAGACAACAACAACCACTTACGGAACCGAGTCCGGAATACAATAAACAATGGAGGAAAACCAGGATCGTTATAACCTTCCCCCCTTAAAGAATTTTGTCCCCGAAATTAGATATATAAGTTTCAAAATTTTGATCTATTCAATTCTCAACAAGATTACAACTCAACATTTACCATCATGACTCATCACCGGTCATTCCATCTCTTCTCAAGAGAACAATTTCACAAATATAGCTCAATATGCATTATCAACATGCATTCTTTTGAATTTCAACAAATCCCAATACACATATTCTACAATTCCATAACATATGCAATGTTAAAAACATATTTTCACTTCTACTACACATTTAACATATACAATGTTAAATTAAACTCATTTATTTGAAACATATACAACAATTTCAATATTTCCATAATCCGAAACATATACAATGTTCTTAGAATTTATCACAAAACAAATTTCTCAATATAAGCTCAAACATCCACGAATAGGTCTGGATATTTTTCTCGAACCTCCAATTCACGTTCCCAAGTGGCTTCCTCAATCCCGTGATGTTTCCACAGTACTTTGACCAAAGGAATCGTCTTGCCTCGCAAAACTTGGTCCAGTCTATCCAAGACCCTCACCAGTCTCTCCTCATACGAAGCATCCTCATCAACCTCTAAGTCGGTCCAATCCAACACATGTGATGGATCCGGCTCATATTTCCGAAGTATACTAACATGAAACACATCATGCACTCCGGACAACTGCGGCGATAATGCTAAACTGTAGGCAACCTCCCCAATCCGCTCAAGGATCTCAAAAGGGCCAATAAATCGAGGGGATAACTTCCCACTCTTCCCAAACCTCATCAAATCCCGCCTAGGTGATATTTTCAGAAAGACGTGATCCCCCACCTCAAATGACAAAGGTCTCCTTCTACAGTCGGCATAACTCTTTTGGCGACTCTGGGCTGTAACTAGCCTCTTACGGATAAGTGCTACTTTCTCTGTCGTTTCTCATACCAACAAAGGTGCATCACCCACCTCTGCCCAACAAACTAGAGATCTACACGGTCGGCCATACAAAGCCTCAAATGGTGCTATACCAATACTCGATTGGAAACTGTTGTTGTAGGCAAACTCCACCAACGGTAAGTGTCTCTTCCACAACCCTTTAAAGTCAAGGACACAGCCTCGAAGCATATCCTCAAGTATCTGAATAGTACACTTGGACTGCCCGTTAGTTTAAGGATGGTAAGCCATGCTAAAGGTCAATCTGGTGCCCAAGGCACTATGCAAACTCTGCTACAACCTAGCAGTAAAATGCAGATCTCTATCTGAGACAATCGACACTGGGACCCCGTGCAACCTCACTATGTCCCAAATATACAAGTCGGCTAGATGATCTACCGAATCTCTTACGCGCATAGGAATAAAATGTGCCGACTTAGCCAAACGGTCCACTATCACCTAAATGGCATCACTGCCCCGTTGAGTTCTCAGAAGACCCACAACAAAATCCATCGTGACATGCTCCCATTTCCACTCGGCAATAGGCAAGGGTTGCAACAAACCCGTTGGCCTCTGATGCTCGGCCTTCACTAGTAAGGCACTTAGATACAAAAACTGCCACATCCTTTTTCATACCCCTCCACCAAAATTGGCGACTTAGATCATGATACATCTTTGTGCCTTCCGGTTGCACCGCAAGGCGTGAATGGTAAAACTCTCGGAGTACTTCCTCTCGGCAAGACTCTAGCACAAACAAACGGTCTCGGTACCTCACACTCAGGTCAGGATACATAGTCAAACCCTTCTCAACCTTTCCACTGGAGATCTTCTCCCGAAGGGATTCTACCTCAAAGTCACCCCTCTGTGCCTCTAACACTCGGTTCACGAGTGTAGGTTGTGTAACTACAGAAAACAAAGCCGCAGACTCGACAGACTGGCCCAGAAGCAAGTCAAACTCTCCAAGAGCACCTAATATCTCCCATTCCCGGATAGCAATACAAGCTACATCACCAATGGACTTCCTACTAAGGGCATTGGCCACAACGTTGGCCTTTCTTGGATGATAATGCAACTCAAAGTCATAATCTTCTATGAACTCCATCCACCTCGTTTGCCCCAAATTCAAGTCCTTCTGTGTAAACAGATACTTCAGACTCTTATGATCCGAGAACACCTCGAATCTCTCAACATAAAGGTAGTGCCCCCAAATCTTCAAGGCAAATATCACAGCTGCCAACTCTAGGTCATGTGTAGAATAGTTCTTCTCACGTGTTTTCAATTGACGTGAACCATAGGCCACTAATTTTCCCTCTTGCATCAACACACAACCCAAACCCTCTCATGAGGTGTCACAATAGACTGCATAACCCAAACCCCTCTCCGGAATAATCAAGACTGGAGCGGTGGTAAGTCTAACTTTAAGCTCTTGGAACGACTTTTCACAAGTCTCACTCCACACAAATTTGACCCCTTTCCGCATCAATTTAGTCAAAGGCGAAGCTAGCCTAGAGAAATCTTTCACAAACCGACGGTAATACCCAGCCAATCCTAGAAAACTACGGATCTCAAAGACATTCTTAGGTTGTACCCAATCCTGCACTGCCTCTATCTTGGATGAATCTATAGTCACTCCTTCCCCAGATACCACGTGGCCTAAGAATTTAGCATTTCTTAGCCAGAACTCACACTTCCCAAACTTAGCATATAGCTTATGGGCTCTAAGCAACTCAAGCACCACTCGTAAGTGTTCTTCGTACTCCTCTTCAGAAGGTGAATAAATCAGAATGTCATCCACGAAAACGACCACAAAGCGATCTAAGAACCCCCGGAAGATCCGATTCATCAAGTCCATGAACATAGCCAGAGCATTGGTGAGCTCAAAAGGCATCACCAGAAACTCATAGTGGCCATACCGCATACGGAATGCCGTCTTCGGGATATCTTCCTCCATGACCCTCAACTGATGGTAACCCGATCTCAAGTCTATCTTAGAGAAATAGCGGGATCCTTTTAACTGGTCAAACAAATCATCTATATGAGGCATAGGGTAATTGTTCTTAACCATAGCCTGATTCAACTTTCGGTAGTCAATATAAAGTCTCAAAACCCCATCTTTCCTTTTAGCAAAGAGGGCCGGTGCTCCCCAAGGCGAAGTACTAGGCGAATAAAACCCTTATCTAGTAACTCCTGGAGTTGAATCTTCAACTCACTCAATTTAGCTGGGCCAAAACGATACAGCGCCATGGAAATCGGTGCCGTGCCAGGCACTAAATCAATAGAGAACTCGATCTCTCGATGAGGTGGTGAACTAACAAGGTCCTCGGGAAAGACATCCGAGTACTCACAAACCGCTCTGGGTAACTCAGTCTGGGTCTCATCACACTCACTACCCATATAGGTAGCGAGAAGACGACTAAGCTCACTTCGCTCTCGCGGATCATACACCGGTGGTAAAACCCTACCAACCCGATCTCCCAAAAAATGAAAACAATCTCCGCTCAAGGTACATACAGTAACCCTCTGGCGGTAACAGTCTATAATAGCCCGGTATGACGATAACCAGTCCATACTCAAAATCACATCAAACCCAGACATAACCATTACTACAAATGAAAATGGAAGCCGACAATCAGCGACCTCTATATCACAACCTCTGCATCCTTGTTTCAAAATCAATTCACCCCCAATAGGTGATACAACACAAATAGGAGATGTTAACTGCGCCAACTCCAACCCCAAAATAGATGCAAATGCAGCAGATATAAATGAATGGGATGCACCCGTATCAATCAACACATTAGCAACCGAGTTGCAAAACAGAAAGGTACCTCTCACAATAGATGGAGTCGGTACAAGATCCTGCGCTGTAACAGTATACACGCGCCCTGAAGGTCTCTAATCTACCTGCTTACCTCTCGGAGCATAAGACTGCTACACAGACTGAGCCAAAGAGGCTCCTTGGTTGGCCCCCGAGGCCTGAACTGGCTGATGGCTCTGTGTCTGTCTCAAACCAGACGCACCACATGTGCCACTCAACTACGGGCAAAACCTCTTCAGGTTTAATTGCTAAGTCCTTTTCACTACGGCCCATAGATCGGTCCTCTACAATATCTAGGCCTAGCTTGGCCCTAAATGCACATAAAAACTCCCTCCCAATTGTCCCTTAATTCCATCTGTAATGCATGATTTGGGATTACCTGTTACCAGCCGAGCTGAAGGTCCAAAACCGACCGAGCTAAAGCAAGTAGTCCCATCGAGTTCATGTTCTACCGGGCTATCAATTAGTCCGGTTCTTAAATGTCTTTTCAATCGCTCTGTACGTCTGAATCATTTTCTATTCCCTTGGACACGTGGCTGGCTCCCATTGGCCAAGTATAGCTGTCACAGCCATTTTTGTACTCTAAAAATTTTGAACAGTCCCGCCCATTTCGTGTGTTTTATACAAAAGCACCCCTGTAACAAGCCCGCGGGGGATCTCGCTACAGCTCGGACTCGATTTGTGTCACGGTTCTTAATCTTGAACCAAAGAGTCCAAATCCGGCAAATCGTTTTGGAAAACAGATTTTTGAAAGAAGTGCCAAACATGGACTGCTTTGCCAGATACAGAGTCGCCACCTAAATATTTTATTTTTGGGAAATTTAGGAAACCCTGACTCGGTGCCGAAGGCCACGTGTCCGTCATCACCAAAGTTGCCTCGGCTCGGGAACTTGGGTACGATTGGGGAAGGTCACTTCGTGAGCACCCCCGCTCGCCCGGTCAAAGACCGACCTCTACTAACCATGATATCTATTTTTGAAAACATTGTGCGTTCTTATTCCGGTTACTAGCCTAGATTTACTATGTGATGCGCACAGCATACAAGTATAGACTGGATCGCCTGAATTGGAACAAAACATTTCATGTTTGTTTGTTTGAAAAATGGTTTGCTACCCGCAGGTAGGCTTAAAATGTAGATTTTGCCACCTCGGTGGGCTTAGAAAACATGGTTTTGCCACTATCTAGTGGGCTTAAAACAAACAGTCAACGCATTGTCCCAATTCAAGTAACTCAGCCTCCACCCACAGGCATTCAAGGCAGTTATATCATATAAGCATATAGCCTCATGGTAAGCATGCTATTCATGGCAACACTCACACACATGCAAGGATGCTAAAGCATAAAACTCACTGAGTACTCCAAGCCAAAAACAAAAATTGATTAGAAATCATGTATGATCCTAAATGTACAGAATGCCTAATGCAACACATGCAAAGATGCAAACTATAGCAGGCTCGGCTATTCTAAACATGGCATATGGAATGCTACAACTAACACGTATTCAATTTGGAATTGAAATACAAATGCAGTTTGTATGATGCGCCGAGCCCGGTGCGTGCAAAACAGATGAATGATGCAAACATGCTGTCATACTATATGCTAATCGAAATATGCCCTAATCTAACCATCATAAGCGGGTAAATAAAAGGGAAGAAAGACGTGGGGTTGGAAGACATACATCACACTCACGCACACTTATTACAATTTTGCCCTCGCGTAGAGGGTCCGAATAAATAATACAGTCCGAAATGAAAGAATAATACAGTCCGAAATATACAGATTCCTAATTAATTAACAAATTAACCTAAGAAAGCTATAAACTGGCATGCAAGCCAGGGGCTGCCTCATTTCCGTTGAATGATGTATGCTGGGCTGCCTTTTCGGAAATCCACTGGGATGCCCCAATTAGCCTCTGTTTGCAATGTTTCTCGAAATGCGTGCCCGACTCTGAAAAGTTGCTGATTCTTGATATGCTGCAACAGAGAGCAGGAAAGGGGCATAGCAATGTATTTCACAAATATATGCATGCCTCGATCCTCGTGCCACCAATCACGCATAACGATGCATGATGGCTGAGGAATCGGATTGCACAACTCAATATAGGATGAATGCGGATGAATGCTACAGCAAAACCTAGCTCCATCATGGATAATCCGGAGTGTCGGTGACTTGGGAATTGAGACCCGTTCCGTCGCTCGGAGGACAAAACGTGCCTCGTTTCCCATGCCCGGGCTAACTCCTATCCCGAACACAATGCAATATGCATGATATGCATGAAATGTAACTAATATACATTCCTAACATACACAATGCTATGAAAATAAGATGCCTCGAAATGCGTGCACACGGGCACGCAAACCGAGGCAATGATCCTAAGGCATGAAATGGCATACGCAATGCCAATTGGACTTATACTAACACAAGTGGACCTCAGCCACACTCACATAAGAGGCCGATGGATGAAAATGAAGCGCCTCGAAATGCGTGCACACGGGCGCGTAAACCGAGGCGATGGCCCTAAGGCATGAAATGGCATGAAATATGATATACAATGAGACTAAAATGAGATGTCTCGAAATGCGTGCCCACAGGTACGCAAATTGAGAAAATGGCATACGGAATGCAATGAAGCTAAAATGATATGCAAATACAAAATGGGCTTACACCAACACGAGGGAGCCTCAGCCACACTCACACGGGAGGCCGACGGATGAAAATGAAGCGCCTCGAAATGCGTGCACACGGGCACGCAAACCGAGGCAATGACATACGCAATGCGATGAGACTAAAATGGCATACAGAATGCAGAATGGGCTTACACCAACACGAGGGAGCCTCAGCCACACCCACATAGGAGGCCATCGGATGAAAATGAGATGCCTCGAAATGCGTGCACGCGGGCATGCAAACCGAGGCGATGGCCGTAAGGCATGAAATGACATGGAAATGATATGCAAACATGCAAATGAATTTTGGCACTCACAAATGATACAAAACAGTCCCGAAAGGTGGGGAAATGACACCAAATGTACGGAATGGTCCCGAAATGCGATATTAAGCACCCGAAATGGCCTACAGCCATACTAAACATGCATGATATGGACATGACATACAAAATAGTAGCAAGGTAGCCCCAAAATAGCATTTTTCAGTCTAGAAACAAGGCCAAACAGCAAGCATGGATAGGGCAACAATAGCATGCAAAAATACGGGCCAAGAGAGGGATATTGAAGCAAGTGATACATGCCATGCCCAAACTGAAAAATACTCTTCTACAACACTGATGAGGGACTAAAAATATGAACATTTACAGTAGATGACATCCCCCAACTCAGTATGAAAACATGCTAAAAATGTCATGCAAGAACTAGGATACATAAGGCTATAACATGAGGTACCCCAAAAATTCATCAAACCAGAAAAGACCCTTAATGAAATATGTCAATAAGATCAAAATATGACTCTTTCCAGTTCTGATGATGGCCGAAAACAGAAGCTAGATAAGCTTAAAAAGGCATGCAAAATGGGGGTCAAAGAGGGGTATAGAGACAAGTATAACATGGAGACCCCCAACAAGATTGATCCCTTATACAATGTTGAAGAGGGGCACAAAATAAGCTTACTCACAGTTCATGACATGCTCCAAAACAGACTACATGTAGGTCAAATAAATCATGCAATTTTACGGTAAATTGAAGGAATTGTGAAGAAAGTGCATGATAGAGAGGCCAAACAGGGTTGAGCCCTTCTTCAATGTTGAAGAGGGGCTCAAAATAGGCCCTCTTACAGTTTACATTATGCTCGAAAACAGATCACTCCTAGGCTAGAAAAAGCATGCAAAAACAAGGGTAAAACATGGATTCAAAGCAAGTGGCATATGGAGCATGAAAACAAGGTTGAGCCCTTCTTCAATGTTGAATAGGGGCTCAAAATAAGTACAATATCAGTTCATGAGATGCTCCAATTCAGATCACACATAGGCCAAATATTCAATGCAAAATAATAGCATATAAGAGGATATTGAAACGAGTGCAAGATGGAGGGCTCAAACAGGGTTGAGCCCTTGAGAAAACATGAAGAATAGCTCAAAATGGACCTAGTTTCAGTTCTGGTCGGAGCCCAAAACAATAAGCTAATAGGCTTAAGAAAAGAGGCAAGAAAGTGGTGTAAAAGAGGGAGTTTGAGACTTACCCTTGAAGACCTTTCTTTCTTTGCTTCTTGACTTGAGAAATGTTGCTTCTAAGCCTCTAAGAACCTCTTCTTGTTGCTGGAAATGAAGTGGTGGTGGTGATGCTTGATGATGATGAACAAAAGGCACCAAAACTTGAAGATTTGAGAGAGATGGATAGAGATATGAATGTGTATGCTCAAGCCAATTTTTCTAACCCTTGGGAGAGTGTTGGAGCTGCTGTTATATAAGCCAAAGAGGAGGAAGCAAGTGGAGGGAAATGCACCTAAGTATTCCCCTTCAAAATATCCCCCGGATTCAGATCTTTTCTGGGGGAAACAGCTGCACAGCTGTAAGGAACACATCCCAAGGAGCATGGCCGGCCAGGTATTTTTACTGCAGGTGGCCGGCCGGCCACCCCCCATGGCCGGCCGACTAGGGGTCAAAAAGGTCAAGTTGATTTAGTGGCCGGCCACCAGGCAATGGTGTCCTCCCATGTGTGCTGAACAAGACCCTGTGGTTCAAATTTGGCAACTCTAAAACAGGAGAGAGAATAGGCCAATTCAAAGAGGGGTTCAAAAGGGTCAAAGAGAGTTACTGGCCGGCCATATGTTTTTAGGGTCCTCCCATGTGTGTACATCACAAATATGTGGTTTTGGCTTGAAGAAAATGGCCCTAGGGTGTTCAACATTAGCCCGGAAGTGAGAAAAACGGGCGCCGGGAGGCGCCGGAAGAGCATAACAAGTTGCTGAGACAATTACTAGCCTCCCACCCTCCAGTGATCTTCCTGGTGATAAAACAGAGGTACCTGTCAAAAATGAACGAAAACCGATGCAAAACGAATGCTCGGGGGCCAAAACACGCAGTTCGGGGTCCCGAAAACCGGCCGTTAAGCACCGAAGTGGTTTTGGCCTCGAAGTGGGTATCTAAGCCCCAGTGTCCCTCGAAAGGGAGTAAATGAGATGCATGCCAAAAACCGGAGGAATCAGAGATTGGGTGGTCCCGAACTGAGGCACATAGCCTGACGGCTCCGAAAACCGGGAACCGGGCTCCGAAATGGGCAAAATGGCCTACGGCCACGAAATGTAGCCCACGGCCACTGAGAGATGGTCTACAGGACCTCTCCCTCCCCTCAGGAAAGAAAACAGAGAAAACCGAGTCTGGTTCGCAAACCGAGGCAAGGCACAGAAGAGAGTTCGGAAGTCCGGAGGTAGGGCGCGCGGCCGCGACTCTGAGACTTCTGAACGAGCATGATATGCAACATCACCAAGCGCTCAATCGGTGACGTCTAAGCCTTAAGGTCGGTCAAAAATGGGGTGTCTACAACCCCTATTTTGAAAAACACTCCAATGTTCGTTTTCTCTTACTCTTAGCGCCTCTGAGTTTTCATTTTCACGACCACAGCATCTGCAAAACTTGTGCTCCAGTAAGCATCCTTACTGTGTTGATCTTTGATCTCTCATTTTATGACTGTAAGTGGCTCAAATGCTTCTTACGTCTTTGTTTTGTCCATGCGTATGCACAGCATAGAAATATATATATATATATATACACATGTGTTTATATATACACTAGAATGTTTGAAGAAATACCACAAACCCAAAAACCACACGCCCAAACCTCAATCGTATTTTGACTGGGTTCTTTAATCAATCTTGAATACAATCCTTTTTGATCCAATAAAACACCACGACCGAGATAAGAACTTGTTTGTGATAGGTGCACACTTGATCGAACTAGATACTTGTTTGCAAATCCCAAGTTGTTTTAAGACCAAGCTAGGTGTTGTTTATTAAACTTGTAGTCTTGATCACGACCAAACTAAGCACTTGGATATAACATTGCAAACTGACCTCCAACCGAGCTAGAGCTCTTATGTTAGCCCTTCCGTTCGACCGAACTGAAAACACCCCGTTTCCCGTATGTGACCGAGCTAAGCTTTTACAATTCTTTTTGTAAATTGACTGTTTACTTAGTCCGGTCCAATTGTCTGGGCATAACACTTCTTATTTCCACTTTGCAGACTTGACTAGGTTGGCCAGGCACGCCCTTGCACCCTACCCCTAGGCAGCTTTGCTCAACCGAGCCAACCAAAGCCTCAGTCGCGCCGAGCTAGGCTTAATTTATTTACAACTTAAGTTAAATGGGTAAATACCGGTTCCTGGTGGACTCACCTGGGGCGATAGCCGAGTTTTGAAAGGACTATCACATTCTTGATGATGTATATCTCTCATTAGCCAAACTAGATACCACGCCTTGGGGAAAACCGGCTTTGTTCCCTTTACCGTAATATCCATTGTAGAAGCCGGTCTTCGATTTCCCGTTCAGCCTCTCCTTTGTGAATTCCTTAGGTAGACAAGACTCTGTCCCACCCAACTTTCCACAAATTCATATAGAATAATAAACGGCATCACCAAACTAAACCGTCAGCTTGGCCTTAACCTCGATTTAGCCGAGCTATTCCATCAATACTCACTCGACCAAAATAAGGACGGCTGGGTATATTATTTAAGAATAAGAAGATGCCGAGAGAAAATAATTAAAAATACACCGGACAAAGACGTGAATGACGACGAATTCTTCTGGGTTTCTGGCAATTTTAAAGACCAGGAAGCCCAGATACCGGGCTACAATATTAACTGGAATAAAGGAACAGCCAGTATGAATACCTCGGCTTAGTTTGTCTGTTTTTTGCTCTTACTGTTTATAACTTTTACACCGCACTAACCATTGCCTTTCTCCTTATGCAGACTTGAACCAGCTAAAGTCACAATACCAATACCCCAACCTAGACGCTTTCCATGTCGCGCTTCGATACCGTCATCGAGGTTGGGCTGAGCTACTTAACTTCGAGCCGACCTACCGGTATAGCGGAAGAAGGAAGGTTAGGGTAACCGATTTTCTTTTGGAACCATCACCAGAACCGGACCCCAACTTGCCACAAATCAACCTCATTCCCTTAATCGAAGAGCAAGAAATAGCCAAGCGGCGAGTTGTTCGAGCCCTAATCACTAAACAAACATCCACTCCCATTGTTGATGCTCAGACCGAGGCCCCACAAGCCAGTCAGACACACGAAGCAGTGGTAGCCCTACCCTCTGCCCGAGCTACCTCATCCCGGCCCAACAAACGGTCACGCACACAAAGCCTGAGGGATGAGGATGAGCCATCCCAAACCGAGTTCCAAGAAACAACAATCTCCTAAGGCCTCAACCGTCCTAGCTCTTCAAGATCTCCCTCCCCGCCAGTCTGGGTGCCAATAGCCACCTTCAGGGGCCGAGCTATTACAGCCTCGGACTCCGTCAGCGCCGAGAAGGACCATATGTTGGCCTTCAACCTAGCAAAGAGTGTCTGCCTTCCTGCCGACATGGAGTAGCATGAGGGTTTGACCGAGCTGAAGGCTATTCGCTCGGCCTCCAAATCAATGATTCTGGTAAGCCCAAAAAAATCCCCTCAAACTTTAAACATTTGTTACGGTCCGAGTGTGTTGGTTGTCTCCTAACCGCTCTAAACAATGCAGGCCCTACAAAAGAGCCAAGTCCCTCATAAACGAATTCTTGAGCTCAGGAAGATGGCACGGTCAGCCATCGCCGAGGTAAAATCCAAAGCAACCGAGCTGAAGGATGCACAGGCCAAGCTAGCGGAACTGGAGGCCGAAAATTCAAGGCTCACTGGACTGGTAAGCACGGTGGAGGCTGACAAGAAAAAGGTGTTAGTCGAGAAAAAAGACCATTACCTACGTGAGCTGGCCAAGATTAAGAAGAAGAAAAATGCCGAGCTGGAGGACCTGAAGAAAAAGATACAAGACGCAGAGGACCGAGGTTTCAAGGAAAGAGAGGAAACGTATGTCCAGCAATGTGAAGCTGCCAAGGATATTTTCTTCAAATGCGGTTGGAAAGCCGCTGCTGAAAAGCTCGGTTGCGGACACGACTCCGACGTCTTCCTGAATCCCCCTCCCCACTTCATACTAGGCTACATGGCAGACTATGCTAACGTGGTCCAACAAAAGTTCCTTCAGGAGGGGGAGGAGGATGAGGTCCCAGCTCCTGACAATACGCCAAATACCTAACTCGGTCACCAGTCTACTCCTCCTGTGGACTCTAGCCCACCTCTGCCTGCTGACATGATGTCTACGACCGAGCCTAACCAGGGGGCTCATCTCATAGCCGAGCTATCCCTCGGTGAAGTTCGGGTCGATTTGGACGCCGATCTGGACGATCTCTTCATTTGATTTTTCCTTTTTCTTTTTTCTGCTATCAATGAAGTTTGTAACTGGGCTCAAGCCCCTCCCTTTGAAAATTTTGAAATGGAATGAAATCTGCTCTTTTTTCTTTAACTGTTTGTTCGGTTATACTCTTACTTGTAATTTTTTTTTTGTTGTTTTGCTCGGTTACCATACTAAATTTTTATGGCCGAGATATCCATCTCGGTTCAAGAGCCTTGTAATCTGTTCTATATGTTGGTTATACTTGCCAACCTTCTTCAGCCTAGATCCTTATCTCGACTGAAGAGAGCTAAAAGTTGGTTATTCCTGCCAACCTTCTTCAACCTAGATCCTTATCTCGGCTGAAGATAGCTAAATGTTGGTTATTCCTGCCAACCTTCTTCAGCCTGGATCCTTATCTCGGCTGAAGAGAGCTAAATGTTGGTTATTCCTGCCAACCTCCTTCAGCCTAATCCTGATCTCGGCTGAAGAGAGCTAAATATTGGTTATTCTTGCCAACCTCCTTCAGCCTAGATCTTGATCTCGGCTAAAGAGAGCTCAATGTTGGTTATTCCTACCAACCTCCTTCAGCCGAGATCCTGATCTCGGCTGAAGAGAGCTAAATGTTAGTTATTCCTACCAACCTTCTTCAGCCTAGATCCTGATCTCGGCTGAAGAGAGCTCGATGTTTGGTTATTCCTGCCAAACTTTCTGATTGCCCCTTGCTGGCAATGATTGAGACCAACTTTTACAGTAGAAAAACTTATGCTAAAAAAATTATTTGTTTTATTTGAAAAAGGGAAAAAATTACAAATATTCTAAGAAAAAGCTAAAAATAAAATAACTTGAGATTGACAGTGTTCCATGGCCTAGGAATAGCCTTGCTGTCTCCATCTTCCAAGTGATATGCCCTTTTTCTTGCTAAACCAACCACTTTGTATGTTCCTTCCCAGTTAGGTCCCAACTTGCCATTTTCGGGTACCAAAGTATTGCCCATTACTTTGCATAATACCCAATCCCCAATCTTGAAATGCCTCAGATGCACCGTTTTGTTATATTTTCTAGATAACTCCTGCTGGTATGAGGCAATGTGAACTAAAGCTCTTTCCTTTCTCTCTTCTGCAAGGTTGAGTTCCAAGGTTATGGCTTCTTCATTCAAGTTTGGGTCAAAATTTTCACTTCTAATAGTGGGGAGGCCTACTTCCAGTGGGATTACTGCCTCCATGCCATAGGCCAAAGAAAAAGATGTTTCACCAGTTAACCGCCGATGTGTGGTACGGTAAGCCCATAAAACATGAGGAAGTTCCTCAACCCACTTGCCTTTTGCTCTCTCCAACCTTTTCTTTGAACCATCTAAGACGACTTTGTTTGAAGCTTCTGCTGGCGTAGAGTTGTAGAATTCTATTTTGTATTCCTCGCAAATGCCCGTGAAGATTTTTCCATCGAACTGAGTGCCATTGTCAGATATTAGAGCCTTGGGTATGCCGAATAGGGTTATGATACTCTACCAGACGAACTTCTTTACATCTTTCTCCTTTATTGATGTGAGTGCTTCAGCCTCCACCCACTTTGTGAAGTAGTCTGTTGCTGCGAGAAAGAACTTTCTGTTGCCGGGTGCTATTGGAAGTGGTCCCATTATGTCCAGCCCCACATTACGAAGGGCCATGGGCTAGTTAATGGTAGAAGCTCTCTGGCTGGTTGGTGTATCTGGTGTGCGAACTTCTGACATTTCTCGCACCTTTTGACATACTTCTCAGAATCTGCCTGCGTGTATGGCCACTAATATCCTTGTGAGATTGCTCTGTAAGCCAATGATCTTTCCCCTTGGTGGCTTCCGCATACGCCTTCATGTATCTCGAACAAAAATGCATCGACCTTGCTAGGATGGACACATTTCAAGTAAGGTCCCGTGAAGGATTTTTTTGTATAACGCCAATGATGGAGAGAGCCAAAATCGCTGTGACTTTGCTCTTATTTTGTTGGCCTCTTTCTTCTCTTCAAGTAAGATGCCGTCTTTTAAGAATACTATAATGGGATCCATCCATGAAGGGCCTAGTTTGGCACAACATACCTCTGCTACTTTGGGTTCTTCAATGCTTGGTCTGGGTAGGAAGTCGATCAGTAATGGATGTGGGATAGATGTATCTTCCATTGAAGCAAAACTTGCTAGTTCGTCTGCTCTACTGTTTTCTTCTCGGCCGATTTGCTCTATCCGCACTACTTCGAACTTCATGATCTCCTTTCTGACTAGCTCTTGGTACTTAGCCATCCTTTCATCTTTCGCCTCGTAGTCACCTGAAATCTGGTTTACTACCAGCTGGGACTCACTGTAAACCATTAACTCAGTGGCCTTCATAAAAAGTGCTGATTTTAGGCTTGCTAAAAGCGCTTCATACTCCGCCTCATTGTTTGATACTAGAAAACCAAGGTTGACTGCTTGTTCCACTATTAGGCCATCTGGTGAGATGAGGACTATGCCAAGTCCTGCACCGTGCCTATTGGATGCTCCATCCAAGAAGAGCTTCCACATCTCTCCGACAAATAGTTTCCAGCAAGTAGAGGGGTCGGATGATGTCTTGGGGTTATGTGTGTTGCTGATGTTTTCTTCCAAGTCCATGCTTACTGTTGGGGTTTGCTCTTCATTATCTGACTGCCCCAAGTTTTTACTTGTTGATTAGTCCTTGCTGGAAATAGCATGGTTTGCCCCTTCATTCCTGTCTTCAATCCTGTATGGCTTGGAATGAAACTGGGCATCTTATTTTGGAGGTTGCGCAGTTCCTGCGGTACTTTCCATCCCCATTTCGGTTGTATTGGTCAAGTCAACTGGGCAGATGTGATGACTTTCTGGTGTGAACTCAGCCACAAAGTCTGCTAAAGCTTGGGCTTGTATTGCTGTTTTGGGTTGAAATTTGATATCGAACTGTCCCAACTCCATCACCCATTTCAAGATTCGTCCAGAAAAATGTGCCCTCTTGAACAAGGCTTTAATGGAAAAGCCATTAGGACGATCACGGTGTGGGCATGGAAGTAGTGCGACAACTTTCTTGAGGCCATCATCAAAGCCAATACCAGTTTTTCCAATGGTAGGTACTTAGTTTCGGCGCCCAGCAAGGTTTTGCTGACATAAAAGATAGGCAAGTGTTGGATTCCTTTTGCTCTGACCAATACTGCACTAACTGCATGCTGTGAAACTGCTAAGTACAAAAAACTCTTCTCCTGGTACTGGGGTTACTAGCAACGGAGGAGAGGTCATGTAGTCTTTTAAGCTCTCTAGGCCGCGGTCGCATTCTTCATCCCACTCAAATTTGGCCTTCAATGCTTGGAAGAATGGTCGACATCTGTCTGATGACCGACTTATGAACCGATTGAGTGCAGCTGCTAGGCCAGTGAGATGCTGCACCTCTTTGACTATGTTGGGCCTCTCAAGATCCTAGATTGCTTTGATTTGAGAGGGGTCTGCTTCTATACCTCGGTTGGTCACCAGAAAACTTAGGAATTTTCCTGATCCTACGCCAAATGCACACTTGGATGCATTTAGACGCAACTTGTTCTTTTTCAGAATTTGGAACATTTCATCTAGCTCCCTGAGATGGTCCTTCTCATTCTTGCTTTTGACCACCATGTCATCTATGTAAGCCTCCATTGTTCTGCCTAACAATGGTTCGAACATTTTGGTGACCATCCGTTGGAATGTAGCCCCTGCGTTCTTTAGGCCAAAGGGCATGACCTTCTAACAATATAATCCTCTAGGCGTTGTAAATGATGTGACCTCTTGGTCTGGTTTATACATAGCGATCTGATGGTAACCTCTGTACGCATTAAGGAAGCTGTGGGAGCCGAATATTTGACAAAGGCAGAAGGCGCACGCAATACACGGCTGATAATAATCGGCTGTATCCAAATACAATATTTGAGCTGAATAGGTGCGCAGCATTGGAGCCGGTTAATGTAAAGGATAATGATCAAAAAGTAGGCCCTGGCCCTGAGGATCGAGAAAAATAGGTATAAATACAGGAACAACATATTTAGTAGGTATGTAAGAATCACTCCACTTTACTTAGACAAGAAGCTATCTTGAGTGTCAGAACTAACTTGTCCGTCGGAGTGCTAATTCCGGCACCCCCGACCGGAGTGTTTCCATCTTTTCAGGTGACTAGCTGAGGATCGCCAGCGTCTCCTAGGATCTTAAGAGTATTTCCAAACCACTTCTCCACAATTGGCGTCGTCTGTGGGAATACTCAAATACATCCGTGGTAGGCGTGACTGAAGATCCTCCGGTAGCCATTGACGAGACCGCACAGGAAGATGACCTCACTCCAGTAAATATGCTTGGGAAAGAAACCATCGCGGCAAGACGCGCCTTGAACTTCGATTCACCAACGACTTCAGCGCAAGAGACAATGCAGGCGATCATGGAACAAGCAAAGCAGAACGAACAGAGGTTGGAGAACATGATCGCTGAAAATGAACGTCTCCGTCCAGATTTGGCCCTCGAAGTCGCAAAATCGAAAGAAGCCATGCGCCAAGATCCCGAACGACCTCCGAGGGCCGGTGGACAACGACCTCGAGCCCGACCAAAGGATACCACTAGCGACTCCAACTCATTATCCACGGAGCTCACCAAGAAGGGACGATCCGAAACTTCCAGCTCCTCCGAAAATAGTCTACATACGAGGAACAAGCGCAGGCGGAGCAGTTCAGACGAAGAAGACCAGCACGATCCTTTTGTCCGACAGATTGCAAGGGCAGCCCTGCCCAAGAAGTTCAAAGCTCCATCATTCACTCTTTACGATGGCAAATCAGACCCCACTAATCATATCCGTCATTACAAGCAGGCCATGACATTGCATGCAGACAACGAAGCCCTCATGTGCCGAATATTCCCCAGCAGCCTGGGGCCATTAGCTGTCAGGTGGTATTACAAGCTGGAGCCGGCTTCCATCAAAAGCTTCCATCAATTACAGAAGTCCTTAAGGGCTAGGTTCATCACCAACGAGGTACAGCCGAAGCAGGCCGACTCCCTCTGGGCCATGCAGATTCAGTCAGGAGAAACGCTCAGAGCATATTCGGCGCTATTGGGAGTGCTTCAACCTCGTCGATGACGCTTGCAATGACTCCATAGCCATCACCGCCTTCAAAATGGGACTACATCCTGATAGTTCTCTTCGCAGTTCCCTGACCAGAAGACCCCCTAAAACAGTCTGGGCATTGATGAAAAAAGTTGAGGAGTATTGCAAAGTGGAAGATGATGCCTTGAGAATAAAAGCCGGCCAAATGTCTAATAACACGGCCCTCCCTGAAATTGCTCAACTAATAAGCTCCGTGCCATCTCCTAGCCCAGAGCCTCGGCAACGCGCTAGACGAGACAAAAGGCGGGATACTTGCCGAACAAGCGATCAATGTTCCCACCGGACGAATGAGCAACTGCAAGTCAACAGCAGACGCTCGAGGCGTGCCGACAAAAAGTACACAGAGTTGTTAGAACCAATCGCTGCAATCATGACCAAAGTCCAACACCTTCCATTCTTCAAATGGCCGTCAAAGATGGTAGGGCCGCCTGACACGCGAAGAAGGGATCGGCGGTGCGAATATTACAAAGATCACGGCCACGAAACAGAGAGCTGCTACGCATTAAAAGACCACCTGGAAGAACTAGTGCAAGATGGCCGACTGCAACAGTATGTGAGACAGGGAAAGCCAACCAAGGCACTAGCCTTGAGGCAGGACTCTCCTCCACTTGGTGTGATCCATGTAATCTATAGCCTACCTGCACCCCCAACCATGCACACAATTCAATCGCATCCAATCCCCCAGGCGCAATGTATTTCGACTGAATGGCCCAAAGAAGCTCCGACAATCGCTTTCAATGACTCCGACCATAGTGGTACAACAGCTTCCCACATTGATCCGTTGGTCATTACATTATGAATAAACCGGTTCGCCATTGAACGAATTCTCATAGACCCAGGGAGTACTTTAGAGGTTATGTATTACCAAACTTTCATCAAACTCGGCCTCAGCGAGTTAGATCTGTGTCCGGCGCCTCGTCCATTGTTCGGCTTTAATATGAATCCCGAATACCCGTTAGGAAAGATCGTACTACCTGTCTGAGCGGGCTCCAGAACGGTCGAAGTAGAATTCCTGGTCGTAAAGCTCCCTTCGCCATATAATGTCATCATGGGGCGAACCTGGATACATATTATGAAGGCCGTTCCAAGCACTTATCATCAGCTTATGTGCTTCCCGACAGCCCGTGGCATTGAAGAGATCCGTGGCTCCTCCCAATCGGCACAAGCAGCGATTTTATGAAAACCCTATCACTGACCGATTTGTGGGCTTTGATACTTGTGTATATTTCACTTCTGCAATGCAAACCATCTTTCTTTGTCGTTCAATTTATTTCACAAACCCCATTGTGACGCCCATTATGACGACGATTTGGAATCCCCCCTTTGGTGCATGTCACCTTAGGGCCGATCAAGTCTCCGGATTCGGAGCGCCCTTCGTGGATATCACGATTGGCCACATTAAGTCTCCGGATTCGGAGCCCCCTTAGGTGCATATCACCTTAGGGCCGATTAAGTCTCCGGATTCGGAGCCCCCTTAAGTGCATGTCACCTTAGGGCTGATTAAGTCTCCGGATTCGGAGCCCCCTTAGGTGCATGTCACCTTAGGGCCGATCAAGTCTCCGGATTCAGAGTGCCCTTCGTGGATATCACGATTGGCCACATTAAGTCTTCAGATTCAGAGCCCCCTTAGGTGCATGTCACCTTAGGACCGATTAAGTCTCCGGATTCGGAGCCCCCTTTGGTGCATGTCACCTTAGGGCCGATCAAGTCTCCGGATTCGGAGCGCCCTTCGCGGATATCACGATTGGCCACATTAAGTCTCCGGATTCGGAGCCCCCTTAGGTGCATGTCACCTTAGGGCCGATTAAGTCTCCGGATTCGGAGCCCCCTTAGGTGCATGTCACCTTAGGGCCGATTAAGTCTCCGGATTCGGAGCCCCCTTTGGTGCATGTCACCTTAGGGCCGATCAAGTCTCCGGATTCGGAGCGCCCTTCGTGGATATCACGATTGGCCACATTAAGTCTTCGGATTCAAAGCCCCCTTAGGTGCATGTCACCTTAGGGCTGATCAAATCTCCGGATTCGGAGCCCCCTTTGGTGCATGTCACCTTAGGGCCGATCAAGTGTCCGGATTCGGAGCGCCCTTCGTGGATATCACGATTGGCCACATTGTCTCCGGATTCGGAGCCCCTTAGGTGCATGTCACCTTAGAGCCAATTAAGCCTAGGTACTTCACTAAGCATATTAAAAATCGATTAAGTCTCCGGATTTGGAGCCCCTTAGGTGCATGTCACCTTAGAGCCGATTAAGCCTAGGTGCTTCATTAAGCATATTAAAAATTCAGAACAAGACGTAAATAAGGTCCTTAACTTAGCATATCAAAAATTCAAAGTAAGACCCAAATGTGTGAAATAAAGCTTTTTATTCGATCAAACAGTTGTTACATAAATGCAACTCACATCTGAGCGTTACAATTTTTATTTAATCAGACAGTTGTTACATAAACGCAACTTGCATTTGAGCATTACAATACCCATGTCCGATCTCAAAAGCTAAAAAGGGGAGAAGACGCATTGGTAAAGCGGCAGCGCCGAATCAACTCCCGTCACCCGGAAGTCCTCCGCGGTTTGCAATGCTTTGAGCGAACTGTGCCCAAGTCCTTCCCGGATACTATTGACAATGTCAAGGCAAAGATCCAGGACAAGGAGGGATAAACCCAACGGTCGTTGCCTTTGCTTTCGGGGTGATCTGCTTCGGCGACTTGAAGATTCATGCCAACCTTTGGGCACCCTACTTCCCATACGGATGGATCCTCTGCCGCGATCCATGGCAACACCAAGTTCAGCTGAACACCAGCCTCTAACTAACATTCCCGCTTATCTCGCCTCACATGAGCGATTGTTTATCTATGCAAAGCGCCCACTCCTTTTATTTTCAATACTGGCAGCGATCTCGAGGCCCCAATCCCGAGGTGACTTCGCTAACACTAAATTCAATGAGAAAAACATCGATTGACATTCGCCACGGCGTAGCTATCCAAACGACTTTTTGAAGCACGTGCGCTGGCCAAAAATTTAGGCCCCCAGCCGAGTTAAATTTGCCAAAGCCACTCTACCCACTGGCTTTCGGCTTCTTTAGGTTACAATAGCCTGTCAGGATTAAACGGCTATCAAGTATGGATTGACCCTGCCGGTCAACGCTTATATATTCATTCAAACACTAAAACGAAACACATACATGCCGAATACGAACTGTAATAAAATATTTGTAACAAAACGTTTCTTATTCAACAAAACAAGCAATAAATTACATAGTTTTGAACGTGATACACGTTTCAGCCTTACAACAAATATAATTATGCGGCGTCCCTTCATCATCACTCTTCTCGACTTCAAAAGCAGAAAACGGAAAATGTTTACTGTGATAGAGTGGTGATGCCGAATCAATGCCTGCCGCTCGAAGAGCCTCTGCGGCTTGAGATGCCTTGATCCAACCGTGCCTAAATCCACGATTCTCACATCGGCAAACTTCTTCGGCGAGTTTTTCCTTGGTCTTCTCGATTCCAACTCTTCGGCCTTCATGGAAACCTTTCTCATAGGCCCTTCCCTTCGCGCTCTCCATTGCGAACATACTCGCCATCTCACGATCGGCAAGCGCGGAACTGATGAGCCGGCTGGTAACCTTCTCTTCCACGATTGGGTTTCCCTGCCCGGCGGGTTGTGCCTGAGCCACCTTGGTCTTCCTCAACTCGCGTTCAGCTGCCTCCGCGCGGGCCTCCAAACTTCGAATACGTTCATCCTTCTTCTCCATTTCTCGGCGGGCAGCGTGCAACCGCATGCCGATTTCATAGGCAGTGTACAACCCATTCTCCGCCCCATGAACGCCTTCGTAAAACACTTCGTAATCCTGGCGACCTACCATCAATTGCTGAACCTCAGGCGGGAAAATTTGTCGAGCAAACTCGACCGCTACATTTGGGTCTCGAACGATCGAGTCTGCCTCCGTCATGGGTCTATTCCCCACAAATACCGTGAAGCTTAATGGGCGCGGATTCGCCTCAGGTGCCCTCTCGACTCGAGGTTGGGAAGTTCTGCCCTGCGACTGCTTGTCCCGCTTGGGCGACCTGCTTCGACGTCGAGGAGACTGACGCCTCTCTCGATCCCTGGAACTCCTGCTCCCTGTGCGCGGAGGGTCATTACCACGATTCATGTCTCCACCCAGCTCAGCCAGCGTCTTCGCTTCCCCTCTGCTGTTAAAGAAGAGTCTGTTCGACATTCACTCGATACCCTCAAACGCTGGAGTCAGTTGTCTGCTATGATTATAAAAGTTTTACCTTTAATCATTTATCCTCTAAAGAGGCAGCACCATCGAGGCCATCTCATTAATTGTAAAACCCTCCAACGCCCGGCGCCGACTGTATCGACCCACTTGGGGCAAAGGCAGATATCTATCAAAACTCCTAAGATCGTTTCCTCCGGCGCCCGCTTCCGGCGCCCGAATGATCACGCACCGCCTGGGGCAAGGGCAGATTCATCAATCCATTTGGCTTATGCACCCCAGTCGGCCCATGAATCGATCCTTCACAAATCTTAAGATCGTTTCATACGGCGCCCGAATGATCACGCACCGCCTGGGGCAAGGGCAGATTCATCAATCCATTTGGCTTATGTACCCTAGCTGCCCACGAATCAATCCTTTACAAATCTTAAGGTCGTTTCATCCAGGGCCCGAATGATCATCCATCGCCTGGGGCAATGACAGATTCATCAATCCATTTGGCTTATATACCCCAGCCGGCCCACGAATCGATCCTTCACAAATCTGAAGGTCGTTTCATACAGCGCCCGAATGATCACGCACCACATGGGGCAAGGGCAAATTCATCAATCCATTTGGCTTATGTACCCCAGTCGGCCCACAAATCGATCCTTTACAAATCTTAAGGTCGTTTCATACGGCGCCCGAATGATCACGCAGTGCTTGGGGCAAGGGCAGATACATCAATCCATTTGGCTTATGTACCCCAGCCGGCCCATGAATCGATCCTTCACAATCTTAAGGTCATTTCATACGGCGCTCGAATGATCACGCACCGCCTGTTTCATACGGCGCCCGAATGATCACGCACCGCCTGGGGCAAGGGCAGATTCATCAATCCATTTGGCTTATGTACCCCAACCGGCCCACGAATCGATCCTTCACAAATCTTAAGGTCGTTTCATATGGCGCCTGAATGATCACGCACCGCCTGGGGCAAGGGCAGATTCATCAATCTATTTGGCTTATGTACCCCAGCCGGCCCATGAATCGATCCTTCACAAATCTTAAGGTCGTTTCATACGGCGCCCGAATGATCACGCACCGCCTGTTTCATACAGCGCCTGAATGATCACGCACCGCCTGGGGCAAGGGCAGATTCATCAATCCATTTGGCTTATGTACCCTAGCCGGCCCACGAATCGATCCTTCACAAATCTTAAGGTCGTTTCATACGGCGCCCGAATGATCACACACCGCCTGGGGCAAGGGCAGATTTATCAATCCATTTGGCTTATGTACCCCAGCCGGCCTATGAATCGATCCTTCACAAATCCTAAGGTCGTTTCATACTGCACCCGAATGATCACGCACCGCCTGGGGCAAGGGCAGATTCATCAATCCATTTGGCTTATGTACCCCAGCCGGCCCATGAATCGATCCTTCACAAATCTTAAGGTCGTTTCATACGGCGCCCGAATGATCACGCACTGCCTGGGGAAGGGCAGATTCATCAATCTATTTGGCTTATGTACCCCAGCCGGCCCATGAATACGGGCCCGAGTGATCATGCACCGCTTGGGGTAAGGGCAGATTCATCAATCGATTCGGCTCGGTACCCACAATACGCGGCACATGAATGATAATTCAATATTGTCATAGGATATTCAATTTCTGACAGCTAAAACAGCAATGATTTTTATCCAAATTCGTGAATGGCAGAGTAGTGAAAGGCAAAGTATTCTTCATTAACATAACTTCACAAACCATGAACAAGTAGTGGAGAAATACCAAGGCAGTTTTCATTAATAAATTGAGCACAAATAGTAACCAATTTATACATGAAAACTAGCCTGAGCCAACAAAAGTCTACCAAACAAAAACTTACATCAAAATCAAAAGTCTACCAAACAAAAACTTACATCAAAATCAAAAGTCTACCAAACAAAAACTTAAATCAAAATCAAAGGAGATGACTCCCAGATCAATCCTCGGGGTCAGACTGAAGTGGCTCGACGTCCACTTGCTCGTAGGGAATTGGCAAGGCCAATGTAACTCCAACGGCAGCAAGGGCTTTGAGCCATCCATGTTTGAACCCCTGATTCTCAAATTTGGGAACTTCATCTACATATTCCGTGAAGGCAGTGCTTTTTCCTGCCTCAAATGCCGCAGAAGCTTCAGAATCGGCTTTCTCCTTAGCGGCCTTGAGCTCCGCTAACTGAACCTCCGCCTTGGCAAGCGCCTCCTTGGCTGACTTGAGCGATTCTTCGCTCGCATTTGCCCTACTCTCAGCGTCAGAGCGGAACTGTTCAGCTGAGTTAGCTCTCTCTTTCTCTGCTTCAGCTCGCGCACTCTCCATCGCGGCTCTCATACTTTCAAATTTGGCCCTACTCTTTTGACCGTCCGCCTCCGCTTGCAAACGATCAACTTTGCCGAGGGCATCATGGAGGCGGCGGCCTAGGTCCGCGATCCTGCCAACAGTCTGCAAAACAAGTTGGGATCGTCAGATATCGTTAAGGAAAACAAATTCAAGAGAATTTGAGATGGTCACTAACCAGGAACGCCAACTGCGTAGATAGGGCTACGGCCATAACATCCGGCATGGCGCGAAAGGCTGCGACGTCAGCCGGCAAGGAAATTGAAGCCGTGAGGCTCAACGCTACGGCTGGATCCTCAATGGCTGAGGCATCGGAGGAGATCGGCGTATCTTTGATCTTAGGCGGGACAATAAAGGGCGTAGCCACACCCGACTCATCTACACGAGGCCGTTTGGAAGCAAGGCTAATTTCCGACCCAGCCTCTCCCTTGGCGCAACGCTTTTCGCCCCGCTCCTCCGGAATCAGCCATTCATCAATGACCTGTTCCTCAACCTCTTCCCCCGTTCTGGCCTCAGTGACCTGAATCGTCTCTTCAATAACGGGTACGAAATTTTTAATCAAGATGGGCTCAGAATGAACGGCCTCGGCCTTCTTTCGAGCAGCCATTCGCTCGGCATTTTTCCTTCGCGCCATCTGCGTAAGGCTTTCCCCAGCCATAGCGTCAAAAATATTGCCGGGAAGGTCCCCAAATTTGCAAAAATATCTTCGGATGAAAACTCTGCCCGACCCGAAGTGGACGGTGAAGGCTGGTTAAGTCCCGCAGCCTCAAACGCCAAGCGTATCGCTTCGTCGACCTCTTCAGCCTACTCAGCAACCTCTCTGATCGGTTCGGCAACTACCTCTACCACCGGCTCAGCCTCTGCCCTCGAATCCGAATCTTCAAGGCCAATTTGCCTAAGGCTTTTGAAGCTGGGAAAGATAAGAGCTGAAAGTTGTTGATCGCCGGATGGAATTGGAATGCCTTCCGCAGCCGAGAATGTAGTGTAAGTCGGTTCGTATTGGAGGAGTATGTGAGCCGCTCTCCCTTGCTTTTGTACGTTTGGACGGCCGAAGTATCTGAGCGCAGACTTGATCTCCTCAAGAACCGCCCCGTCGTTTGACGGAAGAATTTTCTTCAATCTGTTACCTGCAAAGAACAGGGGTGATTAAAGGGAAAAAAGCCGAGTGAAAGGTAGGTCAACAAACAACAAGGCGTTGCGCGGCAACCTGGATCACCCTTTCGTCTGGGAATAAGACCTAGGCGGTCTTCACCTTCACCGAACTCCCAATTACCTTGGACATTGACCATTACGTCGTCAACCCTCTTACCAGAACTGGCAAGCATGGTTATCAAATGATGGTCAGTGTCCTTGGCCCTTGAGAAAGTATTGCCCCCAGCCGACTGGAAGATTTGGCCAAAGCGTAGCAGTGCCGAATCGCCGGAATGCCAAGGTTGATCCTAAGACACTAGTTCAACTCAATCACCCCCATGATGATTCGAAAGAAATTGACGTTAGGTTGAGAAGGAATCAGACTTCAATAGCGAAGGACGGCCCTAAGCGATGGGTGTAGAGGAAAACAGACTCCGCCCTCCGCTATGGATAAGAGAGGGAAGACAATCGTATTCTGATCCTCCATCTCCATATCAAGGGTACTGTCCGTTACAAGAGATAAGCGGACATCGTCGGGAATGGAAAAATGTCTCCGGAATCCGGAAATACGACCCTCAAAAAGGAGGTCTTTCAGGTGTTTAGCCATGTTCGCAGGGATTCAAGGTTTTGCCGGAATCAAAACGACAAATAGAAAACAGGATCGTAAAGAAGGGAGAAGAAGACTTACGAAGATTAAACGGAGATGAGGATAGACGGAGAAGAATTACAGAGCATGCGAGTCAGAGAAGGGATATCCGCTGGCGGTCTAAGAGTCTCGAATACTCGACAAATTGTGCATTCGAAAAGACTGAAATTTCAAATCACAATAAATGCGAGACGCACGATTGAGGCGGGAAAGCGTAATGATGAACGAAAAGGTGTGCACGTCCTGACATCTATATTGGGATACGCGAAGCCGCCTGACCTGTTTTAACTTTTCCAATTCAAGACCAAACACGCCGATTAACTGCCGTCAATAGGGAGTTTGGGGGGCAATTGTGGGAGCCGAATATTTGACAAAGGCAGAAGGCGCGCGCAATACACGGCTGATAATAATCGGCTGTATCCGAATACAATATTTGGGCCGAATAGGTGCGTAGCATTGGAGCCGGTTAATGTAAAGGATAATGATCAAAAAGTAGGCCCTGGCCCCGAGGATCGAGAAAACAGGTATAAATACAGGAACAACATATTTAGTAGGTATGTAAGAATCACTCCACTTTACTTAGACAAGAAGCTATCTTGAGTGTCTGAACTAACTTGTCCGTCGGAGTGCTAATTCCGGCACCCGACCGCGGAGTGTTTCCATCTTTTCAGGTGACTAGCTGAGGATCGCCAGCGTCTCCCAGGATCTGAAGAGTATTTCCAAACCACTTCTCCACAGAAGCTAAGTCGATTGTGTCCTGCCGTCAGGTCTACCAGTTGGTCTATCCGTGGTAGGGAAAAACTGTCCTTTAGGCATGCCTTGTTGACTGTTTTGTAATCCACGCAGACATGCCATTTTCCGTTCTTCTTTGGCCCTACTACAGTATTGGAGATCCACCTGGGATAGTGCACTTCTCTGATGGCTCCTGCCTCCAGCAAGTTTCCCACTTCCTCCGCCACTATCTCCGCGTGGTGGGGTGCCGATCTGCGAGTTCGCTGTATAATTGGTCTGGCAGTTAGGTAGACATTAAGTTGGTGACAGATGAAGTTTGGGTCAATGCCAGGCATGTCGTATGGTGTCCAAGCAAACACTTCGATGTTAGAGGTTAAGAATTTCATGACCTCTATTCTCTCAGTGCTGGAGAAAGACGAACCGAGCAAAAAGAACTTTTCTGGGTTCTTTTCATCTATCCTTACCTCTACCAAGTCTTCTACTACCTTCTGTTCAGCTGCCTTGCCAACATCCGCAAACAGTTCATTGCTCTCTGGCTCTTCCACCATCTGTACATACCTTTTGCAGCCCGGCTGCCATTTGCTGTGACGAAGCACTATTTTGACATAATTTGGTCTCCCAAGACCTCTTCAATTACTCTGGCTTCGTTGGGAAACCACAATGCTTGATGGTAGGTTGATGCTACCGATCGCATGGCGTGCAGCCATGTTCTCCCTAAGATTATGTTGTAAGTGAAAGGGACCTTCAATACCCAGAATTCCACCTGTTTTGTCATGGTTCCTGCCTTGACTAGGAGGATTATCTTGCCCACTGGCCACTCTGGCATTGAGTTGAAATCGACGAGTGGAGATGTCACAGGTGCCAAGTCTTTGTCCTCCAACTTCGGCTGTTTGAAGGTCTCGTAGTACATTATCTCGCATGAGCTTCCTTGGTCAATCAGAATCTGCTTGATGTCGAAATTTTTGACACGGAAAGTCACCACCAATGCATCATTGTGAGGGCAATGTAGCCTTGCTAGATCCTTGTCTGAGAAGGATATGACATTCGTAGTTTATGTTCTGCCCTTTTTGATGGTAGGCTGTGCACTTAACACCTCCTTCAAGTGCTCTACCTTTTTTTATCATCCCCCTAAGTTCACATACCCGCTCAGGTTCGACGATCCCATGAATAATGTTGATTATGCCTTGGGGTGGACCGTTGACTGGCATCCCGTTTGGTCTGTTGAGGTCCTGGGGGGCTGGCTGTGTTCCCCCTTCTATATACTGGTCCAGGTGTCCAACAGCTACTAATTCTTCCAGATATTGCCTCAGAGGTGTGCAGTTTTCAGTTCAGTGCCCCTTCTCATCATGGAAAGTGCAACGGGACCTCTCGTCATAGCCCTTTTGTGCTTCTCCCAACTTGGCTGGCCGCCGAACGTAGGGTTCGTTATGTATCTTGCTGAGAATTCGGTAGATAGGTTTATTGAACATGGTGGTGACGGCAGTATGGACCCTTAACTTCCTTTTTTCTGGTCCTCTCTGTTGGCTCGCCTACCTCACCCATTCCTGCTTAGTTGTTCTACCGTGTTAACTTTTGCGGTAGTCTTTTTATCTGATGCTGTTGTTGTGCCAGATTTTGCTTTAGCTCGGGCGCTATCTTCCTCTACACGGATATGTTGATGCACCCTCTCCATTAGGGCCTCCATCGTGAGGGGTGACATCATAGTAATTGAGTCCCTTAACTTGTTTCCGACTGGTAGTTCCCTTTTATATTATGCGATGGCGAGATTTGTAGGGCAATCCCCAATCTGGTTGAAAGTCTCCCAATATCGACTATTGTAAGACCTCAATGTCTCCTTTTTGCCTATGTCAATGGAGAGTAGCTGATCAATCTCTACTGGTGTATTGGTGTTCGTTCTGAATCTAGTCACGAACTCCTCTGCCAATTGTGCCCATGAGGCGATGCTGCCTTCTGGTAGCCTTTCGAACCAGGTTAGACCTAGGTCACCCAGGCTAGATGGAAACAGGATACACATTAGAGCCTCGTTTTGCCGATATACTGCCATAACCTGGCGAAAGTGGCTTAAGTGCATATAGGGGTCTGTCTTCCCCTCATAAGTAGTGAATTTGGGCTGGTGGAAGCCTGAAGGTAGTGGTGCGTTCTCTATTGCCGGAACGAACGGCGAGCTCTGTAACCTTGCTAATACTTTATCCGCTAGTTCGTAAGCAAGACGCGGCATGGGCATCCCTACCTCGACACTTCCATGTGTTTTAGGGGCCAATCGTTGTAGCGTTGAAACCCTGCAAGAGTCGCGAGCCCTGGTGTCTTCCTTCCATCGGGCCCTCTCCTCCAGCACTATCTGTAAGTCCGCTGATCTAGGCAACTCCGTGTGCCTAGATGTCGTCTGGTGCGTGTGCGAGGGGCGATAGCTGCTTCCCTCTGTATATGACCTTTTAGTTCTCGTTCTCTCAGACCTGGAGTGACGAGTCCTGGAAGTCATTGACTGAGTATCGCCTATTCTAAGGCTCTTGCTTTCTGCTTGTGAAGGTGTGGTATGTCTGTCACGATCTTCTGAGTGGCGATGGGGCGTATTGCCTTTACGCCCCTCTCCTGTCGGCACCCCTTTCCCTTTTATCCGGCGCTTCATTGTCTCCATGTCTGCCGCCATCTTCCTTATTAATTCGTCTTGTTCCCTTACGCGATCCTCTAGAACTTGAGGATCCAACCTCCACCTCTGTCTTTCGGGACTTTGAAAGTGATGGGGACTGGTGCCTTGCCTCTTCCGCGTGTCCCTCTGAGAGTTCCGTCGCTGGGGTTCTAATTCTGCCATGGGTGGGATAGAAGGTAAACCTTCGCGCCTCCCACCCCCTCCGAGGTTTGCCCGTCAATAGCAGATTGCGGCAGATATTCATTGTTCGCCATTGGTTTCAATTAGAGAGGAAAACTTGATCAAAAGGTTTTGTTCTTTGTGTACTTCCCACAGACGGCGCCAATTGTACGAGCACGAAATAATGTTCTCGTATAATCCTGTTGATCAAGTTTGTGCTCCTCCAAACGTCGTCACTTTACTCCCTGAAAACACAAACGTGCCGGCGGGTGTGCGCCGGATACCTCTCCGATGCCTAAGTCAGCAAATAGACAATAGACAAAAGCTCTGTGTATTTGAGAGTCAAAATTGTGATACCTATACATAGGTCCTGCTATGAGCTTTTATAGATGCCGCGTGGCACAATCCTAGTAGGGCTCTTTTTCTCCAATGTAGAGTACTCTTAGGAATCAAAAAGGTAATGCTCATCTTTCTACACCCTCCTCACTGCCTAAACAAGTGAGATGGTCTTGCTGTGGTAATATGACCAAACAACCGAGCTACCCCTAGCCCTCAGACAGACTCAGTTCGGTACGTCCCCAAGCGACGCTTAGCTCGGTCATTGTTCAACTATATCTCAGATCTGAACACTATGACTGAGCTAATTATTACCACTCCGACCGAGGTAACTGTGACCATACTTAGACCGAGCTAACAGAAGCAAGGTCTAATTGCTAAGTCCTTTTCACTATGGCCCATAGATCAGTCCTCTACAATATCTGGGCCTAGCTTGGCCCTAAATGCACATAAAAACTCCCTCCCACTTATATATATATATATATATATAGATTATATCATATTGTCACATTTTAAGAATGACACATTTGATAAAAGTTTAATATGACAATAGTGTATAAATATCTCATTGTCACATTTACATTTGACAAACATTTAATAAGACAATAGTGCACATATATTATAATGCATACCCGCATTTGAAATCTCCAGGAAATTTAGTAAAAGGACCTCATGGTGTACCTCTTCAAATTCTATGGGACTTAATAGTCTACAAAAAATTCATGGGACTTTTTGGTACATTCTTTTCTAGGATGAGACTTCTAAGTAAATTTCTCATTAAAGGAATCAATTTTTTTTAAAAAAAAAGTTTGTTGCACTTTCTACCCCTAAATTATCGCCAAATAATCTATTAGTCCATAAACTATCGATTTAGTTTACTACGTCCCTATAAAGTATATAAATCAAAATTTATTTAATTCCTAAACTATCAATTAAATCCATTAAGTCCCTAAAGTATTTAATTCAAACATATTTAGTTCTTGAAAGGATTATAAAAATAAAATATAAGCCCATAACTACTATAAATTAGTAAAAGACCCTATCTAGTTAAAATTTTATTTAAAAAAAGTTTTAAATTTTTATTCTGTCTTTGAAAAATGAGCATCAAGTCTTTTGGTAAATTTTCCCATGGTGTACCTTTTCAAATTCAATGGGACTTAATAGTCTACAAAAAAATTCATGGGACTTTTTGGTACATTCTTTTCTAGGATGAGACTTGTAGGTAAATTTCTCATTAAAGGAATGTAACGCCCTCAAAATATGATATAAATCAACCATTCATAAGATCTACAAATATGATAGAAATGTTATATTTTTATTCATCAGAGTCTACATTACAAAAGATATTACATGCATTACACTTTCATAAATGTTCATCTTGAAACTATAGCATGTAACTCTAATTGATAACAACAAAATAAATGCCTTACGGGCTTACATCTTTCCAAGACTTTGCTTGGCTACAACAAAAGAATAGTCCAAGTCTCTATACAAGCAAAGCCCTCGGCTTGAATAAACATTTAACACAAACAAAACAACAAAATGGAGCCTTCAGCTCCTAAACCTCACAAGCTATGTCCTTGGAGGCGGCATATCACCTCTACCTGAAAATGGTTTGCCAAGTAGGGTGAGTCAAAACCCAGTAGAGATATGCTAAAACAATATATGAGATTTAACTAAGATATAAGCATCAGATAAATGTGCAATATTCTTAACCAACACATATTCTTTCCAAGACCATTCAATATAGATAACCAATACCTCAATTCATTTTGGGTAAATCTATTAACCAAATTCATTATTATCAGAACAACCATAATGAGACTACAACTCAATGGTTCACAATTCAATACATTTATCAATCCAACACTTCTATTTCTTGCCATTTTACGGAATCACATCTGAGGGAACCGGCACCCATATGTATATAAGATTTTGGGACTTTCACCCTAGACACTCCAGCCAACTTAATTTTCAATGGAGTCCATCCCCTATCTCCTCCCAAACAACGATTCATATACAATGTATTTAAAAAAAACGTTGTCATATACAATGACTAATCAAATCACATATTCAATGGTTTAATCAAACCGTCATATTCAATGACATAATTCAATTGATTAGTCTCAATTCACCTAATCCACATGCAGTTTCTACAACAATCATAGTTATCCTCCACCGATAGCCCAAAATAGATATTTCTAAATAGATATACAATTTATCAAACAGATAATTTATCAAATTTTCATAAGTGAGTGATTTAACAAATCCAACTACACCATTCAATCATATACCCTTCCAATTTCATATTTCCCATGTTAATTTCATTATTTATTCAAAATAGTCATTTAACACAAATTAGGGCAAAACTTTGCCCTTTTCCCAATATCATCCCCAAGACCCAATCTCACAATTTATTTTCTTATAATACCATAATCAAGCCCTCATCTACATATATGAAGCCAAATATTGGAAACCCCTCTTTCAAAATTTAAACCCAAACCATAACTTCACCCAGATCTTCCCAAATCCCACCATTTATACAAAATGACAAATACTTAGGTTAAAACCCATATTAAAGAGTAGAATATCCCTATATCAAGCTTAGATGAGCGAGAAGAGGGAAAGCTCAAAAGTCGATGGCGGCGAAACCACATTTTGCCCCGATCAAAACGAAGCCCTTGACAAGCTCTACAATTAATCTCAAAGGAGTAAGGTGAAAAGATCACTCTAGGTGAGTAGATCTAGAGATTTAAGAGAAAAAGCTTGAGTTTTAGAGAGAGAAGAGAGAAATCACGGTTTAAGATGAAAAAGGAAGGAAAAATAATGAGAGAAAAGTGGTTTAGGCCTATTTATAGTAGTAAAGAATAGCCCTAAGGTCAAATAAAATAATAGGCCCAAAAATCCCCCAAAGGTAGGGCCCATTAGAACCCCAAAATCTGGAAGAAAAAAAAAAAAAAGAGCAGGGTTTGACCCTTCGGACAGGGGGGTCGACCCTTTAAGTAGAAAATACAATCTGGCACAAGCAAGGGGGTCGACCCTTAGATAGGAGGGGGTTGTGTAACGTCCCAAAATAATCTCACAAATCTATTACATCAATTCTGCTTCCAAATATAAAATAATAACCATGTTCCTTTACATAATTTCCAAATGTTATACGATAGTAATCTCACATGCGATTATACATTCATTGACAAAATAGCATATAAATCTATAGCATGTAAAATCATTAAAACAAAACATATAAGGCCCTCAATGGCTTACAAGTTTCCAAGGCAATAGCCCGGTTATACAAAATGGCCTCTCGATCCCATACACATTAGCCATTGGCTTTACAAAAATTCACAACAAAATAAAGAGCAATCTACTCTTCACAAGAACATATCCACACCCTTAATTCAGCGGGATCACAACATCTTTACCTGCACCAAAACCCATAGGGCTGAGCATAAAGCCCAGTAGAAAATTCTCACAAAGTATATACAGTTATGTCAATTCCTTCAACATTAAAAATGCAAATGTAAAGCCATGCAAGTGCCAATAATGAAGGAAAGTTTTATTTCAATGCATTGCTTAGAAATCATCATGTTCATCATAATATTTTCCAATCTCATCAATTTCACAAATTTCCAATATTTAAATCAATAGGGGTGGTAAATACGACACTGGTAATCCCTAGGCTGGTGTCTGCAAGTAGACTCTACAAGTACGACCAAACTATCATTTTTACCGGTATTAATCGGAAGGCTCGACACCTATCCACGCGGTTTTCTAGTCTTTCACCATGGACACTCAGGCCAACTTACCAAGGTCAACTATACCCCCTAATTGGACTTACCAACGTATTTACCCCTTTAACAATTCCATAGTTCTTTTTACAATATAATCTTTCCCAATGTAAACATTTTTAACACTCATGCCAAGATGTACAATTATGAATAAAAATTTAAATGAGCATATGATGCAATAGGTAATAACTCATAACCTTTCCATAGCTTTCCTTCCTTCAATGCCATTATCACAAAATAACCACATGTTCACCCTATGTTATCAACACATAGTCATAACTTCCCAACATACTCATTTCTTAACATTCTAGTCCTTTCAAAAACCATATGAAATTTTCAAACATCAACTATCAAGATTTCAATTCTCATAATCCATGGAGCTCATTATTTATCATCTCACAACATCACAAGTTCAAGTGTTAGTAACAATGCTAAAATAACATCTCATTTTCATGCATCAAATACATTGCTATTTTGTTGAACATTTAATGAAACTCACTCTCATTCATCCTCTTAACATAAGAAAATAAGAAAATTCAAAGACATTTCCCATTTTACCAAAATCCCCAAATTTCTAGGGTTTTCATTAAAAACAAATCTCCATCATTTTTCCAAGAAAAACTCTATCAAAATCATCTCTCATGAGTCAAATAGAGGAGAAACTCTCAAGAAGTAGAAAATAGATTGAGGTACAAACCCATATTCAAAAATCTCTACATTTTGAACCAAAAATTAAAAATTAACACAAAACTTCAAGAAAACTTTTAAATCAAAATCCATATAGCAAAACTTGTATATATAACTCAAGAAAACCCTGCCTCAAGCTTGTTGATGAAAGGTGAGATGAAACCTGTGGGGACATAACTTTTGAATGACAACACGTGGCCGAGGTGACACCGAAGTGTCAGCCGAGATGTCACGTGTCATGGTCATGATGCCAAGGTAATCTCGGCTAGGCCGAGGTTATCTGTGAAGATACCGGAATCCGAGATAAGCGGATAAGGGACAAGAGTTCTAGAATGGGAGAAGACTTCAGTTTGGATAAAGATAACACTCTTAGAGAGTTTATCCTAATCCTTCTGGGAGTCCAAGATTAGTAGTAAACCTGAATCCATTGGAAGTTAGGCTTCTATTGGGATTGGGATTGAATCAGCTATAAAAGCGAGGCACCCCCATGGGTCTAAGGTACACAATTTACTTTGAGAGCAGTACGTTAAGCACTTGAACTATCTTTGAGAGATATACTAACTTGATCGTCGGAGTGCCCCCGGGTGGAAGAACCACCGCCGGAATCTTCTCCTTCTGTTGCAAGTTTTACAAGTGCCATCTATTCTGCCAGTGCTCTCCAGCTAAATACTTAGTTGGCAGTGTGGTAGAAAAATCACTCACACAATTTGGCGCCGTCTGTGGGAATCAAAGAAGAATAGATGGCCAGCGACGGACAGAGAGAGAAGATTGGAGACGACATCCCTGTTGGGAGTGGGAGACCTATTGACCTTGATATAGAAAGAGACGATTGCAACAAAGAAACTCATGATCAGAACCACGGAGGAAAGGACGTCGGCCAGGAGGGCGACGTACCAAGGAAAATGGATCAAAGCCGATACTACAAAGAAGACGACCTCCAGGTATGGAAGGATAGATGCCTGCGGAGGGACGAGGAGATAAAAGAGATGGCAAACAAATTGGCGGACCTGCAGTCGGTCGTCAATTTTATGATGCAAAATAACGTTATGCAGCCACCGTTCCCGCTGCAGGACACGCCAATTCCAGTGGCTAATGCCCAGAAAGGAGGACAAAAAACCATCCCTGTACCCTACAACACAACCGGAGCGAAAGACACTCTCACCTGCCTTCAAGGGAGGTCGGGCGAGGAGAGTCAAGAAGGGAAGAGTCTCGAAGGACACATCGAACCAAGGAAGCAGACCCCAGAGAATATCGACATGTGCAAGGACAGGAGCTATGCTTTGACACAACTCATAGAGAAAGGTCAAAGAGGGGCCACAACGAAGCTGAGAGCAGCGCGCTGAAAAGACTGAAATCAGGAGATAGCCAAGCTCCTGAGCGGACCAAGGAAGACCTGAGAGACTACCTCAAAAGGAAGCAGCAAGATGCCAAGGTAACATCCACCGTTAAGCCGAGAACGCCATTCTCGGTGGAGTTAGACAAAGTTGAGGTTCCGAAGAGATTCAGTATGCCGAGGTTTCAGATATACGATGGTAAGTCAGACCCCAACTTCCACATTGGATTATATCTGAACTCTATGGCATTATACAGTGGGAACGAGCCATTGCTCTGCAAAGTGTTCCCCTCATCCTTCGGGGAGATTGCATCAGACTGGTTTCACAAGCTACCGAAGGGAAGTGTGAAGACCTGGGAAGGCCTGGCTGAGATATTTGTGGCTAGGTTCGTGACAAACAAGCTGCAGCCACTAAGGGTGGACGCATTGATGGCTTTAAAGATTAGCAAGGATGAAGGCCTTAGGGCCTATGCAAAAAGGTACTACGAGATGTTCAACAGAATACCTGAGTGTAATCAAGAGGTGGCGGTCATATCTTTCAAGAACGGCCTAAAAGACGACTGTCCGCTACGAAAATCTTTAGCAAAGACATTGCCAAAAAGCATGGAAGAGCTTATGGCAAGAATCGAGAAGTATGCCAGAGCCGAGGAAGATACGTCGGGAGCTAAGGAGGCAAGGCAAGAAAAAGGAAACGGCTCGCCGAAGCAAGGCCGAGGTAATAATGGATCCAGCAAGCAGGAAGTAGGACTGAAGGCTACCCAGGCAGTTACAACTGTGTTCTGAATTCCAATTCACAAAGTCCTAGACAAGATACGGAACCAACCCTATTACAGGGTACCAGATAGGGTGCCAGGAGAATTCATGGGAAGAAACCTTGATAGGCATTGTGCCTACCACAACGAGGATGGGCATATGACCCAGGGTTGCAAAGGCCTGAAATCATACTTGGAAGAGCTGGTGAGGCAAGGCCACCTGAGGGACCTTATCGATGAGGCCAGGACAAGGGAAGAACAAGCAAGACTGCCTCAGGCACCAGCAGCTCCACCTCCTCCAACACAGCAACCTCAGGCAGGAGGACCTCGGGTAATCAATGTGATTCACTCAAAGGTCAATGAAAACGAAATTCGGGGGGAAACGCAAAAGGTGAAGCACCTACAGCATGTATACCAGGTCGGGGAGAAACGACATTGGGCCGATGATCTTCAGGGCCCAGTGATTACCTTCACCGAAGTCGACCTTGAGATGGTGCAGCAGCTGCACAACGATGCCTTGGTAGTATCCCTCTAGGTTGGGGAGTGCCAAGTAAATCGCATCTTGATTGACCAAGGCAGCTCTTGTGACATCATGTACATCAGATGTTACAAAGAGCTCGGCCTTCACCCAGACGATATGGAGCAGTCTAACAACCCCATGGTCGGGTTCAATGGAATGCCAACGTGCCACTGGGAACAACCAGTTTGGAAGTACAGGCAGGCACCAGGGGGATAAAGATAGAGTTCACCGTAATCGACACACCCTCCCCTTACAACATTATCTTGGGAAGGCCGTGGTTACATGCAATGGGGGTTGTTCCCTCAACATTGCATCAACTATTGCGGTTCCCAACAGAGCATGGGATAGAGGAGGTTAGGGGAGATCAGCTGCAGGCAAAGAGCTGTTCCATGGTGTAGACACCCCATTTTTGACCGACCTTAAGACTCAGACGTCATCGTTTAAGCGCTCGGTGATTGCGCATGTTGTGCTCGTTCTGAGGTTATAGAGTCTCGGCTGAGAGTCTTGCCTCCGGACTTCGGGACTCTTTTGTGTTTTGCCTCGGTTTGCGAACCAGGTTCTATTTTCTCTTCCCAAAGGGAGGGAGAGGTCTCATAGACCATCTCTCAGTGGCCGTAGGCTACTTTTCATGGTCGTAGACCACTGTTCCCGTTTGGAGACCAGTTTTTGATTTTCGAACCCGTCGGCCGTGCGCTTCGGTTCGGGACCGCTTAACTTTCTCTGTTTGCTCCTGTTTTTTGGCACACACCTTGTTTCCTCTCTCTAGAGGGACACTATGGCCCGGGAGACCACCTTCGTGGTCGCACGCCACTCTCGATGCTTAACAGTCAGTTTTTGGGGCACCCGGCTGCGCATTTTGGCCCCCGAACCCTCGTTTTGCATCCGTCTGGGTTCATTTTTGGCATGGACCATATTTTCATTGTTTGGAAGGTGGTACAAGGATGGGAGACCACCTTTTCTCCTTGGAGACCACTTTTCCCCCGCCGGCCGATTTTCTTGTCGGGTAACTGGTCTCCGTCATTTTTGAGTCACAATTGCTGGTCTCCCACCTTATCACTTGCTTGCATTTCATGTGGAGACCACCCTAGGAGGTTGCCGACCACCTTGACCCTTTGAACTAGTCGGCCGACCAGGGCAAGTGGCCTGCCGACCACCTAAACTGGTCGGCCTGCTCCTGCTGGTTCTGTCTCTGTGAGTTGTTGCCAGCTGTGCCAGCTGGAGGCACAGACTGGATCCTCCATACAGATGTTTGCCCTTGGTTTGAAGCTTCTAGGAGAAGCTTTAGCCCCTCTTGTCTATATAGGAGGGCCTCCCCCCCTTTGTGCTGGTTCTAGATTTGCTCTAAGGCATATACATATATCCCTCTCTATATCTCTTTCCTTTGAGCTCAAAGTGTATGGTTCTTGGCCTTGAACATCACAACTCTTGAGCCTAACCCTCCCACCATTGGTCTAAGCTTCTTGGAGGCCATTTTCAGAGGTTGAGGGTTGCTTTTTTTTTTTGTCCAGAAGCTGCTGGAGTTCTTGAGCTTCAAGGGTAACACACTATTCCCCCTTTTAAGCACTATTTTACTTCATCTTTTAGCTATACTCGCAAGCATATTTGAGCTTTGGTGTAAACTAAAAAAAGTCTTATTTTGAGGTCCTTAACATGTTTGTTTAAGATCATTTTTCTGTTGGGGGTCATCTACCCCCTTGCATGCTTCATTTTGCCTTGTTTTGAGCCATACATTAAGGCCTTTGTATTGATCTTTGTTTGGCCTTTTAGCCACTAAAATCCAGTGGATTTTCAGTGGCTAGCATGCTATTTTGAGAGCTAAAAATCAGAGAGGGGTGACCCTCTCTCTCCTTGTTTTGTTTTCTAGCATTTGTGGCCTTACAAAGGAGTCCTTACTTGCATGCTTCCTAAGCTTGGTTCAGGTCTTTTTCAGTGAGTTTTAGGACCTGCATAAGCTCTATCCAAAGCTGGTTTTTCCATATTGAGTGTCTATCTTGCATATGTAGAACAACCCTCTTTGTAGCCTATCAAAGGAGCATGTCATTCTTGCATGCATTGACCATGTTTCAGTGGGTTTTTGGGCTTCATTTGGCATGTCATACCTCTGTCTTATACTGGTTTAGTAGCCTTTTGATTGCCTCACATGCTTGTAGTGCAAATTATGCTTATTAGCTCACATTGCATGTTGTTTTGGCCCTCTATTCTAGCACCTTTTGGCCATACTCCAAACATGTTTTGTTCATATTTTGGGCTGCCTTAGCTCTGTTTTTAGGCCTCTTGGTCGATTGGTGCTTGCCATGCATGGTTCTAGTGTAATAGCCTTGCTTACCTTTGAGTTTTGGGGTCCCTTGCATGCGTTGTTTGAGGCATTTTAGTGTTTTGGCATCATTGAATACGATATTTTAGAGTTTATAGGTGTGCCATATTCTCATGTTTATCATGCCTTCAATGTGTTTGAGAGTTGTGCTTTATACCCCATTTGTGAGCCATTGCATAAGCTTCATTTCGGTGCATGTCAAGCCATCATTTTAGCTCGTTTTGCCACTGTTTTGGACCTGCATAAGGTCTATTAGAAGTTGGTTTGGTCATTTGAGCATTGCTTTGCATACCTCTAGTGTAATGTGCTTCACTAGTTTCGGTACTTGAGCCTTCCAACGTGCATTGTGTGAGTCGTTTGCATGATTCAGAGCCCTTTTGTACATCATTTCAGAGCTGGAACATGTGTCATTGTATGCCATATTTCATCCTTGCCATGCTCTTTGAGAGTTGCATCTTGTGCCCTTGGCTTGGAGTCTTTGCATTGTGCATGCTTGTGTGTGTCTTGTTGCTTTGATTTCATCATCCGTTGGCCACTGAGTTGGACATGGCTGAGGCCTATCCATCTTGGTTTAAGTCCATTCAGCATTGCGCATGCCATGTAGTTTGTCACATTGAGTATGCTATTTGACATTCGCATTGTATATGCTAGTCTCACTTTGGCATATTGTTGCATGCTTATGATTGTCTCGCATTGAGGATGTGTACATTAGCATTGTGCATTGTGTATGCCATTAGCCTTGCTAGGTTGTTCATGTTGCATTCCATATTGACATCGTGTATGCTAGGTGCATGTTTGCATGTTTCACCCCTTGCATGTTTGCATGACCAAGTTGCATTGCATTTAGCTTGCATGCTAGAGTCGCATTGTGCATGCCATACTTGTTGCATTGTGTTTGGAATAGGAGTTAGTCCAAACACGGGGAACGAGGAACGTTTTGTACTCAAAGTAACGAAACGTACCTCAATTCCCGGTCGCCGACCCTCTTGACTAACACATGATGGAGTTTAGACATTTATGTGTTCATATGTGCATTCATTCCATATCAAGTCGTGCAATTCGACTCCTTGGCCATCATGCATCGAGATGCGTGATTGGTGGCCCGAGGGTCGAGGACTACACTCCCTTGAGCTTGTGCAATGATGGGAGAGTGGTCGTGCACACATTTGTTGAAAATACCTTGCTATGCCTCTATCTTGCTTTATGTTGCAGAAAACCAAGAACAGGAGGCAGAAACTGGTCGGCCGACCAGCTTTTCTGGCAGGCCGACCACCTCTTTTGGTCTCCACCACAAAAGGTGGTTGGCAGGTGGTCTCCAAGACCAAGGGCTGGTCGGTAGCCTTCCCACAGCTTCCCAGGGTGGAGTTTCAGCCTTCTGGAGCCTTGTGCAGTGTTCTGAGGTCAATTGCAAACAAAGGCAAGTCAGAGCATCGCGATGGATTTCTCGACAAAGCGATTCAAGCATGCATGCATTCATTGCCATCCAAGACAGAGCTGAGGCAGTCCATTTCATGTAGCTTGCATGATAGTTTTATTGCTTACTTAGTTAAATTTGTTAATTAGTCAACGTTATGTAATAATTAGCTGTAGTTAGTTATTTGTTTCGTTGTGTATTATTTATTCGGACTCTCTGAGAGAGGGCAACGTTGTAATAAGTGTGCGTGTGTGTGATGTATGTCTTCCAACCCCACGTCTTTCTCTCTTTTATTTACCAGCTTACGATGGTTAGTTTAGGGCACGTTTCAATTACCATCCTTATGCTCGCATGTTTGCATCCATTCATCTGTCATGCATGCACCAGGCTCAGCGCATCATACTAACTGCATTGTATTTCAATTCCAAGTTGAATACGTGTTATCTGTAGCATCTCATATGCCATTTTAAAATAGCCGAGCCTATATTAGTTGCATTCCTACATGTGTTGCATTAGCCATTTTAACATGAATTAGGATCATGCATTGATTACTAACTGGTTTCTGTTTTGGCTTGGAGTACTCGGTAAGTGTTTATGCTTTAGCATCTTGCATGTGTGTGAGTGTTACCATAATAGCATGCTTGCCATGAGGCTAATTGCTTATGTGATATAACTGTCTGAGAATGCCTGTGGGTGAAGGTTGGGTTACTTGAATTGGAACAATTCATTGAAATGCGAGTTTTAAGCCCACTTGTGAGTGGCAAAATCATGTTTTCTTAAGCCCACCCGAGGGTGGCAAAATCGGCATTTTAGCCTACTTGCGAGTAGCAAACCGCTTTCAAAAACAAACATGAGATGTTTTGTTCCAATTTAGGCGATCTAGTCTATAATTGTATGCTGTGCGCATCACATAGTAATTCTAGGCTAATAACCGGAATAAGAGCACATGTGTTTTCAAAAACAAGATATCATGTTTAGTAGTGGCCGATCTTTGATCGGGCGAGCGGGGGTGATCATAGATGACCTTTCCCAATCGTACCCAAGTTCCCAAACTGAGGCAACTTTGGTGATGACGGACATGTGGCCTTAGGCAACGAGTCAGGGTTTCCTAAATTTTCCAAAATAAAATATTTAGGTGGCGACTCTGTATCTGGCAAAGCAGTCCATGTTTGACACTTCTTTCTTAAAAATCTGTTTTCCAAAACGATTTGCCGAATTTGGACTCTTTGGTGATTTATCATTCTTGCATTGCACTTTGCGAGATTAGATTCAGAACCGTGACACTTTGAGTCTGCTACTGTAGTAAACCCAAGATGAACAAAACGGGGGGATTTTTCCCCCGGACGTTCGGGACATCTACACATGGCAACAATGAAATCCACCTGCAGCATACGAGAGCCTGGAAAGGCAGAGATTGAAGATGAGGACGTGGAGGTCCTAGAAGACGTCGGCAATGAGCCAGCCGAGAAAAGTGAAGAAGCATTGAAGAAAATCCTCGTCTAGCAGGGGGATGAAGAGCGTTTCTTCCTTCTTGGCTCGGGCTTAGCCGAAGAGAGGAAAAAGAGTTGGAGGCTTTCTCGAGAGCCAACATTGAGGTGTTTTCCTGGACACTATACGAAATGCGTGGCATTGACCCCGAGGTCACTTGCCATAAACTGAACGTTGACAGGTCAGCCAAACTTGTAATTCAATGAGCCAGAAGACCGACGTTTGTAGACACCCCATTTTTGACCGACCTTAAGACTTAGACGTCACCAACTGAGCGCTCGGTGATGTTGCATATTGTGCTCGTTCTGAGGTTGCGGAGTCTCGGCCGCGAGCCTTGTCTCCGGACTTTCGGACTCTTTTATGCCTTGCCTCGGTTTGCGAACCAGGCCCTGTTTCCTCTGTTTTCTCTTCCCGAAGGGAGGGAGAGGTCTCGTAGACCGTCTCTCAGTGGCCGTAGGCTACGTTTCGTGGTCGTGGGCCATTTTTCCCGTTTGGAGCCCGATTTCTAGTTTTTCGGAGCCGTCGGCCGTGTGCCTCGGTTCGGGACCGCGTAACCACCTCCGTTTGCTCTGGGTTTTGGCATACACCTTGTTTCCTTCTTTTTGAGGGACACTGTGGCCCGAGAGACCAACTTCGTGGTCGAACGCCACCTCCAGTGCTTAATAGTTAGTTTTCGAGGCCCCGGGCCGCACGTTTCGGTCCCCGAACCTCCGTCTTGCATCCATCTTGGTTCATTTTTGGCGGAGACCTTATTTTCATTGTTAGGAAGGTTGTAGGAGAGTGGGAGACCAGCTTTTTTTCTGAAAAACCAGCTTTCTCGTTTTTCTCTCTCCGAAAGCCAGTTTTTCTGACAGGAAGCTGGTTTTTCTTACTTTTAAGCCACAATTTCTGGTTTTTCTTACCACCATTGTGATCTACTCATCTGGGAGGCCACCAATCTTGTTAGGCCGACCAGTAATTCCTCCTGACCCTTTTGAACCCCTCTAAAAAACTGGTTTTTCTCTCTTCTGAACCACATTTTCTAGTTTTTCTCCATACGGCAGTGTTGCACTCACCTGGGAGGCCACCTTTTTGGGTGGCCGACCAGCAATTGTTCTTGACCCTTTTGACCCCTGGTCGGCCGACCAGGGGAGGTGGTCGGCCGACCACCTGGACCTTTTGCACCTGGTCGGCCAGGTTTCTCTCCCTGAGTGCATTCCAGTTGTGCCAGCTGTTTTGCACCTGTTCCTCTGTCCGAGGGTCTGCCCTGGTTTTTGGTCCATTTAAGGTGGTTTTCACCCCTTTGCTTGGTTTCAAAGAGAGTTAAAAGGGCAAGCTTCTTGGGGAAGCTTGACCCTTTTGGGTTAGCTTCCTCAAGAAGCTTGACCCCTTTGGTTAAGCTTCTCTTAGAAGCCTTGAACCTTTCACTTGGCTTCTCCAAGAAGCCTCACTCCTTCTCCTCTATATAACACACTCCACCTCCATTTAGAAGGGTTAGAAAAACCAGCTGGAGCATATCCCTACAATCCTCCATATCTCTCTCATCCAAGCCTCAAAACACCCTTGTTCTTGCACCATTTACACACCAACTCATAGCCTACCACCTCCATCATCCATTCCAACACCTTGAGGCTGATTTTCAGAGGTTAGGAGCTCATTTTCTTGGACCAAAAGCTGCTGCATTGCTGTGCTAAAAGGGTAAGCCTTCATTCCCTCTTTTCTTGCATTATTTTACTCCATAGCTTAGCCCTATTTGCAAGCATTTCTGGGCTTCGACCCAAACTGTAAAGTGTCATATTTTGAGCCCCTCTTCAACTTTGTTTAAGGACACTTTGCTGTTTGAAGTCATATATTTCCTTGTTTGTTCAATCTCTCTTTTAGGGCTATTTTTGCATCCTATTTTAGCCTTACTTGTGAACATTTTAGAGATTTGTTATAAACTGGAGAAAATCTTGTTTTGACCTCCTCTTTAAGTTTTCTTGAGGTCACTTTTCTGTTTGGAGTCATCTCCTTCCTTGCATGCTTCATTCCCACATGCTTTGAGCCATGCATTTGAGCATTTGCATTAACCTTGTTTTGGCCTCTTAGCCACTGAAATCCAGCAGATTTTTAGTGGCTTTGATGAGGTTTTGAGCTTTGAAATCATAGAGGGGTGACCCTCTCACCCCTCATTCTCTTTACTAGCATGTTTGACCTTCCAAAGGGACCCTATTTTGCATGCATTGAAGTCATGTTCTAGGCCTCATTCTGAGGGTTTTGAGGTCTGCCTTAGCTCTATCCAAGGCCCTTTTGGCCATATTTTGTGTCTATGATGCATGTGTAGAGAAATCCCATTCAAGGCCTTTCAAAGAGACCTTTCTTTGCATGTTTCCGAGACTGATTCCAGGGCCTATTTGGTGGGTTTTAGGGCTTTCATAACCCATTTCCAGAGTTGGTTTGGTCTTTCTAAGTGTCTATCTTAGATGTGCTTAATAACCCCTTGTATAGCCCTCTAAAGGAACCCGTCATTTGTGCATGTGTTGGCTGCATTTCAGAGGTTATTTCGGCATATTTTGACATGTTTTATTTACTGATTTTGGCTGGTTTGATGAGTTCTCTTGTGCTTCATATACATGCCATATAAACCATGTTTACTAGCCATTGTTGCATGTTATTTTAGGCCATCATGTTAGCACTTTTTGGCCATGCTTTAAACTAGAAATGTGCATGTTTTGGGACTGCCTTGGCTCTGTCTTTGTGCTTCATATTCAAATAATGCTTGCTTTGCATAGCTATAAGTCAATACATATGCCTAGTTTTGAGTTTCGGGGCTTATTCCATACATTGGGTGTCATGTTTCCATGTTTCGGGACCACTTTGCATACTGTTTCAGAGCTGTCATTTATGCTATTGCATGCCATCTTGCATCCCTTGTCATGCCTTGTTAGAGTTGCATGTTGCGCCTTAGGTTCGGTCCTCAATTTGCGTGCATGTGTGCACGCATTTCAGTTGTCTCATTTTCATCTTCTAGCTACTGATGTGGGTGTGGCTGAGGTCCACTCATGTTGGTGTAAGTCCAGTATGCATTGTGTATGCCATCTTAGTCCGTTGCATTGCGTATGCTAGGTTGTATGTTAGTGCATTGCGTATGCCATCTTAATCCGTAGCGTTGTGTATGTTAGGTTGCATGTTAGAATTGCATTCACGCATGTCATGCATATTGCATTGTGTTTGGGATAGGAGTTAACCCAAACACGGGAAACGAGGGACGTTTCGTACTCTGAGTGACGGAACGTGTCTCAATTCCCGGTCGCCGACACTCCGGATTAACCATGATGGAGTCTCGGTCTTGTTGTGTTTATATGTGCATTCATTTCACATTGAGTCGTGCAATTCGACTCCTCGGCCATCATGCATCGAGATGCGTGATTGGTGGCACGAGGATCGAGGTATGCATACATATGTGAAAATACTTTGCCATGCCCCTTTCTTGCTCTCTGTTGCAGCAAATCAGAAACCGGCAGTCTTTTGGAGCTTCGTGCAATATTCCGGGCTTAATCGTAAACAGAGGCTAATTGGGGCATCGCAATGGATTTCCGCGCAAGGCAACTCAAGCATGCATCATTCATCATTCGGAACAGAGCTGAGGCGGTCCATGGATTTGCGTGCTAGTTTACTGCTTTCCTAGTTAAATTTGTTAATTAATTAGGGTTTTGTATTTATTCGGACTGTACCATTTATTCGGACTGTATATTATTTATTCGGACCCTCCGAGCGAGGGCACAATTGTAATAAGTGTGCGTGTGTGCGATGTATGTCTTCCAACCCCACGTCTTTCTCCCTTTTATTTACCAGCTTATGATGGTTAGATTAGGGCATGTTTCAATTAGTATACAGTATGATAGCATGTTTGCATTCATTCATCTGTTTTGCATGCACCGGGCTCGGCACATCATACTAACTGCATTTGTATTTCAAATTCGAGTTGAATACTTGTTAGCTGTTGCATTTCACATGCCATCTTTAGAGTAGCCGAGCTTGCTATAGTTACATTTTTGCATGTGTTGCATTAGGCATTTCTATATAGTTAGGATCATGCATGGATTTCTAACATAGCTTCTTTTTTTTTTTTTGGCTTGGAGTACTCGGTGAGTTTTATGCTTTAACATCCCTGCATGTGTGTGAGTGACTGCCATAATAGCATGGTTACCATGAGGCTAATTCTTTATCTGATATAACTGCCTGAATGCCTGTGGGTGAAGGTTGGGTTATTTGGATTGGAACAATTCATCGATTGCGAGTTTTCAACCCACTTGAGAGTGGCAAATCATCCTGTTTCTTAAGCCCACCCGAGGTGGCAAAATCTGCATTTTAAAGCCTACTTGCGAGTAGCAAACCATCTTTCAAAAACAAACATGAAATGCTTTGTTCCAATTCAGGCGATCCAGTCTATACTTGTATGTTGTGCGCATCACATAGTAAATCTTGGCTAATAACCGGAATAAGAACGCATAATGTTTTCAAAACTAGATATCATGGTTAGTAGAGGCCGATCTTTGATCGGGCGAGCGGGGGTGCTCACGAAGTGACCTTCCCCAATCGTACCCAAGTTCCTGAGCCAAGGCAACTTTGGTGATGACGGACACGTGGCCTTAGGCAAACGAGTCAGGGTTTCCTAAATTTCTCTAAAAATAAAATATTTAGGTGGCGACTCTGTATCTGGCAAAGCAGTCCATGTTTGGCACTTCTTTCAAAAAAATCTGTTTTCAAAAATGATTTGCCGGATTTGGACTCTTTGATGATTCCATCGGTCTTGCATTACACTCTGCGAGATTAGATACAGGACCGTGACACAAATCGAGTCCGAACTGTAGTGAGGCCCAAGGGCGCATCAACAATGTTGATGCACGTCGAAGTAGTGGAAGAAGAAGTAGACAGACTTTTGGAAGCCAGGGCCATTCGAGAGGTAAACTACCCGACATGGCTATCCAACACAGTGGCGGTAAAGAAAAAGAATGGTAAATGGAGGGTCTGCGTGGACTTCACCAGCCTCAACAAGGCATGTCCCAAGGACAGCTTCCCTCTACCCAAGATTGACCAGCTGGTGGATGCCACTTCAGGGCATGGAAGGATGAGCTTTCTAGATGCCTATAAGGGGTACCATCAGATAGCCATGTACCCCCCAGATGAAGAGAAGACTGCGTTTATCACTCCAAAAGGGCTGTACTGCAATAGAGTAATGCCTTTTGGATTGAAAAATGCAGGAGCAACTTACCAAAGATTGGTAACCAAGATGTTCAAAAATCTAATTGGCAAGACAGTGGAAGTCTACATCGACAACATGGTCGTGAAGACCAAAGAGCCTGAAGGTCATCTGGCCGACCTAAAGGCAGTCTTTGACATCCTGAAGGCATATCGGCTCCGACTCAATGCGTCAAAGTGTGCATATGAAGTTGGATTTGGTAAGTTCTTGGGATACCTGGTGACTAAAAGGGGCATAGAGGCCAGCCCAGATCAGATCAAGGCCATCCTGGAGTTAAAGAGCCCAACGTTGGTGAAACAAGTGCAGATGCCTGACTGGAAGGGCTGCCGCCCTAAATAGGTTCATAAGCAGAAGCTCAAATAAGTGCAAGCCCTTCTTTAACTTAGTAAAGAAAGCCACAGATTTCTTGTGGACCAAGGAGTGCGAAGCCACATTGTCCGACCTGAAGAAGTATCTGACCACGGCTCCAGTTCTCTCAACTCCAGAACTTGGAGAGGAACTAGTCCTGTACTTAGCAGTTTCGGAGCATGCGGTAAATGCAGTTGTAATCCGAGAAGAAAAAGGGGAGCAAAAGGCTGTTTACTATGTAAGCAAAACCTTGGCTGATGCAGAAACCAGGTACTTACCCTTAGAAAAGTTGGCACTGGCTTTGGTAATGGCTTCAAAGAAGCTAAACCATTACTTTCAAGCCCATAAAATCGTGGTGCTGACAGAACATCCATTGAAGTCCCTATTGCAGCAGGGAGACCTGACAGGAAGAATCGCCAGATGGGCAGTGGCCTTGGGCCAATATGACTTGGAGTTCAGACCAAGGACAGCAATCAAAGGCCAAGTTTTGGTCGACTTCGTGGCCGAGTTCACGCCAGACTCTATCACACATCGGGCTCTTTTGAGCCGAGGTGAATGATGTCCAAACAAACAACAAGGAGCCCAGCCGGTGGCAGCAGAGCAGAGGAAAGGAGAAAAACTTAGACCCTGCAGCATTTATATCGGAGATTCCTTTCGATTGTTTGTCGATGGGAGTTCAAACTGACAAGGAGTAGGGGCAGGAGTAGTACTGGTATCCCCATATGGGCAGGTACTTGAGCAATCGATTCATTTGGGGTTCAAAGCCTCAAACAATGAAGCAGAGTATAAAGCACTCATTGCAGGGCTAAAACTGGCAGCAGCAGCAGAGGCAGATGAGGTAATAGTCTTCTATGATTCACAGCTCATAGTCAACCAAGCAATGGGTGAGTTTGCAGCCCGAGATGAAAGAATGTCAGCCTACACAAAGGAAGTCAACAGGTTGGTAGCCCTGTTTCAAAATTGCCAACTACACCAGGTAAGCCGAGATGACAATAGTCATGTCGACGCGCTGGCCAACCTGGCTAGTGCAATACAACCAGGGAAAGCTAGAACGATAATAGTCGACTACTTATCGGGCCCGAGCATTGAACCACCAACCACAGAACACGAAACAATATGTGTGGACATGGGACCAAGATGGATGGACGCAATAATAGCATTCCTGAAAGAAGGAAAATTGCCAGATGACCACAAAGAGGCACACAAGATCAGGCTGAGTCGACAAGATTCAGCCTGATAGCAGAGGGACATCTCTACAGAAGATCATTCACTGGACCCCTTTTGAGGTGTGTACATCCTTCCCAAGTCGAAGATTTTTTGTATGAAATTCATGAAGGGGTATGTGGAAGCCATGCTGGGGGCAGATCACTTGCCCATAGGGCCATTACCCAGGGGTATTGGTGGCCTTACATGCAAAGAGATGCAGAAGCCTACGTCAAGACGTGTGAAAAATGCCAAACGTTTGCACCCTTGATTCACCAACCAGCAGCAGACCTGAACCCTGTATCCAGTCCTTGGCCGTTTGCCCAATGGGGCATGGATCTCGTTGGGAAACTACCCCAAGCAACTGGACAAAGGAAGTACTTGCTGGTAGCAACAGATTATTTCACGAAGTGGATTGAAGCTTAACCCCTTGCCAAAATCCGAGATGTGGATGTAAAGAACTTCATATGGAAGAACATCATCACCCGGTTTGGGATTCCAAGAGCAACAGTTGCAGATAATGGAACGCAGTTTAACAGCAAGTTAATCAGAACTTCTGTGCAAAATTCAAGATCAAGAATTACTTTTCAACTCCAAGCTTTCCCCAAAGCAATGGACAAGCAGAAGCATCCAACAAAGTCATCTTGGATGGGATAAAGAAGAGGCTGCAGGAAGCAAAAGGGAAGTGGGTAGACCAACTGCCAAGTGTACTTTGGGCATATCAAACTACGCCGAGAAGATCAACACGAGAATCACCCTTTGCCATGGCTTATGGCATAGAAGCTGTAATTCCTCTAGAAGTCGGCATCCCAGGGATCAGAACTCAAGGAGTAGAAAATGGGATTAATGACGTTCTACTAGCCCGAGATCTGGATCTGCTAGAAGAACGAAGGGAGAGAGCTGCAATTCAACTAGCAGCTTACCAGCAGCAGCTTGCCAGGGCTTATAATAAGAAGGTCAACCCAAGAGAGTTTCAAATCAGTGACCTCGTTCTGAGAAAAGTCGTCGGCAACAAGAAGAATCCAAGAGAAGGAAAGCTTGGCCCGAATTGGGAAGGTCCCTATAGAATTACCTCAGTATTGGGCAATAGGGCATATCGGCTTGAAGATAATGAAGGCAAAGAGTTGCCCAGACCCTGGACTACTTGTAATTTGAAATTTTTCTACCATTAAGATCTCTTGTTCTTTTGTTATGTGCCGAAATAAATGAATAAAGTGCTAGCTTGATTCTTTTCTATACCTATGGTTGACAAATACAATAGTTGTTGTTTCTGAAATACATGTATAATGAGAACCCAAGTAGAACTTAAGTTCACATTAAGGGGCAGAGAGTGAGATGATGTTTAACACTTGTTGAAACTTAAGAAAAGTTTACAAGTTGAAGTTAAACCAATATGATGTTTAACACTTGTTGAAACTTGAGAAAAGTTTACAAGTTGAAGTTAAACCGATATGATATTTAACACTTGTTGAAACTTAAGAAAAGTTTACAAGTTGAAGTTAAACCGATATGATGTTTAACACTTGTTGAAACTTAAGAAAAGTTTATGATGTTTTACACTTGTTGAAACTTAAGAAAAGTTTACAAGTTGAAGTTAAACCGATATGATGTTTAACACTTGTTGAAACTTAAAAAAAGTTTACAAGTTGAAGTTAAACCGATATGATGCTTAACACTTGTTGAAACTTAAGAAAAGTTTACAAGTTGAAGTTAAGCCGAGATCAGTCTAACACTTGTTGAAATTTGTGAAAAATTTACAAGTTAAAGTTAAACTAAGGTTGAAGCCAAAGATTGTGTTAAGCTAAGTACTTGAGAACTTGCCGAGGTAAATTATGTTTGGGTATAACCGAGGTGTTTCTCCCCGAGAAGATTACACAGAGGAAATATGCATTGAAGATATGAAAAATATTCTAAGTATAAAACATATACAAGAGCAGCAAAAGGAAGACGAAAACACAAGCATTCAAGGAAAGAAATTGCATTCATATACAAGAGAGGGCACTTCGGTCTAAACTGAAGAAGTAATTGTTCAAAGATGAAAAGAAAGGCATATCAGCCATGAGAAAAGCTTACAAATTGTTCCAAAAAGAAAAAAAACAAAAGTACAAAATACAAAGGAAAAATTAGGACTCCTCCTCAGCAATGGCAGGTAGTTGGGTCTGGACCTCGGAAGACTGCTGAGAAGACATCTCGGCAACCTTCTCGACCGCAAGTTCAGCATCAATTTCTTGCAGGGTTTCATCAAGGCTCTTGTTGGCGAGAGGCAAATACGATGATGCATTCTCAGGAGTTGTTTCCTTGGGAACCTCCTCCCCCTCCTCATCTTGAGTCAAGTCCAGGACTTGCTCATTCAAAGAGGGAGATTTGGTCCTAGCAGCCTCCTTGGGTTTCCTCACCAAAGTCTCCTCCTCTTCGGACTCAGATTCATTGTCAGATGGATCAGGAGTTGGAGGGAATGGTACAGGAATGGCATCGGCATTACGGAGGGGCGAGTCCTCGGGGACTTCAAGCTTTTTCAGAAGAGACATCCAACCAAGGGTGAAACCCTTGTTGCATGCCTACTTCACTTGCTTTTCATACTCAGCCGTGACATCGGCCACCCCCTCGTTGTAGCCCTTTTCATCAGCAGCCTTCAGCTCGGCATCTTTTGTGGCCAAGGCATCTTGCAGTTCTTTTTGGGCCTGGGCCATCTTTTCCTCGGCCTCCTTCTTCTCGGCCTCAAGAACCTTCTTTATGGCCTCGGCGGATTCTGCCCTTTCCTCGGCTTCATCTTTGGCCTTGACAGCAGCCTCGGCCTGGTCCTCCAACTTTTTCATTTTTGATTGCAAATTTTTGTGGATCTTTGCAAGCTAGAGACCTCCCTCTGCTTGTCGGCCAGCATCTTTCGATTCTCAAAGGATTGTACTGAGAAAGAGTGGGCATGCTGGATGGCCTGAAAGTAAACCCAGTAAAAGTTATTAGAAAAATTTTCTAAGTACAAGAAAGAAAGAGAAAGTACCAAATGAAGACACTTACTTGAACAGAGCGCTGGAGCATCAGAGCATAGTTTTCATATTCGCTCAACTCGGCATTTCGATCAAGATTGCCGGGAAGAAGCAGGGCGGTACTCAGGATGACGCCGACATTAATGTCATCAGCGCTATCACTAGCCTTAACTGGCTTATCCTCCAGTGTGATTTTGGGGGCCCAGGGGGCATCATCCTTTTGAGACCCCGAGGTGGTCGCAGAAGATAACCTCGGCCTTTTTGATTTGGAGGACTCTGATGGTTGTGTTTCAGCAGACCTTTTCTCAGGGACAGAGGCGGTCTTTTCGCTCTCAGCCAATTTGGAAATTGGCAAAGTGTCCTCAGAGTCAATCTGAGCCACCTTTGCCTTGGGCTGAGCTTTCTTTACTCTTTTTGGCTTCGGTGGAGGCTGAGCTAGTACTGATTGAGCATCCACAGAGGATGGGATGCTAGCCAAAAGATCTTTTGCAACTGCCTTTTGGTGACCCATCTCGGCAGCAAAAACGGTTCGCCTTCGGCGTTGGCGTTGGGATATCGGGACCAGATACGGAGCCGAGGTTGATGGCTACTCAACAAGATCGGAAGTCGATCCTTGATCAGGTCGAGATGTGGACGCGGATTGAGGAGTTGTAGCAGAAGGAGGAGAAAGGCATTTCTTCTTCTTTTTTGGGACGTTGGGAAGTGCCAACTTGTAAGTAGGGATGAAGTTGAGTAGCAAAGGGGCCTTCCGCTTGAGAACGGGTAAGTCCAAAAGCTTCTTCAAGTCTTTGCTGGGAATGAAATACTGACGAAAGCCTTTTGGTAGCTAAGGAAGAGCTGCAAGGAAAACAGACATTAGAAACAAGTAAAGTATTGAAGACTTTAAAAAAAAGCAAGTTAGTGTGAACACAAGGCTCTTACCATTACCCTCAACAAAAACTGATCGAGGGAGAGGGTAGAGGTGGAGGTCCTCGTCTGGAGCAAATTCCCAGTTTCCCGAGGTAATGAAATAATCATCTACAGCTCCCTTGTTGGAGTCAGGGAGGTCGGCAATGATTTTGTACTCAGTGGACCTCAGCTTGAGGTAGTAAACGTAGCCCATATCTTTTTTGAGGCCACACATGGTGTAGCAGTACTGAATATCGGCTAAGGTAATCCTAGCGTTTTCCTGTTTGGCTAAGGCTATTATGCCATTGATGACTCGGTAGGAATTAATGGCAAGTTGCATTGGGTTCAACTTATAGTAATGAAGAATTTCACGGAAAAGGATATTGAGTGGGAGCCGAAGTCTGCACTAAATAAAAGCTACTACGGGAAAGGGCATGGTAGCAGTGGTAGGCATGATGGAGTCATCATCCCCAGCCAACCTCAGATGGACATCGGCCGGGATGTCAAACTCTCGCCTAAAGTACTCTAATTTGGATGGGGTGTCTATCCTATGCTTCCACATTCCCATTATCTCGGCTTAAAGTGTGGAAATTGGATTTTAGAGGGGTGTTTTATAAAAGTTATACGGACCTCGGCAAAAACCTAAAGGAGGGTTGCAATACGAATTTGGGGGAATTGTTTCAGTTTTCCTAAAAATCGTAAGTACTACGAACAAATCCCAAACCTAAATCTATGGAAAAGAAGATTGAAGTCGTAAATCTGGAAACGTCACAGGAAACAGAAAACAAGAATGTGTTTTAGAATCAAGAACGATGATAGACTATCAAGAACATTATAAGCACAAAGGACATACGGTCAAGAACAGTGGCAAAAGTGCAGAAAAGTTGTGAGCGGTGCGTGTGTTCAAGGCATGGGGAAAGAAGCAAAATCATGAAATAAACACACTCAGATACGTGATTCATGAATCAAATACTTGAGTAAAATAGCAATGGCGGCTAATAATGAAGCAGAACTATTGGGAGAGCAACAAAAAATAAAACCAAGAGGAACAGTGGCTTACCAGAAAAGGGAAGCCGGAGTAGGGATTGCAGAAGTCTAATGATAGTTGCAAAGACGAAAGCTCGATGAAAATCACGTCGGAAGTGGTAAGCAGAGTGAGTTGCAGAGGCTTTAAGAGCTTGAACAATGGAGGATTTGGAGAAGAAGTTAGAGAGAGAAGAGAGCTCAAACGAAGATGAATGCAAAGTAAAAAGACAGAGGAGAGGGAAAGTTTTGATTAAACTTGAAACGGCGGCAAAACAGAATTAATAAGCCTAGAACAACGTGTGCGTCAGACGGCGCGCGCACGCGCGAGACGAATTAGAAGCACGTGCGAAGTATGATCCAGTAGGAAGAAAACGCGTGGCTATAACGGTTGGGTTGTTGTGTATGACAGCTCATACGCGTGAAGGCGTTCTAGAAATTTTTGTTCTTTAAAGAGACATGTCGGCCTAATGTTGGAATCAGCTAAGAAATTTTTGAGCCGACGTACCGGAAAGCAAGAACTGATATAGGTTCCATCACCTCAAGATACCGAGGTAATAGAACCTAGGGGGCAGTTGTGGGGACATAACTTTTGAATGACAACACGTGGCCGAGGTGACACCGAAGTGTCAGCCGAGATGTCACGTGTCATGGTCATGATGCCGAGGTAATTTCAACTAAGCCGAGGTTATCTGCGAAGATACCGGAATCCGAGATAAGCGGATAAGGGACAAGAGTCCTAGAATGGGAGAAGACTTCAGTTTGGATAAAGATAACACTCTTAGAGAGTTTATCCTAATCCTTCTGGGAGTCCAAGATTAGTAGTAAACCTGAATCTATTGGAAGTTAGGCTTCTATTGGGATTGGGATTGAATCAGCTGTAAAAGAGAGGCACCCCCATGGGTTTAAGGTACGCAATTTACTTTGAGAGCAGTACGTTAAGCACTTGAACTATCTTTGAAAGATATACTAACTTGATCGTCGGAGTACCCCTGGGTGGAAGAACCACCACTGGAATCTTCTCCTTCTGTTGCAGGTTTTACAGGTGCCATCTATTCTGCCAGTGCTCTCCAGCTGAATACTTAGTTGGCAGTGTGGTAGAAAAATCACTCACACAAAACCCTAGCCTCAAAGATGAGAGAAACCTTGGATTTCCACCACCCAAGTGAAGATGATTTAGAGGAAGATGATGAAAATCTTGACCCAAAAATTTGCAAAATCAAAGTGTTTTGAAGCTTGAGGAAATTTTCTAGAGAGAAGTGGGAGAGAAATAGGGTTTTGAGTGAGAGGAAAATGTGTATAATGAATGTTATATTCGGACCAAAAGGTTAAAAAAAAACAGAGCTCGGACTGCCCAGTTGGCTGCTCGTACGGCCTCCCCCACTGCTCAAGCGCCCCACCTCCACCGCTTGTGCATCGATTTCAGAATGCAATTTTATGGGTGTCAACCTCCACCGCTCGTGCGGCCCCTCCCACCGCTCGAGCGGCCAATTCTACATGTGCGGCCTAGGGCCCCGCACGTGCGGCCCTGGCCTAGCAGCCCAAAAATTCAACTTCGTCCCCGGCACCCCGAACTCACCCGCGCACCCTCTGGAACAACCGAAATTCAACACCGAAACAAATAAAAAGTAGAACTCTAATCTAGGGAACCATTTTCGGACGTTTCAAATCCACGAAGGTAAAAGGGGAACGGAGCAAAGAAAGGAAGAAAGGAAAGGAAAAAAGACCCGGTCATCACAGGTCGACCCAATTTCCCAGCAACTAACACACAGATTCTGCAATATAAGAGGGTCGACCCTCCCCAGACTGGTGTCTACCCTTTTTCCAGCAACACTTTCAAAAACTTCACCAACAGGTAAGGGTCGACCCTTAGGAAGGCTGGTGTCGACCCTATAATAGAATTTCTAAGTCTCCAAGGAACTTTTGACAAGAACAAGTGCGAACAACCTAACCCAACAAGTTTAAATCGGATTATACTACTCCAAAACCAACCCATAACAACACCAAAGATTTCCAAAATAAAAATAAAGGATTCGAATACACTTCCCCATAAGCTTTGAAGGACACAGGTGCTACAAGGAATCAATTTTAAAAAAAAAAAATGTTACACTTTTTACCTCTAAACTATCGCTAAATAATCTATTTAATCCATAAACTATCGATTTAATCCATTAAGTTCCTAAATTATTTAATTCAAATATATTTAGTCTCAATAAAAGCCCATAACTACTATAAATTAGTAAAAGACCCTATCTAGTTAAAATTTTATTTAAAAAAAGTGGTAAATTTTTATTGTCTTTGAAAAGTGCACATCAGCTCTTTTGGAAAATTTTCTTTGTAAGGATAAGAATAATTATATAATATATTTTTTTATTTATCTTCTACAATGGTTATTTGCTTGCCTTTATCTAGTATTATATGTTAGATTTCGTTTATAATTTTTAATTGATTGTTTTTAAGTTTTTTAGTTAAATTCTTTTTATAACTTAATTACTGTATTATTTTAGTCTATTATTATTTGTAGCGAAACGTTATTATTTAAGTTTTTTTTTTGGTGAATATTATTATTTAAGTTATTTGATCCCAGTTCTTCAGTATATCTAATATTCACATAATTTTATTGGTTCTTCAGTAAATCAAGCTCTGATGCTAATTTAAACCCAATAAAACAAAATACTTTTTAAAAACAAATGGAAAGTTGAAATTTTTCAAGAATAAAATCTTAATTAGGCAGGATCTTTTACTAATTTATAATAGTTATAGGCATATATTTTATTTTTATAATCATTTTAGGGACTAAATAAGTTTAAATTAAATATTTTAAGAATTTCCAATACGACTATGATATGATTAGTTTTTTTATAAGTGCTTCTTGAATAAACAATAAAAGTTATAAGATTTCGAATTGTTTATGATAAGGCAAGTTTTTCGTAAATGATATGTTTCAAAAAATGAATGAGCTTCCTTTTGTTCAACTAATTTGATATCTACAAATAAAAATACACCTTGGATTTTAGAAATCTTCGTTATGATTATGAATATGTTTCTCAATTGTTGTGATAACCAATAACGAGTTCTATCTGATAATACATGAATTGGACTAGAGGTCATTTTGTTATATATTGGACGAGTGGTCGTTTTGTCATATATTGAACCAGAGGTCGTTTTGTAAAGCTTTGTTCTGTTATGTCTGCTCTACTAAATGTTAATGGGAAATACTCCAACACTTGAAAGCTCTGATAAATTTATGAACAATATGCCTTTGAATATCGTTATGTGTAGCTTTGAAAGGTTTAGTAAACTTTGTATAAGATATATTTCTGAACAATGTTTCTATATACATTCTATATGAGTTGTTCGATGTAGGCATTCCGTGAACGTTTTGTATGGTTCTAAATATTGGAACAATCTTCTGAGTACAATATATAAATTGAAACAAAATCAAATAAATAAATAAATAACTTACAGAATTTATTTTATCGAACTGAATGAAAAATAAAATATCAAGTCGAGTGTGTGACACTCTATTCTGAAGACAAATTCGCCCCGCCATGGTGCTTACGGTAAAGTGGTGTCTATCTCCCAGGATACAATGATCTTCACAAATTTGTAGTAGCACTCCAAATAAATTTGTCCGGCGAACTAGAACCTTGTGTTCTAATACTCTATTTAATTTTCTCTAATACTAGAATGAAGAATAAAATGCAAAGGAGAAATATGGGTTGCAAAAATGAATTTTTTCTACCTGTTTTTTTTTATCCCAAGACTGCCGGAACAGCCTTTAATTTATAGACAAATACTGACCCGAACAAGTACATACAAGAGGTGAACAGGTGTAAATTTGAATTGAACAGATACTGTTTGAACTAAACAAATCTGTTGGCAGTTTTGGATCTATAACTGTCAGTTTCGAATTTGTAACTGCTAGGTAGTTTTTCATACTGTTAAAAACAGTTTAAATCTATTCAAAAATAAATCTATTGTGGAATCAAATGAACATGTGTAATTCAAACTACGGACAGATAACTGTGGCAGTTTTTATCTGTTATAACTGCTAGACAGATTTAAACGTTAGAACCGACCCGACCCACAACCCACACCCACGCCCGGCACGGCTCGGCTCAGCCAGCGGCGGCGCGCGTGTGGTTGTTTGGGCTAAGGTTCACTTTGTCCATAACTTCTCCCTTCTACAAACTTGGGGTGCTCTTTGGGGCCCAACTTAAGTGTTGTCACCTAGAACTTATATACACACATAAGTTCTCTTCAAGTTTCAATATGGGACAAGCCTTACAAGGAAACCCACATTTAGTTCTTTAAACGTCCAATTCCACAACCCGAAAACAACGTCAACTTCCCATTCACCCATAAATTGTTTTGACGAACCGTCTTCACTGTGTGACTTACCATGCGGTAAGGAACACGTCACCTTTTCGGACCCACCCCAAACGACGTTTGGGGCCCACTCAATTTTGGGCTCAAAGTTGGCCCAAAATAAGCCTTATAAAAACCTATTTTCCAACACTAAACTGTTGAGATCGTTCTGTTAATAATGCTTATGGAAATATACCACGCCATGAATTTATTTATGAAAGGTTTGATGAGCTTTGTATGTTATAGATGTGTATCCGGTAAATGTTTCTAACACGTTTTGAATATTGTTTTAAATTAAGTTATGAAACTCATTCATTTAACCTCTTTTCATTGAGATTACTCATTGGACTTCCAGCTTACCCCTTTCCTTATATATATGTAGGTGAGCATCAAGAGGAGCCACATTAGAAGATTGCATTAAGTCAACCCCTTTTGTGAAGCCACCCAAGATGTGCCTCTGCGATGATGATTCAGTTTATATTCTGGCCAAGGTTTGTAAAGTTCTGGTTTATCTAGTTTTGTTAAGTCATATGAATGATCTTGGGTTATGTATTAAAATTAAAGTTTGGAATATTATAAGTGTGTGAGATGAAGTGTTTGTTTAATTGTGTTCATTTCATATAAGCACAGTTCAATGGACAACAATATTCTTCTTTGCTTCTGCTTGAGGCCTCAATATTACTTAAATATTTTGATTTTCTGTCTGAGGCCATAAGTAATCTAATCATTATTGGCCAATTATGATCTAAAGCTTTAGAGACGGGTTTGGGTCATGACACTACTGGCCGCTAGAAGTGCTCGGCCAGATAGGACTTTGTATGGCCAAATCAAACACGTCCATCGATCATTTTCTCAAAGTGATCCAGCAAGACAAAATACTCCAGGTGTGCTTGACAACTCACGGTCAGACCTAATTATGTTCGTCGATCACTTCTTGAAATAGTCCAGCCAAACATTTCTGTTTGACCATTCATGAAAATATTCAGCCGGGCGCTATAAGGTTCGGCAACACTGACTTCCAGAGGATTTTCCCACATTCTCATTCATTCTAGCTTTCTATACTTGCTTCTTTTGAAATAGATCAACAATTTTTGGAAAACACAAAACTAGAAATGACCGAAATATTTGAGAAGGTTTCTCTTGTCTTTAGAAAATCATTTTGAAAACAAGTTTTGAAGGTTTTACTCTTTGGCTAAAACGGGTAAAGGAGTGGTTGGTCTACTTCATTAGAGAGTTATACCTGAGTTGATCTTCCTTTCATCATCGAAAGTTTTTCATAAAGCGCTCAAGTCTTATGGCCAATAAAAAAGGAGGTGTCTGCACATAGTAATTTAACAGTCAATGTTGATTGACACCCGCATTTAGTCATTGTCCTACATATTCATACTATTGCGAGGTTTACAAATATTAAAAGTGTTTTCTCTGCACCAAAGTAAGCCATCAAACAACTAGCAAAAATTTCTTAAAATTGAACCACTATGACAATTAAAATTGGAAAGGTGATTCGAACTTGAGTTGGAGAGACAAAGAGTGATGTCACCACCTATTCTCAAGAGCCTTCTACATATACTTCTTTTGTCCTTACACATAGAAGACTCCAGAGGATGGGTCACAAATACCACTTAGTGAGACCATGCTACCTGAATTGAATGAGTTAGAACTTCAATCACTTGAGAGGAAGGTTGAAATCTTTGATACGAGAAAAAGGGTCTCCGTACTTGGACTTTTGATTGAAAATATTACATGCTAAATAGGAATTAATACCGACTTAATCAAATCATCAAAACATAACTTGTCATACTAAGGCTCCAAAAGTATATCGGGGCATCTATATAAGCGGGTTCAAGTTGGGTGTAAAACTCGGGACATTACATTGAGGAATATAGATAGTGAAGTCCCTAAATCACTTCGATTATCATTGAATGAGACACTAAAAGTTCAATTTTTTGTCTTGTTTTTTCTTTAACACCTTCTAAGCATCCAGTAATATCAATCAATGAATAATATTCAATATCCTTGTATATCTTAACCCATAAAGTCACTCTAAATTTTAATCAGATAAAGAAACTTCATCCAAAATTGGACTAGTTTTTCCTGAACACTAATATCATTTCTTGATTCTCAAACAATCCACACCCACATAACTACATAAAATGTCCTCCCAAAGAGCATTTTCAAGATCTTTATAAGAATTACTGAACCACCAATCGAAAAAAAAAAAAAAAAAAAACCAATAATTATCACTTCTTTTTTTTTATTTTTAAAATCCATTCATTCCAAGAATAAAATTAAATTTTGATATTTTATTATCAGGAATTCCACCAAAGTTTTTGATCCATTTGCAAATGTCGAGAATTATGACTTAGTAATGCTGGAGAGGCAGAGAATCAGAACCGCCGCCTCCCCTCCTCCCGCAGAGAAAATGTAAAAGTAATGAATAAAAGTGGCTGGAGACTATATATATATTTTAATTTTAACACTGTAATTTAGTCCAAAATCTTGACGAGGGTTTTATCATCCATACTAAAATATTGGTTAGTAACTTTGAGATTATGGATTGAAGTCATGGGTCAACTACTTTGTATATTATATCAAAGGTTAGGTGTGAACTTATCTTTCTCCTTCCAAACACACATTAATGTGTATTAATTGTACATTATTTTTTTAATTTAGTCCAAAATCATAAGAAGATTTTTTGACTATTTTAAAATGATAACTAGGTAAAGTGCTATAGGTTCAAACCACGAGAAAACGAAGAAGAAATATCATTTTGTTCTCCAAACTTTCATGTGTTTTTCAATTTGATCCTCAGACTGCGATTAATATTAATTTTACATTCAAACTTTTAAAATCTTAATTAATTTGGCCCCTACCGTCACATTCCATCTATCATTGGATGGATTGTGCTAACGTGACATCAAAATTCATTTGAAATTTCATTTTACCTTGTAAATTATACCTTAAAAATCAATTCTCCCATTAAATATAAAAAAAATTTAAATCTTTTAATAAATAATTTTTTTTATCTCAATAATGAAAAAATTAAATTTTGAATAATATATACTTTGTAAAAAAAATATAAAAATCCTCATTTAGAATTATCTTGAGACTGTGAAGTATAGATACTTCAACAAAAATGTTGTACCCGTGTTGGGCACTTACCAAATTTTGAAAAAAAAATTCTCACTCAATTTTAAAATTACTATTAGTCGATCAACTCTCTTTAAATAAATTTAGGTAATAAACTAGTTACAATTGCGCGCACCCACACACACACACACATAGAGTAGTCAAGAAATTTTTGGCTTAATAAGTTTCTCCAGGATCGACTCGAGACAACTTGAGACTTATGAAGCACAGGTATGGATATGAGTATTGATACTGGCACAATATGGGTACATCAAAACAGTAAAATCTAAATAATAAAAAAAAAAAGAAGAAGCTACGGATATGACTTAATACGTTTGTAAAAAATATTTATTTTTAATTTAGTTAAATGATTTAATTTATTAAGATACAGCATACAATTTACATTTAATGCTAGAAGTACAAGTATAAGATAAACCAAAATTAAATGTCATTATATTAAATAACTTACAGACCATAGCTTAATTTTAAAATTAGTATAAAACTAAAAATGAAAAAAAGTCTAGCAAAATGAATTTTATTTCTGTAGTAGAAGAAAATATTATTTTGACTGAGTTATGGCACGATTTGGGTATATACTAGGCACGTCTCGGTGTGTCAAAAATTAAAAAGAAAAAATTTGAGTACGTGTTTTGTGTACCTAGTGCATATGCAGAAATACCATATGTCGGTATGTATCCAGTAAGAGTATGATATGTTTGTCGAATTACTCATGTTTCATAGTCTTAAGATAATTCTAAATGAGGATTTTTATATTTTTTAATATTTTTTTTTACAAAGTATATATTATTTAAAATTAAAAATTTTCATTATCGAGATAAAAAATTATTTATTAAATATTTAAATTTATTTTTTATATTTGGGAGGCAAATTGATTTTTAAGGTATAGTTCGGGGGATAAAATAAAATTCCAATTGAACTTTGATATCATGTCAGCACAATCCGTCTAATTGTAAACAAAATATGATGGCAAGGGCCAAATTAATCAAAATTTTGAAAGTTTGAGAGTAAAATTGATATTAATCAAAATCTAAGGTCAAATTAAAAAAAGCGTAAAAGTTTGGATGCCAAAATAATATTTCCTCAAACAAAATACATTTTGGCTTTCAGTAAAAATATATGGATATTTCAATTCAGGATACATAGATAAGTTGTTTGCATGAAATAAATTGATATTTCGCATCATTAATACAAATGAGTTTATGGTATAAACCCAAAGCAATATTGGATAAAATCTATTATTAGTAAAATGTAACATATCTATTACTATTATAAAAGTGTGAAAAATTGTCATGATTTTTACTTTTAACATATTTTGAAAATATCTTACGAAACTTATTAAACATTAACAAAACTATAAACAACCATAAATTTCTTTTGAAATTTAAACATTTTAAAACAACCAAACACCTTAAAATATCACAATCTATTATCAAACACCTTGGATGATTCGGAGAGCTTTTTTTCCAGAAGGTTCAATTTTTCTGAATATCTTTACATTATTGGTATTATTGGTACTTTGTGAAGTTGTCAAATTCTCTATTTCATATTCATAACTCATGTCCAATTATATTATTTTGTATTATAATATGCATCATCATTTATAATAATATCGGCAATATCATTCATTGATTGAAGAGGGTCGTATAGCACTCAAAGGTATTACCTAAACAGTACAAACCCATAATCAATTTAAGTAGGTGATTCTGTTAAAATCACTAATAGTAGGTTAAGTACCCTCAATTCATTTTTTATTTTTATTTTTTTGAGGTGATTTTTTTTTTAATTCATTATTCTAAATTATCATAATATTTTAATTCATTGTTTCCCATCTGTTTCGAATTTCAAAACCAAGCAGTCGATCGCATTGTCTCTCAATCAACTCTGTTTGACAACTTAGTAGTTGTACAAACAAATAAAAACATAACAGGCTACTTATCAGGTTAGGCTTTGTACAAGTAGTAGCCTTTTGTTTTGTTTTGTTTTTTTTTTTTTTTTTTTCTTTTCGTTCTTTGTTCATATGTGTAAAGAAAAGCAAATGACTCTTGAGTATATTTTTATGGATAAGGCTTCTTTCCGGTTGGGTTTTCCAATTGGAGTGTGTTATTGGGTCTCTATGGGCTTAGTATGGAGCTCACATCGATAATCCGAACCGTTCAATACGTAGGATTGATTCAGTACTTTATCCTTATAAAAAATCACGTTGATCAAATATCGATAGCCACTTGATCAAATCACATTTATATTAACAATTTATTTTTAAAATCATAGTAACATTGACACAAATTTGATCTGATCAAGTGGCTATCGATATCCAATCAACGTTATTTATTGCAAGAATAAAGTACTCGACAAGTACTACACATTGAACAGTTCGGATAATCAATGTGGGTTTTATAGTGGGCCCACATAGCCCAACAAAACGCTCAATCCGATCAGGCTAGAGAAAAGTTATTCCCTATTTTATACTCCTTTTGTACAGAAGTTATAAATTGATTATTTTTTTTTTAGTAATTTAAAAGGTTATGTCAACAAAGTTTTCACTCTCTATGATTTAAAATTTTCAGAATTAATTTTCTGAGTTTTTAATTTTAGATCGACTTAATATATATACACTTAAAAAATATATAATTTGTACAAAAAAAAATTAAAAATCATTGAATATAACAAATTACTAAAATGTATTATTTTTTTGTATTATTTTGTATGCAATAAATTTTTCATTGGATTATGTAAAAGGAAAGGAATAATAGTGTTTTTTTTTTTAGATAGTAAGAATAATAGTGTTAGACTCACAAAAATTAAACACATAAAAGTGTTGGATGAAATTTATTTTAAGTCTAACTTACATCACACTCAAAATGAATTTTAACTACCCAAACATTTTCTTTATATGTTTTATATTCTTTTTTTTTTTTTTTCCAGTTAACATTATCTAAAAAATAAAAATAATAAATAAAGATTAACTTTATTTCTAAAGAATTAGAGATCCATAAATAATCACCAAATTCGTTTGGGAATATTTTAGTTGACTATTTAATTTTTTACGAAAAAATATGAAAAAAAAATAATAAATAAAATATAGAGAAAGTAATGTGATGGAATGTTTTCTTTTATTAACTATTTTAACTTTGAATAGACAACCCATCCCAAACAAACCCTTATTTTAACTTATTTCTACCTTAAAGTGATTATGCCAGCAAAATAAACTACAATTCCAACATTGTAAACTAAGCACAAAATCATTATATAAAACAAAAACTCACATTAATACATTAATACAAGATTATCTGAGAAAACAATCTAAATAAGGACTCATATTTTGTTTATAAATCAATTAATATGCCACATGCAACTCACAGACACTCCAACTATTACACACACACACATATATATATATATATATGTATGTATATAAGTGTCAACAATCAGAGACTTTTGGCAATCTTTATTTCCGTAGAAGCCAATAGAACCATAAGCATAGACTTTGCATCACTACTGATACAGATTTGGGTGCCCTGCCCTCTCGAACTAAAACCTGCACTTCCCACACAATTCAAACTTGTAAATAAATACATGAGGAAATATCATTTTGTCCTTTAAAATTTCACTCATTTTTTAATTTGAACTTTAGATTTCGATTAATATCAATTTTACATCCAAACTTTTGAAATTTTAATCAATTTAGCCCATGCCGTCACATTCGTTTACAATTGGACGAATATACTAACGTGACATCAAAATTCATTAGAAATTTCATTTTATCCCCTAAACTATACCTTAAATATCAATTTGCCCCTAAACTTTACCTTAAAAATCAATTTATCTCCCATGTCAACACATTTCGTCCAATTGTAGACGGAATGTGAAGGCAGGGATCAAACTAATCAAAATTTTGAAAGTTTAGGTGTAAAATTGATATTAATCGAAGCCTAGGGGTCAAATTGAAAAACATGTGAAAGTTTGGAGGGCGAAATGATATTTTCTCTAAATACATTGAAGAAAGCATTGCGTCAATAAACAATAGTACGGGCAGAATTATCATATAGGAGATGAATATATATATATATATATATAATCAAAAATTTTAAAAATAAAATACAAATTATAATATCAATTTCTACTAACGTGATCAAGTAACTAACTGATGTCTGATTTTATTCTTTACAGATTATAGCTTATAATTAACACTAATTATTAAAAAAAAATTCTTTTATTATATATTGTCTTTTTTTAATTAATTTTATATTTTGATTACATGTTTCATAGATATAGAGTCATAGTCAATTAAATTTTCTTTTAAAATCTAGAGAAGATGATTCTTAAAATTTGTAAAAGAAGAAAAATTTAGAAGGAGCAAGTGTCTATAATTTGTAAATAATTATAACTAATAATTATAATAAATGGTGTTTTTGAAAACGTACCCCCCTCTAGGAGCAGATGGATCTAAATACGGCGTCTACGCATGGACCAATAACTCTTTGAGCGACGTTGGTAAACACGAAAGCTGATAGGGGAAGGCCAGCGATTACAGGAACTGAAATATTAAGGCCAGATGAATGTGGTAAGACAGCACGTATCCCCGCAATGAACGCAAACACCATCGCAACCGTAGCACAAATAATAAGATAAGCAGCTATATAAACTAGCTTCTCTACTTCATCCCGATTGTTAGTAATAGCCGCAAAGAAGTGGATGAGCACTGCTGAAATGGAGAATGACATGGCCACGGTATCTGCTACGATAAAAAATTTGAAAAAGTATGCTCTTCTTAGAATCGCCATGCCTTGGTTTGGGCCATCGTTGCCATTGTATCCACCGGGCATCGTGAAAGCAGCAGTAAAGGTTACAGTTAATATAAGTGTAGCCACTATCAAATGGTTTGCCCCTGCTTCCTTCAGTTCTTTGGCTGTTAGTACATTCCTATCATCAGGCCGAGTTGGTTCCTGCAAATGAAAAGCAAAATAAAATAAAACAAATAATAAATTATACAAGGCAAATTTCATTTTACCATGTTACTTTTGCCCATGTTTGAGTTATCTCATTCTTATTTGAAAATAATCACATAAACCCCTTGTAACGTTAAATATTGTGTAATTTAATAACAAGTGTAAAACACATAGGCATAAAGGAGATTATATGCTCATTTCAAATTTTAAAGGAATAAATTACACATAAAATAAAGTATAGGAGTTAAGATGCATTTTGTCTCCCAAATAAATAATGAAAATATCCGTAGTTCGCACACCAAGATTGCTTATATATAGAGGCATTTTAATCTTTTTCATTAAATCGTTAGTGGGGCTAATAGTATACTTTGGTTCGCAAATATGGCTACATGATTATTTCCTAAAGAGAAACGAGGAATCCCAACATAGGTCAAATCACAATGTGATAAAGTAAAATTTGTCCAGTTATAAACACAAATAAATGGTAAATGCTAGGAGTGACCTGGTGTAAGATTAAAGCTAGGTTTGGCATCTCCTAAAAAAGTCAAAAAGTCATTATCCTATTTAAGTCACATCATCTTATTTAAGACACATCACCTCTCTACCACATCACTTCAAACTCAACCTATATTTCATAAAAAGTCAAAAAGTGTACTGATTTAAAACATCTCAAACAACCCCTAAATTTAATTATTTAGTCATTATAATGACTCACATGATATGACAATATTAATTATAGATTTAATAGGATTTATGTTCCATATCTTTACTCACAAGTTTTATCTCATAGTCAATAAGAAGAGTAGTTTCCAAGTTTCTTATTTTGATGGGCAAGTAAAGTTATGTTTGAACAAGAAAATTGGGCATTGCTTTGCCTATAAAATAACATTCAGAGTACCCATAAAAAATTCTGAATTCACGTATTTTAAAGGGGGTTAAGAGGGAGAAATCATTTATTCATGAACCTAAAACTTAGGATTTATCTATTGAATCTCTAAAGTTTACAATTATTTACATAAAAATCATGATAGTTATAGATCTTGGATTATGAAAGTTGTTATATGCATAATACCATAAAATTTATTTATATTGTGGACTATGTAGTTGTCCCTTAAAAATTTAAAATAATGAGAAAGTTAGATGTTCGGGATTTGAGTCGATGGAGCGACTGTTATCCTTTCGTTGTGATGTAACTTACTAATCCATTAACATTTTATATTTTTTTAAGGAAAAAAAAAAATAAAGGGTTAAATTAATTTTATCCCCTTGTGGTTGGGGGTTAGAGCACTTTACCTCCTATGATTCAAATATAGCTAGAAAAACCTCATATGACTAAAGTGGTACCATTGATTTTGCCATCCAAACTAACCAAATGTGTATTTCACACACTACTTTTGAGAGTGGATTTGATTTTCTGAAAAATTAAAGTGAAATTAATATAACAAAAAAACAATTTAATCTTAATTTTCTCTAAACCTAAAATTAGATGAATATGTTAATTAAAATAAAATAAATCAAATTAAAATATAATTAAAAATTGATCTAAAATATAAAATACAATTAAGAAATAATTAAATAAAAATATAAAATAAATAATAATTAAAAATTGAACTAAAATATAATTAAATTAAAATTAGATTAGATTAATTATAATAGATAATTAAGCATTTAAGATTAATTGTGATCTAAAATATTAAATTAAAATTAGATTAAAAATTTAGTAATTAGAATAAATAATTAAATATTTAGGATTAATTGTGATATAAAATATAATAAAATTAAAATTAGAATTAAAATAAATAACTAAAAATTTATAATTAATTGTGATCTAATTAAATTAATGTTAAACCTAATAAATTATGTGTATGAGAGAGGAGATAGAGAGAAAATAATTAAATATATATATATATATATAAGATTTGATGGTATTATAATCATTTTATATGTGATTCAAAATCACTTGTGCCTCTCTCATTATTTTTCAGCCATAAGTGGTAAAGAAGTTTAGCCTGAAATTTTGATGAGCTAAAATGAATTTAGGCCTATTTTGGGAATGTGGTAAAAATCAGCTTTTTTGTTTTTAATCAAGATTTTTTAGAGTGATTTGAGAAGTTGGTAAAAAGTTACTTTTTTTTTTTGAATTAACATTTATTTATAGTGTCACATCACACTAAAATGACTAAAATACCCTCACCAACTAAAAAAATTACATTGTACCCAAACTTACTTTTTTGTGAATATTGAGGGTAGTTATGTAATTTGCCAACTTACTTTTTCAACTTCCCAAACCAAAGGAAAAACGCAACCTGCTATTTGATCAAAAACGCAAACCTTGCGTTTTTCACCCATTCCCAAAAGAGCCCTTAACCCAAAAAAAAAAAAGTAAAAATGATTGTAAATGAAGTTTAACCCGTTGGTTCTGACCTGAGTACTCAATTGGGAGAGAATGTCCCAAGCTTGTTTGGCTTTTTTAGCATTCTTGATTCTTTGAAAGATCCGGTCTGAGACGCCTTGCTGGATGTGAGAAAGAGCTGCAGCATCCTTCTGTTGCTTCTCCTTGCTGGTCTCATCATACCCATTCTGTACCGTATCCCATAAATCCATAGATGAAAACAGAGTTTTCATCTTCACACTCCAAAACTCGTAGTTGGTACCGTCAAAAATTGGAATTGTGGCCATGTAGAGTTAACTCTGTTAAGGATATTCACTTCTTCACCTTGCAGCTGATTTCGAATTCTATCTTCATCGGATTCCTATTTATGCAGATTTGGAATTCCTGATTCTTCAAAACCTATGTCTTACAAGTGGGGATGGCCACGTGATGGACTGGGAGCCGGCGAGGGCGGCCGGTTAATATTATATTATAATTAAAACAATAAAAATATTAATAAAATTTATAAATAATAGAGTACATATTATGAATAAAAAATTAAGAGATGTAAGATGAGAAAGAAATGAGTGAAATTTAACATTTAGGCCAAGTTTGGCATTCTCAAAAAAATTCAAAAAGTCAAAAAGTCACTATCCTATTTAAGTCACATCATCTTATTTAAGTCACATCACCTCTCTAACACATCACTTCAAACCCAACCCAAATCCAACCCATATTTCATAAAAAGTCAAAAAGTGCACTTATTTAGTCTTCCCAAACTAATATTTGAGTTTTAATTTTATTATATTAAAAAAATTAATTAAACATCCATTTTTAACTTTGAATAGTATAAGAGGTCTAATATATTTTTTCTTGTTAATTAAGATCTCTCAATAATATTATTAGATAAATTTTAACTTGTCATGGAAAAATATTTATTTGTGAAGAACTGAAATTTCTCTATGGCTAGCTTCTATTTAATTTTTATTTTATATAATATAAAAAAATTAAATATAATTATCATATTTTTATTAAATAATATATTATTTTATTCTGTGCAATTGGGATTCAAATCCTAATGAGCTAGTTTGGGTTGGAGTTGAAAGTAGTTCAAAAAATCGAAGAGTATGTTTCGAATTGGGGTCTCTCTTTGATAAGTGCTTCAACAAGGATCTCTGTTTCACAACAAATTGTGATAAAAAGTGAATGTGTGGTTCGACTGTCTTTCATTTCATCTCCTAATTGCACCTCTACGGAGATAGCAAATAATAGAGATCTCAAATCTCTATGGGATTTACACACATACATGTGAATTTGTATGGATCTCACACCCATATGAAAGATTTGATAAAAAAAATTGATAATCATTTGAGATCCATAGTATTTTCCAATAATAATAATCAATCAATTGTTTTTAAAATTATGTCATTAGAAATGAAATTAAACATGTAAAATTAGAGGAATGTAATATCACTTTATTTAACTAGTTTATTTTCTTTCTTTTTTTTCTTTTCATTAATGATCTACTCGACTAGCCTAACAATATAAACAGTTTGAACTATTGAAATAACCTTGAAACAAACCCCCACGAGTCTCACAACAATTACCATTGTGTGATACTTATAGTAGCACCCCCAATTCCTCAAAATTTTGCCGATAATTAAAATATGTAAATAAATTTATTTTGAATACAACTCATAAAGTACCAATTTTAAATCTACACTTTACATTTCACTTTCTTGGTAAAATTTTGATTAAATTTTTATAGTAACTAGAATTATTGGGAAAATTTACTGAGAGATCCATTAAATTGTAGCGAGGTGTATGGCATTAGGTCCGAGAATTGTTTTGTTTTAGGGGTTGTTTGGCATCTTAGATATTAGTATATTTTTTATCTTTTTTAGTCACGTCACCTCTTTATTTTTTTATACATTTTTTTCATAAAAAGTTATAAGGTATACTTATTTAAATCATTCTAAACAAGCCCTTAGTTATAAAGAGATGATCAATAAAACTATTCAGTGGGAAAGACAAATTTGTTTTGAAGAATATATTTTTCAATTTTACCCATTGTTACCAAATCGTCAGTTGTCAATTACCGAAAAAGTTTCCAAATGGTGGCAGCTTGCATCAACTGGTAGTGGTGGTGATATGAACAAATAGATAAATTAGTTGGACAAACAAGTGACACTAAACATATATGTGAAATAATAGACAAATAAACAAATAGATTAAAGTAATATAAATAAAGAAATAACAGCCAGCAAAATTGACTTTCGCAAGAAGGAGGGATGTAGATTTTTTAGAGTTTGGGTTACAGCTGCACATGGTGCGCTGCAGCACATTTTATTAGGTTTATTTTATGGCTTAATTCGATAATTTAAACCGTTCCATTTTAAAAGTTATGAAGTAGAATATATCTGTAAAAAATCACGTCGATCGGATATCGTTATTTCTTTCATCAAATCACATTTGTATTGAGTTTATATTTCAAATTACATTTGTCTTTTTTTTTTATAAATACAAATGTGATTTGATAAAAAGGCCAACGATATCCGATTGACTTAATTTTTTATTGATATATTCTACTCAATAACTTTTAAAATGTGAACAATTTAAATTATCAAATTACACCTTGACATAGGCCTAATAAAATATGTAACAGTTGCTATTGCACACCATAAGCAAAAGCAATCCCAAACATGTAAGCAGATTTGGAATTCTATCTTCATTGGATTCCTGTTGTACATTTTGATTCTTCACAATCTATGTCTTAGAAGTGAGGATGGCCACTACCTATGTCTTACAAGTGGGGATGGCCACGTGATGGATTGGTAGCTGGCGAGGGCCGCCGGTTAATATTATAATTAAAAAAATAAAAATATTAATAAAATTTATAAATAATAGAGTGCATATTATGAATAATAATTTATGATTAATAAAAATTAGGACAAATTACAAACACCCCCTCGAGATTTGGTGAAAATACAAATTCTTCTCTGAGATTTGAGAAATTACAAATTGCTCCCTGAGGGTCAAATTTTCATAACAAATTAGGAGAAATTAGGAGGAATCTGTATGAAAATAAAAACCTCATGGGACAATTTGTTATGAAAATATAAACCTCAGGGACGGGATGTAATTTCTCAAACCTTAAGAAAGAATCTGTATTTTCACCAAACCTTAGGAGAGGTGTTTGTAATTTGCCCTAAAAATTAAGAGATGTAAGAAGGGATGGTATGCAGATTTGGAATTCTATCTTCATTGGATTTCTGTCCTACATTTTGATTCTTCACAACCTATGTCTACAAGTAGGGATGGCCACGTGATGGATTGGGAGCGGGAGGGCCGGTTAATATTATAATTTTAAAAAATAAAAATATTAATAAAATTTATAAATAATAGAGTACATATTATGAATAATAATTTATGATTAATAAAAATTAAGAGATGTAAAAAGGGATGGTATGCAGATTTGGAATTCTATTTTCATTGGATTCCTGTCGCACATTTTGATTCTTCACGACCTATGCCTACAAGTAGGGATGGCAGCGCAATGGATTGGGAGCGGGCGAGGACCGGTTAATATTATAATTTAAAAAATAAAAATATTAATAAAATTTATAAATAATAGAGTACATATTATGAATAATAATTTATGATTAATAAAAATTAAGAGATGTAAGATGACAAAGACATGAGTGAAATTCAATATTTAATAATATTTGAGTTTTAATATTATTATATTAAAAAAAATTAGATAAACATTCATTTTCAACTTTGAATAGTATAAGAGATCCAATATGCTTTTTCTTATTAATTAAGGTCCCTCAATAATATTATTAGATAAATTTTAACTTGTCACGGAAAAATATTTAATTGTGAAGAGCTGAAATTTCTCTATGGCTAGCTTCTATTTAATTTTTATTTTACATAATATAAAAAAATTAAATACAATTATCATATTTTTATTAAATAATATATTATTTTATCCTGTGCAATTGGGGATTCAAATCCTAATGAGCTGGCTTGGGTTGGAGTTGAAAGTTGTTCAAAAAATCAAGGAGTATGTTTCGAATTGGGGTCTCTCTTTGATAAGTGCTTCAACAAGGATCTTTGTTTCACAACAAATTGGGATAAAAAGTGAATGTGTGGTTCGACTGTCTTTCATTTCATCTCCTAATTGCACCTCTACGGAGATAGCATGTGAATGTGTGGTTCGACTGTCTTTCAAATCTCTATGGGATTCACACACATACATGTAAATTTGTATTGATCTCACACCCATATGAGAGATTTGATAAAAAAAAATTTGGCAATCATTTGGGATCCATAGTATTTTCCAATAATAATAATAATCAATCAATTGTTTTTAAAATTATGTCATTAGAAATGAAATTAAACATGTAAAATTAGAGGAATGTAATATCACTTTATTTAACTAGTCTATTTTCTTTTTTTTTTCTTTTCATTAATGATCTACTCAACCAGCCTATTAATGATCTACTCAACCAACTTAACAATATAAGCAATTTGAACTATTGAAATAACCTTAAAACAAACCCCCACTAGTCTCACAACAATTACCATTGTGTGATACTTACAGTAGCACCCCTGATTTCTCAAAATTTTGCCCATAATTAAAATATGTAAATAAATTTATTTTGAATACAACTCATAAAGTACCGATTTTAAATCTACACTATACATTTCACTTTCTTGGTAAAATTTTGATTAAATTTTTATAGTAACTAGAATTATTGGAAAAATTTGCTGAGAAATCCACTAAATTGTAGCGAGATGTATGGCATTAGGTCCGAGAATTGTTTTGTTTTAGGGGTTGTTTGGCATCTTTGATATTAGTATTTTTTTTTTTTTTATCTTTTTTAGTCACGTTACCTCTTTATTTTTTTATACATTTTTTTCGTAAAAAGTTAAAAAGTATATTTATTTAAATCATTCTAAACAACCCCTTAGTTATAGAGACATGATCAATAAAATTATTCAGTGGGAAAGACAAATTTGTTTTGAAGAATAATATTTTTCAATTTTACCCACTGTTACCAAATCGTCAGTTGTCAATCACCGAAAAAGTTTCCAAAAGTGGCTAGTGGTGGCATTTGGCATCGGCTGATGGTGGTGGTGGTGGTAATATGAACAAATAGATAGATTAGTTGGACAAACAAGTGGCACTAGACATATATGTGAAATAATCGACAAATAAACAAATAGATTAAAGTAATATAATTGTTCAAATTGTTATTGTCGTTATGATCTCAAATATTTCAAATTGAATTTATGGCTTCATTGCCTGAATCATTGATACAAATATTATTCAGTACACAAATAAATAGTATAAATATATTTGTGACATGACCACTTTAATTATTCCACAAAGATCAATAGATAGGAGAATAATTACATTTTAAAAAATATGATAAAAGGATGATACCATTTTTTTTTTTTTTTTTGCTTTTTTCTAGAAACTGATTGGGAAGACCATTATTGTTAGGCTAATTTACCAGCCAGTCTCCCTTTCTAGCTTATTACCTATTAGGTCTTGACTTATATTTTTATGTACTATTAAGTCCTTAGTTGCCTATAACACTCTCATTGAATTTATTACTCATTAATTTTCTCAATTTTTATTAACTTCTTTTGATCATTTTCCCAGAACCATTCTTCTTCTTCTTCTTCTCTCTCTCTCTCTCTCTCTCTCTCCATATCTCTTTCATTCTTTTTCTAGAAAATACCACCATCATTGCCATGGCCATGGCCATCTACCCACCACCACCACCACCACCACCGTCGACTGTCATTGACCATCACTACCTTCGTCGACCACTACCACCACCACCATTGTTCACCAACCATCTCTACCGTCACTGATCTATACTTCACCAGCTCCAATTCACTGCCACTGTTTACCAGCCACCTTCACCATTGCCGATTTACACTATGCCATTACCAATCTATACTTCATCCTAGATCTACATTGATGTAGTTGTTTCTACTGTGAAATCAACTTCAAACGACAACAAGCAACATTGATTCTCCAAATCTTGCCTTTCTCTTGCTCCCTCACTCTCTCTTTATTTCTCTCAAACCAAAACTTGCAAACAAGGGTTTAATATATCAGTGATAAATTTATCATTGATATATATCTTTGAATCTTGAGTTGATTTGTTATGATGATGATGAGATTTTCTTTTTGTAATTTTTTAACAAACAGTCAATGAAAAATTTATCAATGAATGTGTCTATCAGTGATAAAGTTATCACTGAATATATATTCGAATCTTTGTGTTGATTTGTGACGATGATGACGAGATTTTCTTTTTATAATTTTTTAACAAACAGTCAGTGAGAAATTTATATGAATGTGTTTATCAATGATCAATTTATCACTATGTCTTTGAATCTTTGTGTTGATTTGTGACGATGATGACGAGATTTTCTTTTTATAATTTTTTAACAAACAGTCAACGAGACATTTATCAGTGAGTGTGTCTATCAGTGATAAATTTAACATTGAATATGTCTTTGAATCTTGTGTTGATTGTGACAATGATGACGAGAATTTCTTTTTGTAATTTTTTAACAAACAGTCAATGATAAATTTATCATTGAATATGTCTTTGAATCTTGTGTTGATTTGTGACAATGATGATGAGATTTTGTAATTTTTAACAAGCAGACAGAGGTTAAATTTATCACTGAATATATCAATCATAATTTTTTTTACTAGATTTGTCTTTGATTCTTTGTGTTAATCTATGAATGTGAAGAATTTTTTTCTGGTAAGAATTCCTCATCTCTCTCCTTCATTTTCTTCATCCTTATTCTTCTCTTTTTCTCTTGTTACCACCTTGTTTGAGGAGGTATTGGCGGTATTGACATGGCAGAGATGAAAAATGGTCACACAAAAAAATATTGTCAAAATTCGAAGGTATTTGCTGGAGGTCAGTAATGGATGTTGGCAATCAAAGATAAAGGCCACATGAATCATTGGAGGTCGATGATGGTCACCGGTAGTCACAAGTAGTCTTTGGTGGCCTATTAAGAGAGAAAGAGATTCGAACAGCTGTGACAGAGAGAGAGAAAGAGAGAGAGAGAGAGCAGAACGGTTGAGTGATTTCCTTGTTTAGACTAAATGTCAAGAATAAAATGGAAAGATGTACTAAATCTTTTTGAGTCAGGACCTTATAGGAATTAAGTCCGATCCAAAGAACCGGCCAGGAACTCCCCTTATTGTTACTCATGATCATTGTGTGAACTTCTCTTCAATCACTTGGTTGCCTGCTTCTTACTAGTGTTTGGGTGAGGATCTAGCAAAAGGACAATTAGTTACTGAAAAAATAAAAATAAATAAATAAATAAATAAATGTGAGTCAATAGAAGGATTAAATTGTATTGGATCAAATCGAATAGAATAGGGAATTGTTTAATCCGATACAAGCATAAATTAGATTTATCTGTCATAACTGGATTTTTGTTTTTAATTATTATTGAGAAAAATCTAAATTTTTTAGTAGTGACAAAAGAAATATTATTTAGTTTCAATTATAGGATCGAATTTTAACATGTCTTTAACTCAGATTTGGATCCAGGCTAGATCGTAGGAATCAAATATAGAAGAAATAAGAATCCTATCATGTTTTTAATGCAGGTCAAGCTTTAGGCTTGGGTTGGACCACCCGTCTATTCACGCTACAATCTTATCAAGAATTATGAAAAAAGAATAGCAGTAAAAGTGAAAATGAGCTTAAAAAATAAAAGATAAAAGTCTTAAATCTGAATCCGTTGAACTTAACCCATAGGCCAGCTCGCGAGTCCAACTCATTGGTATGTGGGAGTCGGCCTGTTGACCGACCTATCAACCCAGCCTGCAAACTCAAGTAGGTCAAACCTGTTGGGCAAGGATTGGGCTTAAGATTTTCGTCCACAGGCCGGCTCAGCCAGAAACCCTAGGCAATCTTGGGCTCCATTTTCACGGTTCAGTCCGGCCTGATGCCAAAGCTTATGCATAAGCTCTTCCCTGTAAAACTTGATAGGCTGAACTGGTTTTCCTAACCCTTGATTTTGTTTTAGGAAATCATCTCAAGTACTTGTACACCTACTCCCAAAAAGACTACAATTGGGCTGCTTCATGATGGCTATCTTTTTTGTTTTTCATATTTTTAGTTTGATGGAGGATTAAATCTCAAATGAGAATGAATGACCACCAAGAAGGTGAACAACATATAAGAAACAAAAAAAAAAAACAAAAAACAAAAAACAAAAAATCCACTTTTGCACGTCTGAAAACTCAGAGGCTGAACTAATTGACTATTGAAGCACAAAGAAACTGGGCACCTGGGGTTCTTACATGGTTCCACACAACAGGATTGGAGCAAAAGTCCATAACAAGATATCCTTCCTAAGCAAATAATGGCTAGACAAAAATAAATTATATTTATATCCGCTTCTGATACATCCTCTTGTATATTTTTGCATCTTCAAATTCTGCATGGATCTCTCTCTCTGTCCATATTCCCATTGGATTACTCACTATCCACCCCTCATCGTCACAAAGCATGCTGGTGTCAATTTTGTCAATGTGCATAAGCTCATCCGAAACAGCATCAAACTTTTCCCTCATGTCAAGTACTACTTCAAGCACAATAGATTGTATAAATACCTGTTCCATAACAATCATACATCTCAGCAAGTGTTACATGCACGACAGCTATAGCGATCCCGGTTTTCCCTCCATTGGTTATTGTATTCCGGACTCGGTTCCGTAGATGTCTGTTGTTGTATATGTTGCATTTCCGTCCTTTAATTCTTTGTACTTGAGTTTTGGGATGTGTTGGGCAGGTTTGTAACAGGTTGGGTGTGTTTTGAAACAAATGGTTCCTGTCCAGTTTTTGGTGTCTTCGCTCGAACGAGCTCTATGTTTTAGTTCCTTCGCTCGAGCTAGGGTTCCTTCGCTCGAGCGAGCTTTGAGTGGTGTGTCTATTGGCTCGAGCGAGCATTCTTGCGCTCGAGCGTGCGTCTGCATCTAGTTTGGACCTGAAGGTTGTGTTTCTTGGCTCTAGCGAGCTTTCCTTCACTCGAGCGAGCGAGGACTATGTTTTGGGTTTCTTCGCTCGAGCGAGCTTTTCTTCGTTCGAGCTTGCTTCTGGGTTGCAAACCTGAAGCTTCATGTTGTTCGCTCAAGAGAGGCTTTGTGCGCTTGAGCGAGGTTTCTTTATGTCTGGTCGTTCGAGCGACCACTCCTTCGCTCGAGCGAGGCTCGATTAAATCAGATCGCAGTAACAGTCTTCTCTCTCACTTTTTGATTTCCTTTTCTTCTCAAACCCTAGATCGGTTATCTGTCACTCTATAATGCACCTTCTCTCTATAAATACCCTTGGTTCTTGGGTGTGTTTACTCTAATCCCTTTGTAAAAAGTGTGGAGCTTGGTGTGGGCTACGTTTTGATCCGAAAATCATTGGGTTTGAAGCATCTTGAGTTTTCTTCATCTTCTCCGTTGGGTCTCTTCATTTGAGGTAGGGATAACCTACTCCTCTCTATGAGTTTTGACATAAATGTTGGGTATTTTGTATAGATGGTGTTGTTTGGGAATTTTGGAAAAGTTAGGGTTTGATTTGAAGTTATAAAAAGGGGGTTTTTCAATTGTTAAACTCCATGTGTATGTGAGACCTTGGAAAATGAAATTATTGTTGTTAAATTGATGAAATTGAGCCTTAGGGTTGATATTTGAAAAGGGGAGGGGGGAAATGCCCTAATTATGTTTGAATAATTAATTTGGGAAAATATGAAATTGTGTTGAAAATCAAGAAATTGGGAAATTATGGGATTAAATGGTGTAGTTGGATTGATTAATCACTCACTTATGAAAATGTTGATAATTTATCTGTTTGATGAATTTATTATCTGTTTAGAAATAACTGCTTTGGGAGGAGATAGGGGATGGACTCCATTGATAACTAAGTTGGCTGGAGTGTCCAGGGTGAAAGTCCCGAAATCTTAATTACGTTTGCATAACGTAGATAATTGAAGTGTCGATAATATGAGTTGTAGTCTCATTTGAAGTGGTTATGATTGAAATAATGATAGTATGAGTTGTAGTCTCATCATGAACTGTTCGGATAAACAATGGTCCATATCTATAATTTGAATTAGATAATGAAACGGAAATGTGATTGTTAATATAAATTGGTTATGGAGGAGATGTACGTTGGTTTATATGAGTTGAACATTTATCAAATGCTAATGTTTTAGTTATTACTCATATTTGGTTTAGCGTATCTCTACTGGGCTTTGGCTCACCCTATATGGGACATCATTTTCAGGTACAAGTGATATGTCACCTCCAAAGACGTAGCTTGGGAGGCTTAGAGGCTGAAAGATCTTTTTGTTATTATTTTTTTGTATTACATGTAAATCAAGCCAAGGGCTTATTTTGTATGAAGAGTCAGAACTCTTCTTTTGTTGAACCCAAGTGTTGACTTGAAAAGTTGTAAGCCCGTAGAGCATTTACTTTTGTTGTCAACATGTAATATTTTGGTACTTAATACTTTGATAAATGAAAATATGCTTTATTCTCTTATGTCTATAGATGTCATGAATATTGGGTTTATATGTATTATTTTGAGGGCGTTACACAGCTGTGCCCACAATACAATTTACATTGCAAATATCATCATGTAGAAGTAATAAAGTTGTATGCTATAGAACTTTCCTTCTTCTTTTTTTTCCCTCTCTTTTCATAAAACAGTCTATTACTTTCATGTAGGCAGAGAGATGCTCATGAATTCACGAAAATATGAAAAAGAAAAAATATCTAACCACTTGATCTATACTCTCCTGCCTAGTTGAGATATACTCGAGGGGAAAAAGAACAGGAGGGATAGGTTTCTTCTTAGCAACGTTAATCATTCCATCACCTTCTTGGCGATGTTAGAGCAATGTTACCAAAAAAAGCTAATATCATAATGAATTACGTTTTGGAACTCACATTCCGAAACAAAGTACATTTCCGTTCCAAAATAAATATAGTGATTCAAAACGATCCCAAAAAAATGTTCCGCTACGTTTCCTTAAAAGTGTCTCAAGAAGAAAAGGAATCAAATATAATATATGGTGAGTGAAGTTTTGACAAGACAATGCCAAAATTGGGTCATAATGCTCGTAGAAATGTTTTGCTACATGATTAATTTGGAGGGAAAAAACTAAATTTTATTGGATGCCTAATAATATATATATATATATATATATATATATAATATATAATATTTAAAGTTTACTCTAGAAGTATCTTTAAATCTTATAGTATAATTTATACAAATCTACCCCAATCATACCACTTTTTAGAGCATATGGCATACCACATTTCCATTCCCATTTTACGTACAAGAACAATCAACATTTTAGATAATATAGCTTTAGAGCTTTCTTTCTATGGAAAAGCATTCAGATTCCAGTGATCACAGTAAAGGTGTCCTTTGTGTGGGATGCGGCTTTGGAGGCTATGTTAACCATTGATAATTTGGGGAAAAGGGTAAATGTGCTTCTCAATTACTGCTGTATGTGTAAGAAGGCTGAAGAACTGGTGGACCACCTCCTTTTACTCTTTGAGGTGGCTAACGAGCTTTGGAGCATCTCTTCTCTATTTTTTTGGTGTTAGCAGTGGCAAATTCGGTGGTTCATCTTTATGAGAGATGGCATAGGTGTTATCCCACTTTGTTTGATGTCATGTTTGTGGAAGGGGGAGAAGTGGGTAATAGGACTTTTGAGAAAGTGGAAGAAGGAAATCATAGAATCAATGAGGCACTTTTACATTGCTTTAATTTTTGGATGGAATGAAAATTTTGTGTTCCTTTATCTTTGCATTATCTTTACATTATTGATTTTATAGGGGAGTTATCTTCTGTAGATGCTGTATATGATATTTTTGTTGTCTTTTTATATACCCCCACAGCGTACACAGGTTACACCCCTTCTTGCGTTTTTAAATACAAGATAGTCAAAACAGTGTCTAGCTTTTGCAGCAATCTAGCAAATTACTGAAGTACAATTCAAATGTTGATGGGATTTGGGAGAAAGCAATGTTCAGAAACAAAATGATTTTGCAAGTTCTAGTTGATTTCCCTATTTACCGATTTGAATAACTGTCCAAAACAACCTAGTTTACATACAGATACGATGCACTTCTCTTTTATGAGAAGTAAGAAGAAAAAGGAAAGAAAACCAAAGAAGATAAATAGAGTAAAAAAAATGTGCACAGTGAAAAAAAAAATGAATCTTAGCGAGAAACAACAAACATTTCAAGATTATTTACATAGGCTTAGCACTGAAATGTAAGAATGATCAACCATCGTCTAAGGTGAATTCAAATGTCAATGAAAATAGAATTTCTCTCTGCACTGCAAATATGAACATGATGGGAAAAGAAAACCCATCCATCAAAGACAAAAACTTGAAAACAAAAAGGACTGACAAAAAAAGATTGTCCAATATCCTTTCTTTTTCCAAAATTTTTTACGAACACACTTTTCTGATATAGAAGTATGTCTTTTTGGAACTGCCATTTAAAAATCAAGAGATTACTCATTATTCTAGTTGGATGTGAAAGACATTCCTCTCCCCAGCCATTTCGGGTTTAGAAGATGTGAAATGGCATTTATCTCTAGTTTATCTCTATAAGAATGGTGCGTTCTGAGGTGTGAAATGCATTCTGAAGCCATTTTGTGAAATCCTAATGCTGATTCAATAATGTCAACTCTAGCATGGCTTCTATAAAGACGAAGCCATTTAACCAAGCAAAATATCTTCTAATGTAATGTTGGCAACAGGGAAAGTCTTTTGACAGGGTAACGATACACAAACATAATTTACATGTATTCATTTATTCGAAATTAAAAAGCCCGTCACTCCGAATCATAATTGCAACTCTGCATGACTTTTCTGCATAAAAAATTTGTATGTTTAGCATTTCCTTTTTGACAAGACTAGACTAGGAATCATACATAACACACAGGAGGCCTAAAGTTTAACAAGGGTCTATATCAATTATCATAGTTAGATTTAATGTATAGAGAAAGAGAGAGAGAATAAATTGTATGTATTATAATTGATTGAATGTATTCTGTGATTTACAACACTCTCATTTATAGAGAGGAAATAGGATACATTGGATGCTAACCCACCGAAAGCATAAAGATACAACATTAGTTATACAACAACATGAGTGGGACAGCTAGATAATGCAGCTGTATTACATTAATATTACACTAATAATACTAACAGCCCCCCTCAAACTCAATGAGGATAGGAACCAACCAACTTGAGTTTAGAGAGAGTAACAAAACAGAAAAATAAAATAAAATAAAATAGGATAAGAGACACTGTATGGTCGTGTCAGACCGTTGGTGAAGACACTGTATAGTCGTGTCGGACCGTTGTAGTAGCTAACCGGAATTAATGTCGGGACAGTTTACGGAGTCTTGCCGGACCCATGTAGAAGCTAACCGGAATCAATGTCGAGACAGTTTACAGAGTCTTGCCGGACCCTTGTAGAAGCTAACCGGAATCAATGTCGGGACAGTTTACAGAGTCTTGCCGGACCCATGTAGAAGCTAACGGGAATCAATGTCGGGACAGTTTACAGAGTCTTACCGAACCCTTGTAGAAGCTAACCGGAATCAATGTCGGGACAGTTTACAGAGTCTTGCCGGACCCTTGTAGAAGCTAACCGGAACTAATGTCGGGACAGTATACGGAGTCTTGCCGGACCCATGTAGAAAACACACTGTATGATTGTGTATATAGGCTGTCCAAAAGATATACATGTATATATATATCGAGCCCTCAAAAGTCGCCCCCTAAAAAGGGGTGCCCAATTCATCAAAAGTCGTGCCTGACAGAAATCGTCGAGCGGCGAGCCATCAAAAGTCGCGTCGGACACGCGGTGATGCACGTGATCGACAGAGTGTCGTGTCATCCTCTTCGTCATTGTCTATATAAACCGAGGCGGAGGCTGTGCAAACCAAACTAGTCTAAAACCTCTGAACAGCTTCGTTCTGAAACACTCTGCAACCAACCCTTTTTGACATTACCAGTCTGAAATCGCTGCTTCTCTGAAACACTCAACAACCCAGAACATGGCCTCTTCTTCCCGTTCAGCAACCCAGAACATGAACTCTTCTTCCCGTGGTCTGCTCACTCTCTTTCCAGACCTCAACGAGTCCACAAGAGTGATAACCGGTGCGGTTGCCCTTGAATCTCAACCAAGCGCCCCTGGTTTTGCTCCGTTGAACTTTTCGATGCTGTTTGTGGAGCAAATAATGGCAGCGCAATCGGATATTGAGGCCAATCATTATACATTGAAGTCATGTGTTGAGACCATGACTGCGGTCACAAACTTGTCGCACCGGCTTCAGAGTAGGACAAATGAGGTGCAGCAGTTAAACGCCCAACTGGCTCTGCTCCAGCGCATGTATAAGGATGCACGAGCAGAGATATGTGTGTTAAAGGCAGAAAACAAAGAGCTGAAGCGGAAAGCCACCGTTATGTTCTGATTTGGAGGTCCGCCATATGTGGCATTTGAGGAGCAACGGGAAGTGAACGTGCTCGACGGCGTGGGAAACACGGAGGCAGTGCCGTCAATGGACGCCCAAGACAAAAGTAAGAAGAAGAGAATAGCGGAAGAGGCAAAAAAGTAAGGCCGGTTTTTGTGGTGGTTGTGGGGATGGTTGGAGATTGTTTTGGTTGTTGTTGTTGTTGTTGTTTGTTTGTTTTTTTTTTTTTTTTTTTTTTTTTTGTTTTTGTTTTTGTTTTTGTTTTTGTTTTTTTTTATGTGTGTGTGTGATGTATTGGTAATGCTCTGGTATTGCAATGGAAATGTAGAACTTGAATTTGGTGGTTTGTGAATAATAGGCTGTAATGGTATGCTGGCACTTTGAGTATTGGATGCCGTTGTGCTTGTGATAAAAGAAAATAAAATAGGATAAAATACAAAAAGAAGAAACGGTGGGTATGGTGGTATGGGGGAGAGACACGCTGGACACACACAGAATACACAGGACACAAGAAAGATAAGATAAAATAAAGAAAGGTATTCTATTTTGTGGTGAGGGAGTCGGTGAGTAGGGGTGCAAAAGGTGAAGGAAGAAACGGTGGGTATGGTGGTATGGGGGAGAGACACGCTGGACACACACAGAATACACAGGACACAAGAAAGATAAGATAAAATAAAGAAAGGTATTCTATTTTGTGGTGAGGGAGTCGGTGAGTGGGGGTGCAAAAGGTGAAGGAAAAATGTTGGGTTGAAAATGTTTTGGGTCAAAAGTGGTGGTGAAAGGCATAGGAAAATTGATCAAAAATAAAAAATAAATAAACAAGTAGGGATGGGTTCAAAAGTGGACACTGTTAGTGGGAGACATGAGTGTATTGATTATTTAATATAATAATAATAATAATAATAAAAAGTTAGACCACTTGGAGAGAATGAGTGATGTGTGATCAGACTGTTAGTCTTTTAAGTATGTGTGATAAAATAAAAAAAAATAAAGAGAAAGTTGGGTGGATGAAATTTATTGTTAGAGAGAGAGAAGGCATGTGGGTGTGTTGTTTAGCTCCAAAAAATGCTGTCTTTCATCTCCCTTTGTATGGGTGTGGGTGTGTTGTATGGTGTGTTCTTTCAAACGGTCTGTTTCTCATTTTCAGCTATAATTCCAAGCTCGAGATCGATATCAACGGAGATCGACGACGATGGTGGTGCTGTCTCCGACAACGATGCCGGGAGGTTGCCAATGATGCCGGAAGAGGGCGGCAGAGCTCCGGCGTTAGATTCATGTTGCGATGGTGACGCGCAGTTGTTATCCACCGCCTACGGATGCGTCGGTGGTGCCTGCGGTTGCAGCAAAGGACCCACTGGTAGCCTTGAGGTAGTCGCTCGATGTCCTGGCTGCGGAGGAGCTCGACGGAGTCCGGTGCGTGGGGGTCACGCGCGACGTCGAAGTTACAGAAATTGAACTCCCAAATGAAGCCGCTCTCGCCGGAGCCGAGGTGTGTGAGGTTTCCGGCGGCGTCGGTGAGAGTGAGACCGAGCTGGATGAGATTCAAAGCGTCGACGTTTGATTTCAAGAGCTTGTAGTGGTCCGACGGGAGGATTGATCTGGTATTGGAGACGCCATATTGATTGATTCACAGCCACCTGTTGGACCCAACATTTGTTTGCATGGAGAATGAGATGGGTTGGTTATCCACTATGAAGCACCGGTACTCCTAAAATGTTGCTGTACGAGCAGTGGTGGAGTCAGGATTTTATCTCAGAAGGGGCACTTTTGAATTAAAATCTTGACAAAAATCATAATTTAACTTCATTTTTATTTGATGGTAGGACTAAAAATTAATGCGATGTAAAAATTAAATTTAAATATAAGGTCAAGTTAACTAATCACTATCTTTATTATTATTAATTTATTTTATATATGATGATCATCACGGTTTAAAAAATAATTACATATACCCTCATAAAATATGAAAACAAAATTATATTAAGATACACACACATAAAGAGATATAGTGAGAATAGAGAAAGAAATGAGAAAATGATGAATAAATAATATACAGAGGCTATTATATATTACTTGTTTTTTTCACCGTTTTGAATAATTGAATTACATGACAATATATTATTAGTTGTCATTAATTGTGTAATAATTATGCGTCGTATAAGAGGTGATACAAAATAGTGACAAAATATCAGTGATATATAACATTTCTCTACTATAAAATTTATAAGAATTTTTTTTAGCATAATTAAACATTTCAAGTGATAAATTAAACATTTTTTTTATTAAAAAAAAGTAAAGAAAATAGTGATATAAAAATTTCAAGATATTACTTGGATTAAATTGAAATATATATTTTTATTAGGGGTAAAAATAATAATTTTTCAAAAGTTGAGGGGGGCACGTGACCCCTCTGGGCCCCACGTGCCTCCGCCCCTGCGTATGAGTACCGAGTACGTACCTGGTACGGGTACGCGTACCGGTACGGCTGCACGCATACCGGGTACGGCCAAAAGGGTCTGGTACGTCTGGTACATTTGGGTACGGCATGGGTACGGAGGGGTACGCCATGGGTACGTTCCGGGGCAAAAAATACTCAAAAACTACATGTATACATACATAGAGAGAGAGAGAGAGAAAGAGATAACCTCGTGCTTTAAACATACCATAAACACATCTATAAAGGGAATCGAGAGAGAGACAGAGGAGATGGAAGAGATCGAACCTGATAGTATAGAGAGGCGTCGCCTTTGTGTGCTAGGGCAATGAAGGATTCTAGGGTTTTCTCTTCGATCGATCGATCAATCGTCTCTCTCTTTGACCGATCTTCTGCTCACTGTTGATCGATCGTCTTCGTCTCTCTCCTTTGTCTCTCTCTCCGTCTCTCGATCGCCTCTGTTCTCTTGTTCTCTCTCTTCGTCTCTCGATCGCCTTTGCTCTCTCGCCTCTGCTCCTCTTCGTCTTTGACTTTTCTCTCAAAACAAATATATAATATAATATATAATAATATATAATATAATATATAATAATATATAATATAATTGGTCATACATATAATATAATAATATAATAAATTTTATATAATGTAATTGATCATGTATAATATATAATATAATTGATCATATATAATATATATAATAAATTTAAATTATAATTTTTATCATATATAATAAAAATATATATATTTATTGGCGTACCGCAGCCGTACCGTATCATACTTTTTTAAATTTTGACGTATCGACGTACCCGCACTCGTACCCGTACCTGTGCTTCATAGGTTATCCACATCAAGATTCAGTATATCCAAATCCATAATAGTTGAACCCAAGAGACTTGTTGTGTTGGGTTGGTTACCGAGAAGAGAATCAGAATCAGCTATATGGAGAAGTTTTGCAGTTATCACTGTAAAGTAGAGAGAGAAAGTGTGAGAGAGGTCTTGCTGGAGTTGATGGAGGTCTCAAATTGGATGAGGTCCGGCGGGCGGTCAAGGCAAGGTTGCCGCCCGCCGGAAGGCGAAGAATACCAGAAGCTTAACCTATAGCTCTGATACCAAGTTAGATTTAATGTATAGAGAAAGAGAGAGAGAATAAATTGTATGTATTATAATTGATTGAATGTATTCTGTGATTTACAACACTCTCATTTATAGAGAGGAAATAGGATACATTGGTGGTGTTTGTTGTAGCTTTTTCTGTCCAACTTTTGGCTTTTAGCTTAAAAAAAGTTAATTCAAGCTGTTTGGTAACAAGGCTTCTGCTTCAGCTTCAACTTCTACAGATTATCAGCAAGGGTAAAAAAGCTGAAATCCAAAAGCTAGTTCAACCAGCTTCAGATTCTCATTCAACAAACGCGGAGGGCAATTTGACTTAAATGTCCTAAGTGTTTTGAAAGATTTACCCTTATACCACCTATATATGTTTCTTTTTTTGCCCTAAAAAGCACTGTTCACTTGTGAGAGAAATACAGAGGTGATTTCCGGCGACACAGAGACGATTTCCGGCGAGGAGATTCCCGGCGAGGGTGATTTCCGGCCAGAGCTCTCTCTCTCTCTCTCTCTCATACACACACATGATTTTCGGCCAGAACTCTCCTCTTTCTCTCTCCCTCTCCCTCTCCCTCTCTCTTTAGATCGCAATTGGAAACTGAAAACCAACGCTGCTCGATCGCTACTTCAGACCGGCGACTAGGGTTTCGCAAACAAGAGATTCGCAATCGGGATGAAGAAGAGAATGATAGAAAGGTTTTGCAGATCGACAGCTAGGGTTTTACAGCACCAGCTGGTCACCGATCTGAAACGGAGAAGAAGAAGGGGGGTCGACGGCGTACGACAGAAGTGGACGACGGCGTACGACGGAGAAGAAGAAGAAGAAGGTTTTGCAGATCAACCAGCTGTAATGAAAAAGAATTAAAAAAAGGAAAATGTTTTGTGGCACTAAATTGGGGGGCACTAATGCCCCTAATTTCCATTTCAGGTAACTGTTTTGTTTTTTTTTTTTTTTTTTACCTTATATGGAAATTAGGGGCATTAGTGCCCCCAATTTAGTGCCACAAATCAAAACCTTAAAAAATAACAAAATCAAAAAAATAACAAAATCAAAAAAATAACAAAGTAAAAAAAAAATAACAATTGTTATTAATTGTAATGAAAAAGAATAATAATTAAAAAAGAATAATTATTAATGAAAAAAAGAATAATAAATTAAAAAAGAATAATTATTAATGAAAAAAATAACAATTGTTGATTTTTAATATTATTTAAAAAAGAATAATAAATTTTAAAAATTGAATGAAAAAAAATAATAAGCAATTAATTGATAATAATTAATTTATAATGGAAAAAAATGATACTATTATTAACAGCTAAAAAAATTTATAATAAGTAATTAAGCCATTAATTGACACCTAATTCATTTATAATGAAAAAATGAAAAAAATTAAACTAATTGATACTATTATTAATTTTAGTATTCATTCACAATTTTTATATTATTAAATAATATTAATTGTAATGGATTAATAATAAATTTAAAAAATTAACAATTTTTATAGCTTATTTCATAAGATTAATTTATTGAAGCTTTTTTTGATGCAACTGTTATTTATCTTAATAGATTTATTTATTTATCTTAAGATTAATTTTTATAGCTTATTTCATAAGATTATTTATCCTAAGATTAATTCAACAAACACCACCAATTAAATCTATAATAAAAAAAAGCTTCAAAAAATTAATTTATTTCATAAGATTTTTTATGTTAAAAAATCTGAAATCATTGTATTATTATTTATTTCATAATATTTATTTATTTCAAGTTATTATTATTTATTATTTAAAAAATCTGAAATCATTGTATAAAAATTTATTTTTGTGTAATATTTATTTCATTGTATTATTATTTAAAAATAATAGGGTTATGTTAATTTGGTGTTGGAATGATCTCTTAATATGTAATTAATAGCAAAAAGTCTAGAAAAATTCAATTTACAACTAACAAGGGTAAAAAAGACATTTACACAGCAAAAAGCTACTTCACAGCTTATTTAACAAACACTACTCAGCAACTTAAATCTATAATCCAACAGCTACACCAAACAGATTAACAGCTTCTGATTAAAGTCATAATCTATAATCTGTTAATCCATAATCTATAATCTGTTTTAACAACTACACCAAACAGCCCCATTGGATGCTAACCCACCGAAAGCATAAAGATACAACATTAGTTATACAACAGCATGAGTGAGACAGCTAGATAGTGCAGCTGTATTACATTAATATTACACTAATAATACTAACAATCATATTCAACTAAATATAAGCATAGTTCACTTGGCTATACACAAATTACCCAACCCCTATACATAAGAGATAAATAAAAGTGACTGGTTCTATATCCAGTGGTTCAAACAATCACAAAGAGTAAATCAACACAAGGAACTGATCAACATAAGCCACACGTGAAGAAACATGCAACATTTTGGAAAAGTCTATGCTTTGGATAGGATGTCTACATAAAAATGAAGCTGAGATGTTGCGCTATGGGGTGAAGTGGCTATCTTCAGAAATTTGTTATGATTTCCGTTCAAGGCCAATTCTGGTTCTTCAGCCTTCTTTGTTCTCTCATTTTGTGATGTGTAAGTGTTAGTTAAATGCCTCGGTATCTCCCCCATGACTTTTTAGAGTTAACTACAGGCTTGAATGGAAAAGCTAAAATGTCTTTGGAGAATTAAGCGTTCTTTTTCTCTCTTTTTTTCGTTCTCTCATTTCCTGACGTTCATCACTTGAGTTTAGTGACTATCAGAGTAACCAAGTAAAAAAATATGGCCTGATAAAATTCCATCCAGTTAAGGTCTCCATGGTCCCAAGAAGTAAATTCATGTTTACACAGAACGTAACTTTTTTTTTTTTTTTATAGTCAAACAGAAGAATACTTAAAACAATTCATTTATAGTCATAATCAGATAATTGATAATTAAATAAATAGTTTGTCCAGCCTATAGAAAGAAGCATTTATAATGAAAATGCATTCACTAGCTCTAGCAAATATGAGTAGTCTTGCAAAATCATTGATATGTTGAGCAATACCTGTCCTCTAGGCATTAAGCTATATCTACAAAAGACTCCACTAAAGGCTTCAGCAAAACCCTTCTTTTACGATCCTTTTTCTTGAAATGAGGGTCTGAACACTGCGAAATAACACACCAACAATTATAATTTTTAATTTAAACAACAGCCATACAATCTAACCATTAAAGAAAATCCTTCCTACATAAAAATGTGAAAAGCATTTCTCATAGAATGTTCCAGTACAAGAAGGGGACTCACCAGGATGGAAACTAACATCAAGGGTCCTGGGTATGTGGATATGAGTTGTTCGAAAGAAACCGTTGCATTTGCGAACATGAAATGTCTGCATTCAGATATACATCACAACATAGCCAATAAAACCTCGTTCATTTTCTCTTTTTCTCGATTTAAAAATAAAACCAGGAGTCATAACTTGGAACCCTACATATTTCTTAATGCCAACTCATTTACCCAGTACTCAGCACGCTTGATCAACTGCAGACAGAAAAGAAAATGTCGCTATATAAGAATAAATTCTTCACATTCTTTAAATTTCAGGGGGAAATAACCAAGCAATTATACATTAACTCAATCAGAGGGATTCTCAACAGGATTTGATAACAAGGAATCTGTCCCCATACTTTCTTCCGTATTCAAGTCCCAATAATTCTTCGAATCCAGATTTCTTTTTGCAAGCCACATAAGAAATCTGCCACTACCTGGAATTTTTTATGTCGTTAGAGCAATGCAAGAAACAAGTTTGCATACTTCTCAGTCCATAAATTAAATCTAACATCAGAAAATGAGGATTAACAAACAAAATTGGATAAAAATGAATGTGTGATTCAACTGTCTTTCATTTCATCTCCTAATTGCACCTCTACCGACATAGCGAATAATAATAATCAATCAATTCTCTTTAAAATCATATCATTAGAAGCGAAATTAAATGTAATATCACTTTATTTAATTAGCTGATTTATGTTTTTTCATTAATGATCTACTCAATCAATCTATTATTAATGATCAACTCAATCAACTTAACAATATAAACGGTCTGAACTATTGAAATAAGCTTGAAACAAACTCCCTGAACCTCACAACATTACATTATGGTGATACTTAATTGTAGCACCCCTATTAGGACCTTTTGTTGTCAAATTCCATGGATCAAAACCAAAGTGTTGTAACAAGAGTTCTTTAAGAAGTTGGTTTCCTTCAAAAACAGGATTACTTTGGAGTTCTGCAAGAAGTTGGTTTTCTACAAGAAGTTGGTTTTCTTTCCCAACTAGGATTGCTTTGGTTTTCTATAAATAGTTGGGTTTCTCCCAAATCTAGGCTATTCATTGATTCATTCATTGAATCTCTCCAGATCTTCTTTTTTGTTCTTAAGGTTATATCTGGGGATATTTTGTTATTTTTTCTTTGATGTTTTATTGAGTATTCAACTCATGGTTTAAAAAGAGTACATCAAAGTTTGTTTGTTATACACAAAAGAGAGAGTTGTTCTTCAGTTGTGGATTCTGAAGAATTCGAGCCTGAAGCTTTGGTGGAATCCGGAGTGGCTCATCAGAAAGACAATTCCGTGGTGAAGATGGGGTTGGAAGAGGCACATAGAGGTTGGTTCAATTAGGCGTTGTGGATTCGCTAGATAATTGAGAGTGATACCTGTGTAATTCCTTTAAATCTTCTTAGTGGATTGTCTTGTGGCAGTTGCCCCGTTTTTTTGATCACAATTGGAAGGTATCCAATTGTGGTTTTTCCACGTAAAATCTTTGTGTCTCTTTCTCTTGATTGTTTGATTGGGATTGTTATATTTTGCTTAAAATTGGTACATAATCACAAATCAACATCTAGGTTTCTAGATTTTTCAATTGGTATCAGAGCGGGTCGTTTATTTTTTTTTTTAAAAAAAATTCTTTTGGATCGCTTATTCTTTTTTTTTAAAAAAAAAATTCGTTTAGAACGAGATCTTGTTTGATTGTGATAATGGATACAATTCGTGAGGGAAATTCCTATGAAAAAAAAAAATCTAAAAAGATTTTCTTAATATGGTTTTGCAAGCTTAAATTTTTTGAGTGGTCCTTGGTGCATATTGGAATTGATGAGAATATCCATTACATGTTAATATATGTGTGCTTTCTGTGGTCATTACTCATTTTGAGTGTGTTATTTTGTATAATCTCATTCTGTACACACTTTTGGATTAGCAAATTTTGGAGTCTTCCGCCTTAGTGATTATTTTCTCTATGGACTTCTGGCATTGTATCTTTTGCTTTTCTAGAGGAATTGACCTATACTAGCATATCATGGGTGATGTTGAGTCTCTTAACCACCTTCCATCTTTTTGCATCTCCATGGCTTTCCCCTCTATTCTTTGTAGTCCAGCATGAGGAAAAGGCTACCTCAGAGTCACCAACCAGGCCATCCTTATTATATCCATGCTTCTCTGGTTCGGTTCCATACTCTTGAGCGTATCAGCCGCCAATGAGTGTGCAAAAAAGAAAGAAAAAAAAAAATGTGCAAAAGAAAGAAAAGAAAAAATGTGAAAAAAAAGGAAAAAAATAAAAAAATAAAGGATTCATTGATTGAGGGGGAGCCTCCGCTTTTACTCACCAAATACCCCTTGATTCCTAGTGGTTTGACTTTCCTTAGTTGTGCTAGATTCTCTTGTCGGAGGTCCAACTTTTATATCACTACTAGGATTTGAATCTTGTGTTTGTCGAACTCCAAGAGTCACACACACACCTTTATCATGGGATCTATGCTTTTCACATAATGCATCACTTTTTTTATGAGGAATTTTCTAGAGGCTGTGCACATTTGTTTTCAAGTAATTGTGCTTCTTGGATAATCTTGTGTGTTTCAAGGTACAAATCTGAAATTCCTTGCTTGCTCCACCATATTATTTTTTGTCATTTTTCTTCTTGTTCACTGTTTTCAGTGTTTGTTGTTTTTTAATGAGGGAGAGTTTGGTTCATCATTACCAGTGTTTGATGTATATTGATGGTACAGTAGTTTGGTTGATGGTACAGTGTTTTTACTTTTGCTTATATCCTTCTTTGGTACAGTTGGATTGTTAGTATTTTGTTTATGGATTGATTTATATTTTGTTATTTAATCCAGTTCCACATATTTTGGTTGGCTTGTGTGTGGTTATTTTATTTCAGGATAATTGTTCAAGAGCATGGATTTGAGTGTTGGTTCATAGTTGGTGGTGCTGCTTGAGAGATTTTGTTAGGAAATTTGTTTTATATTGGTTTTATCCAGGATTTGACAAAGGGAGAGATTGTTAGGACTTTTTGTTGTCAAATTCCATGGATCAAAACCAAAGTTGTAATAAGAGTTCTTTAAGAAGTTGGTTTCCTTAAAAAACAAGATTACTTTGGAGTTCTGCAAGAAGTTGGTTTTCTACAAGAAGTTGGTTTTCTTTCCCAACTAGGATTGCTTTGATTTTCTATAAATAGTTGGGTTTCTCCCAAATCTAGGCTATTCATTGATTCATTCATTGAATCTCTCCAAATCTTCTTTTTGGTTCTTAAAGGTTTATATCTGGGGATATTTTGTTATTTTTTCTTTGATGTTTTATTGAGTATTCAACTCATGGTTTAAAAAGAGTACATCAAAGGTTTGTTTGTTATACACAAAAGAGAGAGTTGTTCTTCAGTTGTGGATTTTGAAGAATTCGAGCCTGAAGCTTTGGTGGAATCCGGAGTGGCTCATCAGAAAGACAATTCCGTGGTGAAGACGGGGTTGGAAGAGGCACATAGAGGTTGGTTCAATTAGGCGTTGTGGATTCGCTAGATAATTGAGAGTGATACCTGTGTAATTCCTTTAAATCTCTTAGTGGATTGTCTTGTGGCAGTTGCCCGTGATTTTGATCACAATGGAAGGTGTCCAATTGTGGTTTTTCCACGTAAAATCTTTGTTTCTCTTCTCTTGATTGTTTGATGGGTTGTTATATTTTGCTTAAAATTGGTACATAATCACAAAATCACATCTAGGGTTTCTAGATTTTCAATCGATTCCTCAAAATTTGCCCATAATTAAAATATGTAAATAAATTTATTCTAAATACGACCCACAACGTACCAATTTTAAATTTACACTTTACATTTCACTTTCATGGTAAAATTTTGATTAAATTTTTATAGTAACTAGAATTATTGGGAAAATTTGTTGAAAAATCCATTAAATTGTAGGGAGGTGAATGGCATTAGGTCCGAGGATCGTTTTGTTTTAGGAGTTATTTAGCATCTTTGATATTAATAAATATATTTTTTAATCTTTTTTTACTCATATCATCTCTTTATTTTTCAGTACATCTTTTCTTAAAATGTTGAAAAGTATACTTATTTAAATCATCCTAAACAACCCCTTAGTTATAAAAAGATGATTAATAAAATTATTCAGTGAGAAAGACAATTTTGTTTTGAAAAATAATATTTGCCAATTTTATCCACTGTTACCAGGCCATCAGTCATCAGTCACCAAAAAAGTTTCTAGAAGTGGCTAGTGGTGGCATCTGGCATTGGCTGGTGGTAGCGGTGATATGAACAAATAGATAGATTAGTTGGACAAATAAATAACACTAGACAGATAAATAAAATAGTAGACAAATAGATTAAAGTAATACAATTTTTCAAATTGTTATTGTCCTTAAGATCTCAAAGATTTGAAATTAAATTTATGGCTTGACTGCCTGAATCATTGATACAAATATTATTCAGTGCACAAATAATAATATAAATATATTTGTGATATGACAGCGTTAATTACCCCACAAAAATCAATAGATAAGAAATTAATTACATTATAAAAAATATGATAGAAGGATGATACTATGTTTTTGTTGCGTTTTTCTGGAAACTGATTGGAAAGACCATTATTGTTATTCATGATCATTGTATGAAACTTCTCTTCAGCAACTCGGTTGCCTGTTTCCTTCTAGTGTTTGGGTGAGGATCTAGCAAAAGGACAATTAGTTAACGATATTAAAAATAAAAAATAAAAACAAACAAACACATGTACCAATAGAAAGATTAAATTGTATTGGATCAAATCAAATAGAATAGGGAATTGTTTAATCCGATACAAGTATAAATTAGATTTATATTTGTCGTAACTGAATTTTTGTTTTTAATTATTATTGAGAAAAATCTAAATTTTTTAGTAGTGATAAAAGAAATATTATTTATTTTCAATTATAGGATCGAATTTTAACATGTCTTTAAGTCAGATTTGGACCCAGGCTAGATCGTAGGAATCAAATATAGAAGAAATGAAAATCCTATTATGTTTTTAATGCAGGTCAAGCTTTAGGCTTGGGTTGGGCCGCCCGGTGTTCATTCTGCGATCTCATCAAAAATTATGAAAAAAGAATAACAAAAAAAGTGAAAATAAACTTAAAAAAAAAGGGGGGGGGAAATTATCAAGAAGTCTTCTTTGAAAAACGTGTAGTCTATTTAGTCCTATAAGTTTTTGTTTTTACTCAAAAGTCTTATAACGTTTTTCTTCTTTTTCTTCTCTGTCTTTCTTCTTCTCTGCCTCTTTTGTTCTTTGTGATTTCCAGCAATCGTCGACGGGCAACCACATCTTACTTCTTCTCTTTCTCTTTCTGATATATAGTCACCGACGACTGACGACTACCATCAATTAGGGTTCACCAGCAACCACCGACCACCTACTTCTTACTTCCTCACCGACAGTGAAGAAGATACGTTTCCGACGAAGAAGATGAATATATCTATTTAGATCTGATGCAGATCTGCATCAGATCTGACTAGATCTAAACAAAAATAGTTGCTAGAGTACAATCCTCTCCTATATCTGCCTCTCTCTTTCAATCTCTTAATTTTTCTACATTTTCTCTATTATACACTTCTCTTTTCTGTTTTAATAGAGAAAATTTTCAAGTTCTGAACAAGTTGTTTTAGGTGGTGAAAATTGTAAAATTTTGTAATTTCAATATTTTTTTTTTTGGGGCCTGGAATGAATCATGGTTTAAAACTGGCAAATTTTACAGTTTCATAACATGTTTTTCAGTTTGATTAATAAGGATAAATGCTTAATAGATTTTTGCTTTGAAATTGTAACATTTTACAATTTCAAAGTTTACTTTTCCATTTGATCAATATTGAAGATTATTTGCTTAAACCTTACAAAAATTGAAAAATAACATATATTTTTTTCCATTGTTGCTGTTTTTTGTAGTTAATTTTTTTTTTCTTTTAGTTTATCAATATTTAGCACATTTTGCTATGTTTTTTCGCTCTAATTTCTCCATTTATTCTTTTTTTTTGGGCAACATTCTGAACATTCCGGTGAGTCTCTAATGATATTCTTAACGTCCAACGAACATCCTAAACATTCTAGCGGCTTCTATTGATGCTCATAACACTCCGGTGAACTTCCGGCGATACTCCGGTGACTTTTCGGTGATGTTGAACATTCCAGCGAGTCTCCAGTGACCGTCTGACGGAAATCCGATGGTAATAGGATGTAACAACATCTGTAAAAAAAAAAAAAAATTTGATAACAATTAAAAATATATAAGACTCCTTGGTGCAAGTGTTTTGTTTTAAGATTAGATGGGTTTTGAACTTTGTATATGGAACTTATTTGTAAGTTTCCCAAAAAAAATAGTCTTAAATCTCAACCCATTAAACTTAACCCACAGGCCAGCCCGTGAGTCCAACTCATTGGTATGTGGGAGACGGCCTGTTGATCGACCTATCAACCCAACTCGCAAACCCATGTAGGTCAAAACCCGTTGGACAAGGATTGGGCTTAAAATTTTCATCCACGGGCTGGGTCAGCCAGAGCCCCTAGGCAATCTCGGGCTCCATTTTCACGGTTCAGTCCAGCCTCATGCCAAAGCTTATGCATAAGCTCTTCCTTGTAAAACTTGATAGGGAAATTTAGCTATAAACCCCTTTTACCTTCCTTTCATTGTTAAAAGGATTAAGAAAAAAAATTATACTTTCTAAACCCCCTCATAATTATAAAGTCTTGTATAAATGACAAAATTTATTATTTAAATATTTTATATGACTATTATACCCTCAACTAATTCTTTCCACTCTCTTCCCCAATCTCTTCCCTTCTAAATCCACAGACAGCTTCTGCATATATAATCAGGGAGTGTTAGATTTTTGATCAATTTGCAATCAATTTTTTGTTGGTAAAGGTTAAGAGATTCGGATTAGAGAGATGATCAGAACTGGTGCTGTTTCGCGGCGGAAGAGATCGTCGGAGATGATTGGAGAAAGCTTCGACGATGACGACGTATCGCCTTTCGATTCTCCAGTGCTATTTCGCGGTGGAAGAGATCGTCGGAGATGATCGGAGAAAGCTTCGACGATGACGACGTATCGCCTTCCAATTCTCATGAAGTTCATGTTCTTGCCGTTGATGATAGCCTCGTCGATCGAAAGTCATTGAATGATTGCTCAAAATCACCTCCTGCAAAGTTACAAATCAATTCTCTCTCTCTCTCTCTCTCTCTCCCCTCCCTCTCTCCCTTCTAAGAGGCGACAAAGGCATGTTTGGTGGAGTTGTTTGGTTATACATATTTTTTTAAACACAGATTTGAGTTTTGAATATATGTATATATATATATATATATATTGTGTATATGAGTGTTGTTGAACACATGTATTCTTTTCATTGAGATTTGTGATTGTTGATCGAGTTTTAGAAGTTTTTCTTTTCAATTAGATATGTTGATTTGTTGATTAATTTGCTTTGTTTTTTTTTTTTTTTGATTTATTTTTGTTGTTTTTTATCTAATTTCATTTGACAGAACCATAGTAAAATTTTACTCTGGTTCTATTGCTCTTTTTTTTGTTTCAGATAATGAGAGTAAAATTTTATTCTGGTTCTATTGCTCTGTTTTTTGTTTGAGAGAATTAGAGTAAAATTTTACTCTGGTGTTAGAATGACAGTAAAATTTTACTGTCAATAGGTGGTCATTGCCAAACACTTCAGCCGCCACAAACACTGCCTTCGCTTTTCTACTTTTGTGCAGAGTAACATTTTACCTTTAGCTTCAGAGTCATAGTTTACTCGTTTTTCAGAGTAAAATTTTAATTTTATACAGAGTAAAATTTTACTTTTGTGTAGAGTCTAACATTTTACTAGTTTTTGCTCAGCTTGTTCAATGGATGATCTATTCAATTTCTCTCTCTTTCTCTCTCTCTAATAAGAATCTCTCTAATAAGAATTTCACATAGAAATTTTACTCTGGTTAAAAATATGTTGATTTGCTTAAAAATATAAAATTTTACTTTGAATCATAGTAAACTTTACTCTGATTCAGAGTAAGATTTTACTCTGAATCAGAGTAAAATTTACTATGATTCAAAGTAAAACTTTACTCTGAAATTTTACTTTGGTTAAAAACATGTTAATTTGCTTAACAATATAAAATTTTACTTTGAATCATAATTAACTTTACTCTAATTCAGAGTAAAATTTTACTCTGAATCAGAGTAAAGTTTACTATGATTCAAAGTAAAACTTTACTTTAAAATTTTACTTTGGTTAAAAATATGTTGATTTGCTTAACAATATAAAATTTTACTCTGAATCAAAGTAAAGTTTACTGTGATTCAAAGTAAAATTTTACTCTGAAATACACAGTGAAGATGGCTTAATAGGAGAGCTGATAGATATGAGGATAATATAGTAAAAAAAAATAAGTTTTAAAATATTAGGAGGTTTTGAAAGTACTTATATAATTATTGTCCTTTTAAAAGACAAATTAAATAATGAAGGGTCTATCACTAAATCTCCGAACTTGATAAGTTGTGCTGGTTTTCCAAGCCCTTGATTTTGTTTTAGGAAATCTCAAGTACTTGTCCACCTACTCCCGGAAAGTCTGCAATTGGGCTGCTTTGGCTATCTTTTTTGTTTTTCATATTAAATAATAGGCTAACACTTTTAATAGTTTTGAAAAAATTAATTAAAATTAATATTTTCCTTTTATGACTTTGAAAAATTATTTTATGCCTTTGAAGTAATACTTTGCACCAACTATAAATTAACACAATCATGATATCAAAAAAAATATTAAAAGTAAATTTTTTTTTTATAAAAAAAAAGTAATGATATACAAACATAAAATCAATACAAAAAACTTATTAATAATGATTTTGTTTAAATTTTAATCGAATGCCATGTTTTTTATTATACAAATGACCTTATCACACCATTTTAATATAAAAATTCTAGTAAAACAATATTAACTAATAAAAAATAGTTATAAACAAAAAAGAGATAATGGTTGGTACAAAGGAGGCATAAATGCACAAAATATGAAATATATAAAAAAAAAAAAAATGGCCATAGATAAAAAAAAGAAGAAAAAATAGTGTACCTAAAGGATAAAAGAGTATGTTTAAACAATACAATAGATTAAACATAAACTAACTTCCAAATTGTCTCATAAAAAGAAAGTTAAAAGTGAGTTTCATCATTCCATGAATGTAATATTCATAGGGCGAGGAAGACATGAATGGCTTGGAAAAAGTATAATGTATGATAGTCATGATTTTTGGATAAAAAAAAAAAAGAAAAAAGAATTGGTTAGAAAAAGAGTGTACAAGAATAATTTTTTTCATCTTTACTTTTCTAAATTATAAATCATGGAATCATTATAAAAAATAATTAATTATAAGATTTTAAAAAATTAATCATGAAATATATATATATTTATTTATTTAATTCCACTGAGGTGTAATGGACCATAATTTTTATTTATTATTATGAATAAAGCTTCGGACCCCCAGTGGGGGTGCTAGGGGTCTCTTCCCATTGGTCCAAAAAACAGTTTTTTTTTTTGGTTTTCAGCCAACCCCAGGCCGACACGTGGCACTAGGGGTCACCCCCACTGGGTGTCTGTAGCATTGCTGTATTATTATTTTGCTTTCGTTCCTACTTTCGTCACAACAGAATCAGTGCCTTCGTATCAAAAAGCAGCAAAAAAAAAAATGTTGTGCTACATTCTCAACATCTCCATATGGGATGACTGCTATGTCTTATGAACAATAGTCCTATTGTGAGTTTTCATGGCAGATTGTTTTGGACTTAGGCCTCGTTTGGGAACATGCTAATTTAGTAACTTTTTGGCTATTTGGCTAAAATATGAGTTAAAAAAAACTAGTATATTTGGGATGACTTTTTGGCTTTTTACGAAAAGATGTGCAAAAGTAGAGAGAAAAGAGAATCTTTGACTTTTTGGTATAGGTTATTGGTTTTTTGACTAATTTAGTAACTTTTTGACTTTTTGGCTAAAATGGAAGGTTCCCAAACGAGGCCTTATTTTAATAATTTGTGTGAAAACTCATATTTAAATTATTCTTAAAAGAAAATAAATTAATTAATCAATTGATTATATTCAGAATCTACCTAAAATATATAATAGTACAAAAAAAAATTAGTTTTAAATTAACCCAATTCTATCACTAACAAAGACCTTATTAAGAATAAAAATGTTGTGGATGTTCAATAATTATTGTTATAAAAAAAAAAAAAGAAAAAAAAAAGAAGAGAATTTCGTGGCTGTATGCATGGTGATATGGGAACCCTCACCCACCATCTTTTCTAGAATTTAGGGAAAGCCATAAAATTTAGGGAAAAGCTTATCTCTTAGAACTTGGAGAAAGGGAATGGATTTTTTTAATGAAAAGAATGTGTGAGAGAGGGAGAGAAAGAGAGCTAGCCTCGGAGAGAGTCTTTAAATTGCATCTAGTAGCATGCACAGAGAGTTCATATTTTCTGGGCTAAGCATAAACCATATACATCCAAATAGAGGGAATTCTTGTGGAAGAAGAGGAGGAGGTTGAGGTTGCATATTTTCCTACCATTTCATTATTCCATTTCAACCCTACAACTAAGTAAGAAAACCCTCTCAATCCTCTCATTTTTTTTATATAATTGAAATTTTCAGATTGTATACATATGATACATTGTCTAACCTGTTTTGAATCTGCCAGCATGTTTACCTGAATTTTTAGACAATTTTATACTCAAAATTTCGAGATGATTTCTTCTACAAAGTTGTTGATAATGATGTCTAGTTCAACCAGGAATTTTGGTAACAATTTTTGAGCTTTCTATGAATTTATACACATTGTTTACTAAATCTGAAACTGTGTTGAGAATAACCTGTTTTGAATCTGCCAGCATGTTTACTCGAATTTTTAGACAATTTTATACTCAAAATTTCGAGATGATTTCTTCTACAAAGTTATTGATAATGATGTCTAGTTCAACCAGGAATTTTGGTAACAATTTTTGAGCTTCTAGGAATTTATACAAATTTTTAACTAAATCTGAAACTGTGTTGAGAATAATCTGTTTTGAATCTGCCAGCATGTTTACCCGAATTTTTAGATAATTTTATACTCAAAATTTCGAGATGATTTCTTCTACAAAGTTGTTGATAATGATGTCTAGTTTATCCAAAAAAATTTGGAAATAATTTTTGAGCTTTCTACAAATTTATACAAGTTTTTAACTAAATCTAAAACTGTGTTGAGAATAATCTGTTTTGAATCTGCCAGCATGTTTACCCGAATTTTTAGATAATTTTATAATCAAAATTTCGAGATGATTCCTTCTACAAAGTTGTTGATAATGATGTCTAGTTTATCCAAAAAATTTGGCAACAATTTTTGAGCTTCCTACGAATTTATACAAATTTTTTTACTAAATCTGAAACTGTGTTGAGAATAACCTGTTTTGAATCTGCCAACATGTTTACCCGAATTTTTAGACAATTTTATACTCAAACTTTCGAGATGATTTCTTCTAGTAAGTTGTTGATAATGATGTCTAGTTCAACCAGGAATTTTGGTAACAATTTTTGAGCTTTCTATGAATTTATACAAATTGTTTACTAAATCTGAAAATGTGTTGAGAATAACCTGTTTTGAATCTGCCAGCATGTTTACCCGAATTTTTAGACAATTTTATACTCAAAATTTCGAGATGATTTCTTCTAGTAAGTTGTTGATAATGATGTCTAGTTCAACCAGGAATTTTGGTAACAAGTTTTTAGCTTCTACGAATTTATACAAAATTTTAACTAAATCTGAAACTGTGTTGAGAATAATCTGTTTTGAATCTGCCAGCATGTTTACCTGAATTTTTAGATAATTTTATACTCAAAATTTCGAGATGATTTCTTCTACGAAGTTGTTGATAATAATGTCTAGTTTACCCAAAAAATTTTGGAAATAATTTTTGAGCTTTCTACGAATTTATACAAGTTTTTAACTAAATCTAAAACTGTGTTGAGAATAATCTGTTTTGAATCTGCCAGCATGTTTACCTGAATTTTTAGATAATTTTATACTCAAAATTTCGAGATGATTCCTTCTACAAAGTTGTTGATAATGATGTCTAGTTTATCCAAAAAAATTTGGTAACAATTTTTGAGCTTCCTACGAATTTATACAAAATTTTTTTACTAAATCTGAAACTGTGAGATAGATTTCACTATGTATTTGAGAATTTATTTAAAATTCTATACTAAGCCAAATATGGTAATTTCTAACTAAAAGATGAGACTTGAGAAGTCTAGTTTCATGATAAATTTTTAGATTATGGGGTTGATCTATGGATTAATCTAAATGAATAATGGTATATATAAAGTTAACAATTGATGGTTAATACCAATTGTTTAGGGTGAGTAGTGGTTTTAAAGAGTGTACGGAATTAAGGGTCGACGGTCAATACTGGTTGTTCAGGGTGAGCCCTGGTTTTGAGAATTCTTACGTAAATTGTGTTGCGAAACTCTAAGATGGCATGAGACTTATTTGAACCCTTTTCGGTATTCGATTTTGGAATAAGGGTGGATGTACAAGTGGCACACAGGGAGGTTGCTTACCCCTGGCAGACCGTTTCCTTGGGGTAGACCACGGATACCACTATTTGGGTATATAACTCCGGACGTGGGCATCCCTGGTAGTTACGGTTGGTAACACTTAAATATTTGACCAAGGGAGGGTTTCAAATTAACCGTTGCCATGCTTAGTGGTTGGTAAGTTAAATCTCTTTGATGAGATTTCGAGTGTCACCTAATTTATTAAAATTATTGAAATTATTCTAATGGTTGTAATTTATGTGCACAATCATATTGTTATCTCATGTTTAGAATCTTATTATTTTTCTCTTAAAAAGAATGGTAGGTTGGTTATGTTTTCTTACTGTGTTGCAAAACTCATGGCATATATTTTGTTGCCCTGGCGTTTCATGCCAGATTATGTCGAAGAAGGGACTGAGGCTGAAATTGGAGCTGCTGCCAATATCGAACCTTGGCTAACTTAGAGTCAAGATTTTATCAAAATAAAATCCTGTTATCCTTTGTATTAGGATTTAACTATGTTGTGACGTTGTGTGTGAACTTGTAGTTTTATTTTGTTGTTGGACTTTGACTATGTAAGAACTTAAAAGGTCCTAATTAGTAGTTAAAATTTTATCTAGCAAGTTATTGTTATTTAAATCTTATGACGTTTCAAAAAAAAAAATTTTGGGGCGTCACAATTTGAATTATTCATATTATAAGATTTGTCGAATATATTATTCATGTTTAAAATTCAGGTTAATTAGATATCCATAACCCTATAATCGGATTCTAATTATTTTTAAAAATATTATCAAAATCATGCTAGTTGTTTAATTTATTTATTTATTTATTTTTCAATGTGGTCTTGGTGTTATAGATATTCGATTAATTTCATTTTTTTTATTAATGATTTATTCGACGAACCTTACAATATAAACGATTCGAATTATCAAAATAAACTTCGGACAATCCCCACAAACCTCAGAGCAGTTATGTAGACACCCCATTTTTGACCGTCCTCAAGACTTGGACGTCACCGTTTGAACACTCGGTGATTATCCGTGTTTGTGTTCGTCTCAAGTTCCCGGAGGCCTTGGCAGCGCGCCTCGTCTCAGGACCTCCTGACTCGACTGCTTCGTGTATGGTTTTGGCACCAAACACCTGTGTTTTTGCCTTGAAGGGCAGGGAATGGCTTGTTGGCCATCCCCACACCCCACCGGCCCTCCCCTACCATCACCGGCTGCATATGTGTACCACCGGCCATGATTTCTTAAAAACAATGGCCGGTCGGCACTATGTTTAGCCGACCGGCACTTTATTGTGCCGGTGACCTATTTGGTTGGCCGATGACCCTTCTGCACCCCTTGGAGCATGGTGCATGCCAGCTGTGCCAGCTGGAATGCACCCACACCACTCTCCATGCACGGGGATGACCCCTTTGCACTTTGAACCCCCAAACCTTCTAGAAGGTTGAACCCTTTGGCCAAGCTTCTTGGAGAAGCTTGGCCAGCTGTCTTAGCTTCTCCAAGAAGCCAAGACCCCTTTGCACCTCTTGACCCTTTCTCCTTTGCTTAGCCACTAAGCTTCTTGGCTTTATTTTGCCTATATAAGCATCATATCTCTCCTTTTGTTTGGGGTTGGCCATTCTTGAACAAAAAACCAGAGCTTTGTATCTATATATCTGTCATATATCTCCTCTCTCTAGATTTTCCCTCTCTCTCCTCTTGTGTGTGTGTTTTTAGGCTTAAAAGTGTAGTTTTACCTTACTTTTGCACTAACACACACACTATCACACCTTAGCTCGAGATTGGGAGGCTTGGAGGGTTGATTCTTGAGCTTTTGGACTGGTTTTGATTAATAGAGAGTGGCTGGATCATCTGTTCTTCAAGGTTTCTTCAAGGGTGAGCACTTTACTTTAGTTTCTCCATTTTTGCAACAAGTTTCTACCTGCCTTGTATACTGATTTGGGTCTTGTGTATAACATGAAAAAGTCTTATATTTTCTTGCTTTAGAACTTTCATTAAGGTCACTTTGTGGTTTGAGTGCAAACTCACCCTCTTAGGCCTTATTTTGGCCTCTTTGGTGCCTTTTCTTGAGACTTTGTTTGCCTTGGTGTTTTGGTCTTCTCACCACTGAAAACCAGTGGGTTTTTAGTGGTGAGGAAGGTGGTTTGAAGTCTTGTATAGGGGAGGGACACCCCTCTCCCCTTTGTTCCTCTTTTGCCTTTGTTTTTGGCTCATAAGGGAGCATGCATACTTGGTTTGTTTTGGCTTCATTTCAGAGCTTATTTGGTGTTCATATGATATGTTATATCTCTGTTTTTGGTTGGATTTGTAGCCCTTAGCATGCATCTTATACTTGTTTTGAAATGCTCTACTTTGTCTAGAAATGTGCCATGTGTTTAGCCTTGTATATCCTCATGTTTTAGCTTGGCTTATTGAAGCTTTTGGTCATGATTTGTCATGTTTTAGGTCTGTTAGTCACTGATTTTGCCATGTTTGGCATGCTTGGTATGGTTGCTTGCATTTTGGCTCGTAAGCCTTGGTTGTGTAGATCACTAGCATGCTTAACTTAGCTTCTTCTCATGATTTGGCATCATTGTAGGCTATATTTCAGTCCCTAATCCATACTTACATGCTTGCATTGGTCATCACTTTCATGCCTTGGAAGGTTGTTCTTTTGTGCCTTGAAATAGGCCTTGTGCATGCTTGTATGTTTAGGGTACTTTGGGGCTGCCATATCAGAGGGTTTGGGTGTATTTTCGCATGCTAGAATTCCGTTTTTGCTTGTATAATACATGCCATGAGTGGTCATGTTAATGGTGGTAAGATGCTCTCTTTGGTGCCTTAGCTTTAGGCCCATTGGCTTGCATATTGGTTGAACACTTGTCCACCTTTTTGGACACTTTTGGCCACTGTTTTGGGGTGGATTGAGGTCTGCCCCTTATGGTTTAAGTCCACTATTACATGCTTATCTCATGTTTGTTGCATGTTTGTTTAATAAGGTCTTGTCACATGCTAATCTTTTGCATGATTATCCATGTCTAGCATTGCATATTCAACATGATAGATTGCATTACATGTGACATGTTTGCACTTTAGTATTAGGTTGCATTGTGGAGCCATGTTTGCACAACATGCATTGCATTACTTGGTTTGGGGTGTCAAGCCAAGTGTGAGGGTTGAGAAGAGTTCATACCACAAGTGATGCAACTTGTCTCAACTCTCGGTCACCGAGGCCCTTGACCTTGACATGATAGGGTCTTGGTCTTCATTTACGTGTTGCATGCATATTCATTGAAATGCAATCTTGGTCCCTTAGGCCATCATGCATCAAAATGCATAGTTGGTGGCCCAAGGACCAAGGGCCATGCCTCCTTGAGTCCCATACATGATACGAAACATGGCCATGCTTACATGTGCCCAAAATTCCATGCCATACACTGTCTGTCCTTGTTGCTGTCAAAAACCAGATTCTGCAGGAATTGTTTGCCAACCGGCAGTAAAGAGTGCCGACCGGCAATGTATTGGTGGCCGACAACCTCATAAGCAGCCGACAGACATTTTACATGGCCGGTGGCCATTTCATCCAGCCGATGGTGTGAAGCAGTGTGCATAGAAGGTATTCTGGGACTTTGGCAGTCTTTGGAAAGGCAGGACAGTGAAAACAGAGGCAGCAGTGGTATGGTGCGGGTTTTCCGGGCAAGACGGATCGAGCATGCATTATTTGCGCACCCCGAGGCAGGGCTGAGGCCCCCCTTCTTTTTACATTCGATTTAATTTGATAATTAGAATTTTTGTAATAATTTATTCTGTATTTGGACTGTACTATTTGGAACTGTATATTCTTTTGGTCCCTCCGTGTGAGGGCACATTTGTAATAAGTGTGTGTGAGTGGTGTGTATGTCTTCCAACCTCCACTTCTTTCTCCTTTTATTTACCTGCTTATGATGGTAGATTAGGGCATATTTAAATTAGCCATAACAGTATGATAGCATGCGTGCATCCATACATTCGTTTACATGCACCGGGCTCGGCGCATCATACTAACCGCATCGTATTTTCAATTCCAAATTGAATACATGCTACCTGTGTATTTCACATGCCATGTTTAGGATAGCCGAGCCTGTCTAGATTGCATCTTTGCCTGTGTTGCATTAGCCACTTAACATGAACTAGGATCATGCATTTGATTACTAACTGGTTTCTGTTTTGGCTTGGAGTACTAGGTGAGCTGTTATGCTTTAGCATACCGCATGCGTGTGAGTGTTGCCATAATAGCATGATTACCATGAGGCTAGCTACTTATGTGATATAATTGCTTGAATGCCTGTGGATAGAAGTCGAATTGCTTAAATTGGGATAATGCATTAAAACTGTGAGTTTTAAGCCCACTAGTTAGTGGCAAAACCATCTTTTCTAAAAGCCCATTTGAGGGTGGCAAAACCTGCATTTTAGCCTACTTGCGAGTAGCAAACCATTTTCAAAACAAACATTAAATGTTTTGTTCCAATTTAGGCGATTTGGTCTATACTTGTTTGCTGTGCGCATAACATAGTAAATCTAGGCTAATAACCGGAATAAGAACACATAACGTTTTCAAAACAAGATATCACGGTTAGTAGAGGCCGGTTTTCGGACCGGGCGAAAGGGGGTGCTCATAGCTGACCTTCCCCGATCGTACCCAAGCTCCCGAGCCAAGACAACTTTGGTGATGACGGACACGTGGCCTTTGGCACCGAGTTAGGGTTTCCTAAATTTCCCTATTAAAAAATATTTAGGTGGCGACTCTGTATCTGGCAAAGCAGTCCATGTTTGGCACTTCTTTTCAAAATCTGTTTTTTCTCAAAACGATTTGCCAGAGTTGGACTCTTTGGTTCAGATTAAGAACCGCAACAAACAAAAAGGGAGTTCGAACTGTAGAGCGAAGCCCACGGGCGCGTCTACAAGTTACTATGCCCCTTAGTTTCGGAGCAGTTACTATTGTGCCATACTCACAGCACCACCTCGAATCCTCAAAATTGTATCCATAATTGAAATATGTAAATAAATTTATTTCGAATACGACTCACAACACACCAATTTTAAATCTACCTTTTACATTTCACTTTCATGATAAATTTTTTATTTAATTTTCACAGTAACTAAAATTATTGAGAAAATTTGTTGAGAAATCCATTAATTTCTAGCGAGGTGTATAACATTAGGTCTAAGAATTATTTTATTTTTGGTTATAAGGATATGATTAATGAAATTATTTGATGAGAAAAAAAAAATTATTTTGAATAATAATATTTTTCACTTTAACCAGTATGGATAGACTGTCGATCGTCACGCACTGAAAAAGTTGCCAAAAGTGGCTAGTGGTGTAATGCCCCCAAAAAATACAATAAATCCAATCCATAAGTGGGAGAGTAATAAAAACAATATGCTTTCATTAATCGGAATTGATATACAAAAGTGACACATACATTCATAAACAGTTCATCCTGAATCTACAGCATGTGTTACAAGTAGTAAAGATAAATGAAAGTTAAACAGATATTTAGATGCCTTAAAGACTTACATATTTCCAAGTCATGACTAATGAAATTATTCGATGAGAAAAAAAAATTATTTTGAATAATAATATTTTTCACTTTAACCACTATGGCTAGACTGTCGATCGTCACGCATTGAAAAAGTTGCCAAAAGTGGCTAGTGGTGTAATGCCCCCAAAAAATACAATAAATCCAATCCATAAGTGGGAGAGTAATAAAAACAATATGCTTTCATTAATCGGAATTGATATACAAAAGTGACACATACATTCATAAACAGTTCATCCTGAATCTACAGCATGTGTTGCAAGTAGTAAAGATAAATGAAAGTTAAACAGATATTTAGATACCTTAAAGACTTACATATTTCCAAGTCATGACTTGGTTACAATAAAAGTGAGACTAGCTCAATACAAATAAAGCCCTTGGATATACAAAAGAAAATACGACAAAAGGAAGCTCTCGCTCCAAAGTCCCTCCAAGCTATTGCCTTGGCGGAGGCATATCACCAACACCTGAAAATGGTTTTTTCCAGATACGGTGAGTCAAAACCTAGTAGAAACAATCTAACACAATATATGAATTTTAACAAAAATATAAGTACAATGTGCATATACAATGTTTGTGCCAAAACATTCATACTCTATAAGATCGTGAAGTACCAAATTTTATATCTCAATCTATTTCATTTCAATTCATTTCAAGTTAATTCATTTCATCTCAATTCATGAGCAAATTTCATTATCTTCCAAATAACCTGTAATAACCCCGATCCGTAATTAGCTACTAATCCGTATTTAATCATGCTAATGAGAGGATTAAAATGAATTATGAGATTAATACGCAATTTGCATGACATTTGGCTTCTATCTGTTACTTATAGAAGTATCTGTTTGGAATACCGCTTTAATATGTAAATTGAAAGCCTTATCGGCATCTAAAACCGAAATTGATTACATCAATATGATATTTGGAATTTTTAGAATCATATGGCAAATTTTATTAAAAATTGATTCAGAACGATTCGTTAAGTTGCGTTTGGCTAGCTTAATAATCCAATTAATGTATTTTTGGCATCATAGCTTTATTTATGAGCCATAAGCTCATTTAAACTCATTTAGCTCATTTCCCTTCATTTCCTCTAGTGCAAAAATCTGAGAGTTTACTTGATAAAGAGAGAGAGTGCATTCTAGAGAGAGAGAATGAGAGATTCAAGGTGGGATTGAAGAAAAAGTGAAGGCTAGCTTGAATTGATCAAACATTGTGCAAGTACTTAGCTAATTGAAGACTCTAGGTAAGGATTTAAGACTTAGTTATGAGTTTTAGCCATCTAGTAGATCATTTCAAGAAGAATTTGTGTTTATGTACAAGAATTGGACCAAAGATGATGAATTGGAGCTAATCCATGCATGCATGTGCATATCATGAGGTTTCAAGTTGTTTTCATGGAAATTCTTGCATGCATGTCCACATTATTGTTTTAATCCATGAGTTCATCTTGTTTTTGAAGCAATTGACTCATTAGAGCAAGTGTTTGAAGCCTTGAAGTTGATCAAATTCATGCATGTTACATGTTCATCTTGTTCATGACATTTGGTTTGAAATTGTGTTTAAATGAACTACCTTTGGGCTTTGATTTCTCAAATGGGTCTTTGAAACATGTCATATTATGAGTTTTGAAGTGTTTTCCAAAAAATTAGCCCAAAAGGATCGAATTTGATGCTTTAAAACTTGATTTGGAGCTTGAGGTTCAAATATGGAAATTCCAGATTTTGAACTCACGCTTGAGCGGAGTGACTGGCGCTCGAGCGTAAAATACGTGTTCCCAGCACTTTCCTCTGTTTTGCCATCCGCTCGAGCGGGGCCTTGTGTCTTACGCTCGAACGGGTATTGAGCGCCCATCGAGCGTGATTTTTGAGCATCCAGCACTTTTGCCATGTTTTTCAGTACGCTCGAACGGAGGGAATCACGCTCAAACCGAGCTCCTTTGTTTGCATGCCCGCTCGAGCGGGGAAGGCCACGCTCGAGCGGGGACCTCATTTTTAGAAATTTTGGCTAAGTGTTTCAAGGCATGTTTTGGCATCCTCATTACATCTTAGGCATTCCTAAGCCTTAATTAAGCCATAGTAATGAGGTTATGGATTAGAAACACACTAAAGAAAGAATGTACTAAGTTCCAAGACTGCAAGTGTGTGTGTGTGAGTTAAGTAATGTGCTAAGAACGAGCATGAATCAACATAATGAAAGCTAAGCCGTGTTGGCCACTTGAATGTGTAATGATAAGACATGCTTGTGTTATGTATTTTGTGGTTGTAGGTCAACGTCCAAGAATCTATTGATTGACCACCTACTGGAACCACTGTGAGTAACGTTATCGTAAAGATACGTTCATATGAATTATATTCCAAATGAAATGTGATAAGCTATGATTTCTGTTATGATATCTGTTTACGTGAACGAACATCCCAAGTTTGAAATCTATTATGGCATCCATAGATAGTCCCAAGTCATGGGGGACGGCCTGAAAATGCGGATCCATGACATACAAGTTTACGAGATCTCGTTAACCACTTCATTGTGGTGATATGTGTTTAATCGGTATCCGGAACCGATTACTCTAGTCGGAAGACATTATGTGATATGTTCTATGGGATGTACCATTATTATGTTCTGATATGGAGATGATTATGCTATGATCTGTTTTCCACTTATGATATGTTTGGGTTTCGTTCACTAACCCTTTTACCTTAATGTTATTCACTGGGCTTTAGCTCACTGTTTGTATATATATATTATAGGTGAGCATTCTGGAGTTCGAGCCTGAAGGCTTTTGTCTGGACCTGTGTTCTATTGTCAGCCAACCATTGTGCCTCACGTGGAGGTTCCCGAAGTGTCCTGTGCTCAAGTTCTGTCATTTCTGTATATGTTTATGGCTTGATGTAATTCTGTTGGCTGTACTTAAGATACTGTAATGTGTGTGGGTATAATATAACGTATGGTTGACTTATGGTTATGTATATAAAGTTTTAAATATTCTGTTTCATATAAGTCAGCACAGCTCATTGGACAACTATATTTATGTATTTGCTTCCGTTAGCCCCTTAATCTTGTTAATCTGTACAGAGGCCTTCGGTAATCCAAGGATTACTGGCCGGTTACGATGCTAAACCTATAGGGGCGGGTCTGGGTCGTGACATAACCCAACCGAGACTACAACTCAGTGGTTCTTAAATCAATACAACTACCATATAATTACTTCAAGTTACCATTTTACGGAAATTTCGTCCACGACAATCAATACCTATATACGCGCGGTTTCGAGACTTTCACCCTGGACACTTTGGCTAACTTAATTTCAATAGAATCTATCCCTATCTCCTCCCAAAACATGGAGTACATCCTCTTTCTCCTCCCAAACATCATACATATACAATGTATTTAAAACATAGTCATATTTAATGACAACCAATAAGAGATTAGTTTCAATTTACCTAATCCTCATGCAATTTCTACAACAATCATAGCTATCATCCGTCGATAGCCCAATACAGATATTTCTAAACAGATATTCAATCTCAAAACATATAATTTATTCAAATTTCAATAGGTGTGGGATAATACATATCCAATTCTACCATTTATACCAATATTCATCCAATTTCATATCTGCAACACCAATTTTATTTATTTATACAAATAAATATTTAAACCATTTTAGGGCAAACTCCATTTTTTCAAATATCAACCCAAATTCCAAAATCAACTATTTTGCCACAAGAAACCTCATATTCAAATCCCACAATCATCTATATCACATTCACTTAGAAACCCCTCTTTTGATTTTTATACCCAAACCCTAGATTTGCCTATAAGACTCCAAAATCCCACTATTGTTACACAACAACAAATAACTAAGGTAAAAACCATATGAAAGTGTAGAAAATTCCTACGTCAAAGATGGAAGACGAGCCAAGCAAGGTTGAAACTCCAAAGACACCGAAACCCACTTTTCTTCAGATGAAAAGAGAGCCCACAACGTGCTCTACCTTTTTCTCAAAGGCACTAGGGCGAAGAACCCAATGGATCTAGGTGAAATAGTAGAGAGAAGATGAGTTTTAGCGAGAGAAACTCAAGATCTAAGGTTTTGGAGAGTTTTAGAGAGAAAGAGAGATGAAAAAGTAATGTAAAAAGTCATTTTCGCGATATGATATATGCACAGTCCGCTCGAGCGCAAGAGTTGACGCTTAAGCGTTAGACACAATAAGTTATTCCGCTTGAGCGCAAGAAGTGCCGCTCGAGCGCCAAGACACAATGAAAAAGATGCTCACCGCTCGAGCGTAGAAAACACACATCTAATAGTTTTGTATGCAACAAAACAATGCTCGAGCTCAAGAAGGGCCGCTCGAGCACGCACCCGCTCGAGCGTAGAAAGCACTCTCCCAGTAGTTTTGTAGACCTGCAAAATACTGAGAGTTCGCAAAGCCTGCTCGAGCGCAAGAAGTCCCACTTGAGCGGAGGACAAAAAATCTGGGCAACACAAGGTTTGAAAACCAAGCAACTAATCTGTTCCAAACACGCTCGATACAACCAAATAGCCAAAATCAAATAAGAATAAGGGGGAAAACAACAATGAACAACCTTCAGAAGCCACAAGCCTGAGCCCGGAGGACAACAAGTGTCGGGTCAAAATCAAAATCACTATAAGCGGCGTCTGGCATTAGCTGATGGTGGTGATATAAACAAACACATAGATTATGTGGATAAACAAGTGACACTAAAAACTTTGGTGTAGTATAAAGAGAGATAAATAAATTAGCTTAATGCAGTGTTTTAATTTGTTATTGTCCTTGTGATCTCAAAAGATTCAAAATTGTATTTATGACTTGATTGCCCCAATCATTGATACAAAAATTATTCAGTGACTTACGGCTTTGGCAAAAATGGATTTCAACAATAAATGACAGATCCATCTATAATGCTATTTCAAGCAACAATTACAGAGCAAATACAGATCCATCTATAATGCAATTTCAAGCAACAATTACAGAGCAAATACTTATTTAAGAATTATATCAGCATCTTCTACAAGAGACTAATTCATTCATATATGTAGAAATATAACATACAAGAAATTTGTAATTACGTACATATGCCAGTGTCATAACTCCCAAATTGTATCCAGAATCATAAAATTTAAAAATCAAAATAAAAAAGCCAATTGTCCGCCAATGCTAGCAATCTATGATAATAAAATAGTGAGTGATAATCACTTCCACTTTTTGAACTTTCCCCCACGCTTTTTGGACCTTCCAGGCTTCCCACGCTTAAACTTTCCTTGACGACTTCCATGCTTCCCATGCTTAAACTTTCCTTGACGACCATAGTAACCTCCATGGGTAAGATTATGGACACCATGTGATAGCTGGTGGGCCCCATAAGCTGTAGCCGCACCAACAGCGCCACCAGCTATCAATGGTCCCAAACTAGGCCCATAATCTGTACAAAGAAATTACAAGCTATCAACAATGGAAAAAAGAAATACAACATTGTAGCAAGCAAAACAAACAGCACTCTAAATCTGTATACTTTAGGGTCAATGATCACCAGGACCTAACAGAGATGTAATTTTAACAAGCAGATTATATTGAAAAAGTAGATGTACGAAAAGGCCAAGAAATGACACGAGAAATACAGTTCAATAATGAGACATGAAGATTTAACAGTCTTCCAAACCCTAAAATTATCAAAACTAATATTTCATACAAACAATTATTTCTGGTTTTAATCAAAACCATTATTTCATGCTTTGAGTTAAAAAACAATGCATAAACACGTGCAAAACAATTGAAAGTTCTAGGAGCAATTAAAATATTATTCAATAATGTCTTGAAGGTGGTAATGGCAATTCACCTTACATCTCAGATGACTCCAAATCCTTAAAAGAATTTTGGAAACAAATGAATCGAAGATACCTGGATAAGGCGGAGCTGATGGACCAGGATAATTTGCTGGTGGATATCCACCTGGGGGAGGATATGCTAACGGACCAGGATAACCTGCCGGTGGGTATCCACCTTGGAAAGGATATCCAGCTGGTGGGTATCCACCAATAGGAGGATATTCAGCTGGCGGGTAGACCTGAGGGGGATATCCTTGAGGCGGATATCCTTGAGGAGGATATGCCCCAAAAGACGGAAGGCATTGTCCAATAGCATAGCCAGCAAGACGAGAGAAAAGTCCTCTGTCACTAGATCCATCATCATTGTGATTTCCACCTCCCATTTTTCTCCAGCTTGAAATTTATGAACTGAAAATGTAAATAGAGAACAGTAGAACATATAAGATTTTTTTCAAGGGGTAAAAAAAAAAAGGTGTGCCAATTGTTCCTTAGAATATCATATGTACTTAATGCAGGAGTTTGGCATGGAAATTTTATATATTTCATTGTCTTTAATATTTATATTTTTTATTTTTAGTTATAGTTGTATTTTTTAACGACTAAGTTTCAAATAGTGTTAGGATTTAGTTTCCTAAGTTGATTAGGGCTTTGCATCATAACATTCAGCTTTGAATTAAGAATATTGAGTGAGATTGTGATTAGAGTTGTGGCCCTTGTGTACTTCCTCGCTCCCTTCTTCTCTATCCTCTTTCCCGACAGTGTTCTACATCACTACAACTTCCTCATCTCAACCCATAATGACTTGATGCTTTTGTTCTCCATGAATGCATTTTTCCAATATAAAAAATCACATGTCAGCAACTTATTGTTCATCCAGAAAAAATGACATTATCAAATAGAAACATAAGGAAAAGAAAATTGGGCAGAGATTTAGCAAAGAAGACACATTATATGTCTTGATTATGCAAAGTATATGAATTGTTTCCTGGTTTTACTTTTGTGGCAGAGTCAGACGGGATTGCAAAACAATCTACATAAATAAATGGAGAACGATATTCTTCTCGGTGAATAAAATTATCAACTCCTAACAAATTTTTGGTTACAAAATACCCAGCAAAGAAGTTTGCCTATGCATGTATTCTAAGAAAGTTCATCGCAGTGATGTTTGAATATATTCTATCATATCAACCAAAAGCGGATCCAAATTAGACATCAAAGATAATTCTAATATATTAAAAGTGAAGTTCACAGAATCAAGTGAAGCAAACTGAAGAACTGTTCCTTAAGGTTGCGTTTGATTAGAGTATTTGATGAGAGAAATGGAAAGACAAAGGGAAATAGAAAGAAAATGACAGAATTGATATGATTCGAATTCCAAGTTATGTTCGGTTAAGTTGGGAAATGGAGAAAGAAAAAAAAAAGCCTAAGGTGAACCCAAAAGACAAAAGGTGAGATTATATTTTCCCCCACTTTATTTTTCCTTGTGTTTTTCATTATGACCAAATAAATAGTGAGATTGCATTTCCTATTCCCTTTACATTTCTCTCATCAAATTATCCAACCAGACAATTTCCTCTAAATTTGTTGGCAAAAAAAAAAAAATTCCTGAAAACAGTCCATTACAAAGGGAACTTATTAAAAGTCTTCAAAAAGCTAATCAGTGTGTTTTGTTTGAATTTTTTGAATTAAGTTTTTTAAAAATTGAGTTATTTGGTTTTCGTGTTTTTTTGTTTTTAATGAATATTTTTAAATTTTAAATATTTTTTTTACTTTTTTAGATACACCTTACTTAGATGTATCTAAAAAGTAAAAAATTTGTGAAAAAATATTTTAAGAAATTAATAAATACATAAAAATACAAAAAATATACTAAATTCTTGTATTTTTTTATATTTTTGGTATTTAGTGAATTTTTAAAAAGTTTTTTTCACAATTTTTTACTTTTTAGCTATATTTATGTCGGAAGTGATGGTGACCCCCTCTCCCCACCACCCCCCACACACGTGGGGGTTAGTGATTGGAGGAGGAGGAGGAGGAAAAAAAAAATATTGGCCAATCACAGGCCAAAGGGGGTCGTGGGGTGCCTCTCTGTGGGGTCCAAATCATTTTTTTATTTATGTTAGGTATTTCTAAAAATTAAAAAAAAATTACTTAAAATATTAAAAAAATTTAATAAAAACAACAAAACACAGAAAACGAGAAAGTAATATTTTCTGAAAAGTATTTTTGAAAAACTCTAACCAAGCAAAAATTGAGATCAATAAACACAGTAAAAGCAACCGGAAACACACAAATCCAACATCTAAACCATGATTCAAAGTTCAACAGCCATACAACCCCAACCCCAAAAGAATATATATATCTATATTTGGAATAAATAAACAAATAAATCAACACACACACGCATGAAAATAGATAAAAGATTGATCAATTTTAAAAGGACACAATGATATGATGAAATAAACTGCTATTAACAAAACAAACAAGCAGCGACTAAGAAATCATTCAAAATCCAACATACAAAAACAACAACAAAGAAGATTACTGACTCATTTTTTCATTACCACTACTAGCTTATATGTTTATACTAAAAAACATAGTCAAAATTTAAAATCGAATATGTGTAGAGAGAGAGAGAGAGATTACCGAATTGAATTGGGGATTCAAATCCTAATGAGCTGGTTTGGTTTGGGTTGGTGTTGAAAGTGTTCAAAAAAATCAAAGAGTATGTTTCGAATTGGGGTCTCTCTTTGATAAGTGCTTCAACAAGGATATCTCTTTGAATGTGTGGTTCCACTGTCTTTCATTTCATCTCCTAATTAATTGCACCTCTACCGACCTCAATCAATTTTCTTTAAAATTATACCATACCGACATAACAGATAATAATAATAATCAATCAATTCTCTTTAAAATCACCTCCCATTAAAATTATATCATACCGACATAGCAAATAATAATAATCAACCAGTTCTCTTTAAAATCAACTCTCTTTAAAATTATATCATACCCACATAGCAAACAATAATAATCAACCAATTCTCTTTAAAATCATATCATTTGAAGCGAAATCAAATATGTAAAATTAGAGAATTATAATATCACTTTATTTAATTAGCCTATTTTTGTTTTTTCATTGATGATCTCCTCAATCAACTTAACAGTCTAAGCGGTCTGAACTATTGAAATAAGTTTGACACAAACTCCCACGAACCTCACAACAATTAAAGTAGCACCCCAATTCCTCAAAATTTTGCCCATAATTCAAGTATGTAAATAAATTTATTCTGAATACAACTCACAACGTACCAATTTTAAATTTACACTTTACATTTCACTTTCATGGTAAAATTTTGATTAAATTTTTATAGTAACTAGAATTATTGGGAAAATTTGTTGAGAAAGCCATTAAATTGTAGGGAGGTGTATGGCATTAGGTCCAAGGATTGTCTCTTTTTAGGGGTTGTTTGGCAACTTTGATATTTGTACATTTTTTATCTTTTTTGAGTCACATCACCTCTTTATTTTTCTGTATATTTTTTGCATAAAAAGTTAAAAAGTATATTTATTTAAATCATTCTAAACAACCCCTTAGTTATAAAGAGATGATTAATAAAATTATTTAGTGAGAGACAAATTTGTTTTGAAGAATAATATTTTTCAATTTTACCCACTGTTATCAAACCGTTAGTTGTCAGTCATCGAAAAAAATTTCAGAAGTGGCTAGTGGTAGTATTTGGCATTGGCTGGTGGTTGTAGTGATATGAACAAATAGGTAGATTAGTTGGACAAACAAGTGACAGTAGACAGATAGATAAGATAAACAAATAGATTAAAATAATATAATTTTTCAAATTGTTATTGTAGTTATGATCTCAGATTTCAAATTGAATTTATGGCTTGATTGCCTGAATCATTGGTACAAATATTATCCAGTACACAAATAAATAGTATAAATATATTTGTGATATGACCACCTTAATTACTCAGATCAATAGATGGGAGAATAATTATATTATAAAAAATATGATAGAAGGATGATACTACATTTTTTTTTTTTTTGGGCTGGAAACTGATTGAAAAGACCGTTATTGTCATTCATGATCATTGTATGAAGCTTCTCTTCAACAACTCGGTTGCCTGCTTACTACTAGTGTTTGGGTGAGGATCTAGCAAAAGGACAATTAGTTACCAATTAAAAAAAAAACACACACACACGTGTATCAACAGAAGGATTAAATTGTATTAGATCAAATCGAATAGAATAGGGAAATGTTTAGTCCAATACAAGTATAAATTAGATTTATCTGTCGTAACTGAATTTTTATTTTTAATTATTATAGAGAAAAATCTAAATTTTTTAATAGTGACAAAAGAAATATTATTTATTTTCAATTATAGGATCGAATTTTAACATGTCCTTTTAAGTCAGATTTAGATCCAAGCTAAATCGTAGGAATCAAATATAGAAGTGAGAATCCTATCATGTTTTTAATGCAGGTCAAGCTTTAGGCTTGAGTTGGGCCGTCCGTCCGTCTGTTCACGCTGCAATCTCATCAAAAATTATGAAAAAAGAATAGCAGAAAAAGTGAAAATGAACTTAAAAAAAAAAAAAGTCCTAAATCTCAATCCGTTGAACTTAACCCACAGGCCAGCCGGCGAGTCCCAACTCATTGGTATGTGGGAGACGGCCTGTTGACCGACCTATCAACCCAGTCCACAAACTCATGTAGGTCAAACCAGATGGGCAAGGATTGGGCTTAAGATTTTCACGGTTCAGTCCGGCCTGATGACAATGCTTGTGCATAAGCTCTTCCCTGTAAAACTTGATAGGCTGAGCTGGTTTTCCTAACCCTTGATTTTGTTTTAGGAAATTATCTTAAGTAGTTGTCCACCTACTCCCAGAAAGTCTGCAATTGGGCTGCTTTATGATGGCTATCTTTTTTGTTTTTAATATTTTTAGTTTGATGGAGGATTACATCTCAAATGAGAATGAATGACCACCAAGCGGGTGAGCAACAGATAAGAAACAAAAAAAAAAACATAAAATCCACTTCTGCACATCTCAAAACTCACAGGCTGAACTAATTGACTCTTGAAGCACAAAGGAACTGGGCACCTGGGGTTCTTACATGGTTCCACACAACAGGATTGGAGCAAAAGTGCATAACAAGCTATCCTTCCTAAGCAAATAATGGCTAGACAAAAATAAATTATATTTATATCCGCTTCTGATACATCCTCCTGTATATTTTTGCACCTTCAAATTCTGCATGGATCTCTCTCTCTGTCCTTATTCCCATTGGATTACTCACTAACCACCCCTCATCGTCACAAAGCATGCTGGTGTCAATTTTGTCAATGTGCATAAGCTCATCCAAACAGCATCAAACTTTTCCCTCATGTCAAGTGCCACTTCAAGCACATCAGATTGTATAAATACCTGTTCCACAACAATCATACATCTCAGCAAGTGTTATATGCACGACAGCCGTGCCCACAATACAATTTACATTGCAAATATCATCATGTAGAAGTAATAAAGTTGTGTGCTATAGAACTTTCCTTCTTTTTTTCCCTCTTTTCATAAAACAGTCTATTACTTTCAAGTAGGCAGAGAGATGCTCATGAATTCACGAAAATATGAAAAAGAAAAAATATCTAACCACCTGATCTATACTCTCCTGCCTAGTTGAGATATACTCGAGGGGAAAAAGAACAGGAGGGATAGGTTTCTTCTTAATCATTCCATCACCTTCTTGGCGACGTTAGAGCAATGTTACCAGAAAACGCTAATACCCTAGTGAATTATGTTTTGGAACGCACATTCCGAAATAAAGTAAACTTCCGTTCCAAAATAAATATAGTGATTCAAAACGATCCAAAAAAAATGTTCCACTATGTTTCCTTAAAAGTGTCTTAAGAAGAAAAAGAATCAAATATAATATAAGGTGAGTGAAGTTTTGACAAGACAATGTCAAAATTGGGTCATAATGCTTGTAGAAATGTTTTGCTACATGATTAATTTGGAGGGAAAAAACTAAATTTTATTATATGCCTAATAATATATATATATATATATATATTAAAGATTACTCTAGAAGTATCTTTAAATCTTATAGTATAATTTATACAAATCTACCCCAATCATATCACTTTTTAGAGCATATGGCATACCACATTTCTATTCCCATTTTATGTACAAGAACAATCAAAATTTTAGATAACACAGTGTTAGAGCTTTCTTTCTATGGAAAAACATTCAGATTCCAGTGATCACAGCGAAGGTGTCCTTTGTGTGGACCGCGGCTTTGGAGGCTATGTTAACCATTGATAATTTGGGGAAAAGGGGAAATATGGTTCTCAACTACTGCTGTATGTGTAAGAAGGCTGAAGAACTGGTGGACCACCTCCTTTTACTCTATGAGGTGGCTAACGAGCTTTGGAGCATCTCTTCTCTATTTTTTTGGTGTTAGCCGGGTGATGGCAGATTCGGTGGTTCATCTTTATGAGAGTTGGCATAGGTGTCATCCCACTTTGTTTGATGTCATGTTTGTGGAAGCGCGAGGAGTGGGTAATAGGACTAGTGGAAGAGGGAAATCATAGAATCAATGAGGCACTTTTACATTCCTTTAATTTTTGGATGGAATGAAAATTTTGTGATCCTTTATCTTTGCATTATTGATTTTATAGAGGATTATCCTCTGTAGATGCTTTATATGATATTTTTGTTATCTTTTTGTATACCCCCCCCCCCCCCCCCCCCCCCAAGTGTACAAAGGTTACGCCCCTTTTTGCATTTTTAAATACAATCATTTACCATGTGAGAGAAACAGAGAGAGGATTTCACCCAAGATAGTCAAAACAGTGTCTAGCTTTGTGATTTTGCAGCAATCTAGCAAATTACTGAAGTAAAATTCAAATGTTGACGGGATTTGGGAGAAAGCAATGTTCAGAAACAAAATGATTTTGCAAGTTCCTAGTTGATTTCCCTATTTACTTATTTGAATAACTGTCCAAAAAAACCTGGTTTGCATACAGATACGACGCACTTCTCTTTTATGAGAAGTAAGAAGAAAAAGGAAAGAAAATAAAAGAAGATAAATACAGTAAAAAAATGTGCACAGTGAAAAAAAAAAATGAATCTTAGCAAGAAACAACAAACATTTCAAGATTATTTACATCAAACATTTCAAGATTATTTACATAGGCTTAGCACTGAAATGTAAGAATTGATCAACATAGGCTTAGTACTGAAACGTAAGAATTGATCAACCATCGTCTAAGGTGAATTCAAATGTCAATGAAAATAGAATTTCTCTCTGCACTGCAAATATGAACATGATGGGAAAAGAAAACCCATCCATCAAAGACAAAAACTTGAAAACAAAAAGGACAGACAAAAAAAGATTGCCTGATATCCTTTCTTTTTCCAAATTTTTTTACAAATACGCTTTTTTGATATAGAAGTACGTTTTTTTGGAACTGCCATTTAAAAATCAAGAGGTTACTCATTATTCTAGTTGGATGTGAAAGACATTCCTCTCCCCAGCCATTTCGGGTTAAGAAGATGTGAAAGCGCATTTATCTTTAGTTTATCTCTATAAGAACGGTGCATTCCGAGGTGTGAAATGCATTCTGAAGCCATTTTGTGAAATCCTAGTGCTGATTCAATAGTGTCAACTCTAGAATGGCTTCTATAAAAGACGAAGCCATTTAACCAAGCAAAATATCTTCTGATGTAATGTTGTTAACAGGGAAAGCCTTTTGACAGGGTAACGATACACAAACATAATTTACATGTATTCATTTATTCGAAATTAAAAAGCCCGTCACTACGAATCATAATTGCAACTCTGCATGACTTTTCTGCATAAAAAATTTGTATGTTTAGCATTTCCTTTTTGACAGGACAAGACTAGGAATCATACATGACACACAGGAGGCCTAAAGTTTAACGAGGGTCTATATCAATTATCATATTCAACTAAAAATATAAGCATAGTTCAGTTGGCTATACACAAATTACCCAACCCCTGTACATAAGAGATAAATAAAAGTGGCTGGTTCTATATCCAGTGGTTCAAACAATCACAAAGAGTGAATCAACACAAGGAACTAATCAACATAAGCCACACGTGAAGAAACATGCAACATTTTGGAAAAGTCTATGCTTTGGATAGGATGTCTACATAAAAATGAAGCCGAGATGTTGCGCTAATAGGGTGAAGTGGCTATCTTCATAAATTTGTTATTATTTCTGTTTATGGCCAATTCTGGTTCTTCAGTCTTCTTTGTTCTCTCATTTCTTGTGATGTATAAGTGTTAGTTAAATGCCTCGGTATCCCCCATGACTTTTAAGAGTTAACTACAGGCTTGAATGGAAAAGCTAAAATGTCTTTGGAGAATTAAGTGTTTTTTTTTTTTTTTTTTTTTTTGTTCTCTCGTTTCCTGAACACTTGAGTTTAGTGACTATCAGAGTAACCAGATAAAATTCCATCCAGTTAAGGTCTCCACGGTCCCAAGACGTAAATTCATGTTTACACAGAACGTAACTTCTTTTTTTTATAGTCAAACAGAACAATACTTAAAACAATTCATTTATAGTCATAATCAGATAACTGATAATCAAATAAATAGTTTGTCCAGCCTGTAGAAAGAAGCATTTATAATGCAAATGCATTCAGTAGCTCTAGCAAATATGACCGGTCTTGCAAAATCATTGATATGTTGAGCAATACCTGTCCTCCAGGCATTAAACTATCTATAATAGACTCCACTAAAGGCTTCTGCAAAACCCTTCTTTTATGATACTTTTTCTTAAAATGAGGGTCTGGACACTGCAAAATAACACACCAACAATTGTAAGTTTTAATTTAAACAACAGCCATACAATCTAACCATTAAAGAAAATCCTTCCTACATAAAAATGTGAAAAGCATTTCTCATAGAATGTTCCAGTACAAGAAGGCCATGTTTGTTTAGGCGGACATGTGCTTGGGATTGGACTAATAGTCCAATAAAATTATAAATCCGATGTTTGGTTAAAAAATTGAAGTACGGACTAACAATCCATCCGAATATGGTATCCCACATATGATGAACTATTCAATCCCATATAGGGGGTGGGATATAAATTGGGAGACTAAAGCCAAGTTTGGCATCTACTAAATAATACAAAAAGTCAAAAAGTCACTATCCTATTTAAGTCACATCATCTTATTTAAATCACATCACCTCTCTAACACATCACATTAAACCCAACCCAAACCCAACCCATATAAGCCAATAAGTCAAAAAGTGCACTTTTTAGAACATCCCAAACCAACCCTAAATCAGAGTTTGGACTAACTTATCAAATAACCATAATAGAGGTATTATGGTCAATATATTAAATGCCCCATGTCCTATCCATTTCAATCCCCTTAAACAAACATCGGATTGGATAATATTTTATTAATCCCTCATTATAATCCTAACTCAATCCAAACATAAGATATGATACACAATCCAAAGGATTCGTAGTCCTCAGACTATTTGTTATGGGAATGCTAATCCAACCTAATCCAGTCCGCCCAAACAAACATAGCCAAAGGGGACTCACCAGGATGGAAACTAACATCAAGGGTCCGGGGTATGTCGATATGAGTTGTTTGAAAGAAACCGTTGCATTTGCAAACATGAAATGTCTGCATTCAGATATACATCACAACATAGCCAATAAAACCTCGTTCATTTTCCCTTTTTATCAATTTAAAAATAAAACCAGGAGTCATAACTTGGAACCTTACATATTTCTTAATGCCAACTCATTTACCCAGTGCTCAGCACGTTTGACCAACTGCAGACACAAAAGAAAATGTCACTATATAAGAACAAATTCTTCACATTATTTAAATTTCAGGGGGAAATAACCAAGCAATTATACATTAACTCAATCAGAGGAATTCTCAACAGGATTTGATAACCAAGGAATCTGTCCCCATACTTTCTTCCGTATTTCAAGTCCCAAATAATTCTTCGAATCCAGATTTCTTTTTGCAAGCCACATAAGAAATCTGCCACTACCTGGAATTTTTTATGTCGTTAGAGCAATTCAAGAAACAAGTTTGCATACTTCTCAGTCCATAAATTAAATCTAACCTCAGAAAATGAGGATTAACAACAATTTGAGCATCAATTAGATGCAGGTCATCACATGTAATAATATAGACATCAAAAATATATTTTCTCAGCTGCAACACAAGAAATAATCATCTGTATCTGTATACATTAATTATATGGTTTAACATTATCGAGGGAATTTAAGCCAACTCCTGAACTGATGAGAAGGTTGTTCTTAATTTCCTCTCCTCAAAGATGTCATTGTATTATATGGTTTAACATGAAAAGCAATAGTAAAGGTTAGGTTAGCTACAACATGCATTGGCCAGATCATTGTTAGGTACACCACAAGATATCATCCTCCCTTTAAATATCTACTATTGTTTGTACTCTTCTTTTGCCGTTACTTCCCCATTCTGCAGACCCTAGGAGCACGCCATTCATCCAAATCAAACCAACTCTTCAAATAACAATTGATTCAAAAGGATGAAACCATAAAAGCAAGCTTGGCTCAGAAGCTCTCACTGAATATATGAAGGATTTAAAAATTCAGAGAAAGTAATTTGATAACTGTTGGTAGACAGGAAGGTCAAAGATATAATATTCAAGACATACAAATTTATACTCTTTTTGGCAGAAAGGCAGGCCAACTTCAGGAGGTTGTGGGTCATTTAGTTTATGAGTATTACTTCACTCCAGGTACAAGTAATCTACAACTCAACAAAGTCTCATTCTTATGTGTTATATCATTCTATCCATCGCAATGTTCAACACATTCTCGACATTTTCATTGCATTCCTAATCACATTACACTACTACGATGATGTTAGAATATTTTATGTTAGTGTGTTAGGTGTTAGAATATTTTATGTTAGTGTGTTAGGTGTTAGAATATTTTATGTTAGTGTGTTAGGTGAGTGTAGTGTGGTAGGTAAGTGTGGTAGTAGTGTGTTAGTATATTCTCTTCCTCTCCTATATATAGGAGAGTCATTGTAGTCATTCTAAATCAATCAAATATGAATCAATAATACATACATAATTGATTCTCTCTCTCTTTCCTATACATTAAATTTCCTACATGGTATCAGAGCCAAGTTAAAAACCTAGTAATTTCGCTTCACCGGCGGGCGGCAGCCTCGCCTTGGCCGTCCGCCGGACCTCCAAGTAGGATCAGAAAACTAAGCACACAGCCTGTCTGCCATACCTCCCTTACTGGTCTATGTCAAGTTGTCAACCTTCCTCTGGGGCCAATCAGCACCAGAAACAGAGAGAGAAGAGCTCATTCTCTGTACATTTGATACTGGACTAACAATGGAGTCACCACCACGCCCACTCTCACTCTACTTCATTCCCATGTTAGCACCTGGACATTTGATCCCACTCTTCGAAATGTCCTGCATCTTCTCCGACATGTTCCACCCTTGGACCGCCGACCTTGCTATCAAACTCCGAATCCCTAGAATCGAATGTCCTGCATCTTCTCCGACATGTTCCACCCTTGGACCGCCGACCTTGCTATCAAACTCCGAATCCCTAGAATCGTCTTCCATGCCACCTGCATCTTCGCTATGACCCTCAAGGACTCCATGAGAAAACCCAACTCTCCTCACCTCTATGTTCAGTCCGACGACGAACCCTTTTTGATTCCGGGTCTTCCCAATCCGATCACCATGATCAGATCTGTGCTTCCCATGTCTCTTCCACCCAAAATGGAGAGAAAGGTCTCTCCAATGGCCACTCTTCTCTTCATTACAGTCCTTATAACTGCTGATTATTTCTCAGAGTCCCAAGCTCAGTCAAATAGCTCATTCCAAGACAATTTCAGTATAATGTGGTCAGAACACCATTTCAAGACCTCTCCAGATGGGCAGATCTGGTATCTCTCATTGGACAATGATACAGGTTGTGGGTTTCAAACAAAGCAGAGATACAGATTTGGGTGGTTCAGCATGAAGCTCAAGCTGGTGGGAGGTGACTCTGCTGGTGTTGTGACAGCTTATTATATGTGCTCGGAGAACGGGGCGGGGCCGACGAGAGATGAGTTGGATATTGTGTTTTTGGGGAACAGAACAGGGCAGCCGTACCTCATTCAGACCAACGTTTACAAGAATGGAACTGGAAACCGTGAGATGAGGCACCAGCTTTGGTTTGATCCCACTGAGGACTTTCACTCCTATTCCATCCTCTGGAATTCCCACCAGATTCTGTTCTTTGTGGACCAAGTACCGATCCGGGTGTTCAAGAATGCTGATTATGCAAAATCATTATTATGCTTCCCACTGCCTCCAACTTTTTTTATTTTTATATCTTATATATCTTTTTATTATAATATATTACCCAAACACTCTCTCTCCACTTTATCACCTGGGCTTGTCCCCTCTCTTTCCTCCGGTGATTTCAAAATCTATTATTTTTACTTTTTTTTTTTTTTTCCAAATCACTTTTAATCCCTTTTCAATACCCACTCTCCAATAATCCATCTACAAATATTTTTTATCTATTTTCTTTATCCTTGTTTTCTTTTATTTTATTTTTCTTAAACAAAACACCACCAACAACATTTCACAAACTTGTCATTTCTTCATGTCAGGGATCAACCCCGATCACCATTTTACACCAAAAAAAAAAAAAAAAAACCACAAACAAATTCTCCAACCACCACAAAAATCGGCCTCACTTCTTCGCCTCTTCAGCTGTTCTTCTTCTTTTTGCCTTTGTCTTGGGCGTCTCTTGCCGGTGCTGCCTCCGTGTTTCCCACGCCGCCGAGCACGTTCACTTCCTGTTGCTCCTCAACTGTCACATATGGCGGCCCTCCAAATCTGAGCATCACGGTGGCCTTCCGCTTCAGTTCCTTATTTTCTGCCTTCAGCACACATATCTCTGCTCGGGCATCCGTATACATGCGCTGGAGCAGAGCCAGTTGGGCTTTTACCTGCTGCACCTCAGTTGTTCTACTCTGAAGCCGGTGCGACAGGTTGTTGACCGCCGTCATTGTCTCAACACAAGACCTCAATGTATAATAATTGGCCTCAATATCAGATTGAACAGCCATTATCTGCTCAACTGCCACCATCGGATAGTTCAAAGGCGCAAAACTAGGGGGGCTTGGTTGAGTTTCAAGGGCTATATTCTGGGTTGTGGCCTCGTTGAGGTCGGGAAAGAGAGTAAGACCACGGGACGAAGAGGCTATGTTCTGGGTAGCTGAACGGGAAGAAGAGGCCATATTCAGGGTTGGTTGTAGAGTGTTTCAGGGATAATCTCTCTCAGCAAAAACGAAGAGGTTTTCAGAGGTTTTTCAGCAAGTGTTTTGTTCTGTCTAAGCCTCAGCCTCCGTCTTCGTTAAATAGCCACAACAGCCACGCGTATCGCGCGCCGCTCGGCACTAGACGACAAATCGGCGCGCCTTTTGATGGCTGTCGGGCACGCCTTTTGATGGCACGCCTTTTGATAAGAATGGGCACACCTTTTGAGGGTGCGACTTATAAGGGTCCGACAAGACTCTGTAAACTGTCCCGACTTTGATTCCGGTTAGCTTCTATAAGGGTCCGACAAGACTCTGTAAACTGTCCCGACTTAGATTCCGGTTAGCTTCTATATGGGTCCGACAATACTCTGTAAACTGTCCCGACTTTGATTCCGGTTAGCTCCTATATGGGTCCGACAAGACTCTGTAAACTGTCCCGACATTGATTCCGGTTAGCTCTTATATGGGTCCGACAAGACTCTGTAAACTGTCCCGACATTGATTTCGGTTATCTGCTACAACGGTTCGACACAGCCATATAGTGTTTTCTACAACGGTCCGACATGACCCAGTGAACTGTTTATAGTGTCTTCTACAACGGTCCGACATGACCCAGTAAACTGTTTTCTACAACGGTCCGACATGACCCAGTAAACTGTTTTCTACAACGGTCCGACATGACCCCATAAACTATCTTCTACAACGGTCCGACATGACCCCATAAACTGTCTTCTACAACGGTCTGACACGACCATACAGTGTCTCCTATCCACTTTTATTTTATTTGTCATTTTATTTTTCCTGTTTTGTTCCTCTCTCCAAACTCAAGTTGGTTGGTTCCTATCCCCCTTGAGTTTGAGGGGGGCTGTTAGAATATTTTATGTTAGTGTGTTAGGTGTTAGAATATTTTATGTTAGTGTGTTAGGTGTTAGAATATTTTATGTTAGTGTGTTAGGTGAGTGTAGTGTGGTAGGTAAGTGTGTTAGTAGTGTGTTAGTATATTCTCTTCCTCTCCTATATATAGGAGAGTCATTGTAGTCATTCTAAATCAATCAAATATGAATCAATAATACATACATAATTGATTCTCTCTCTCTTTTCCTATACATTAAATTTCCTACAGATGATATTCATAGAACCTCTATTAAAGAAGTCAACTAGGAAATAGCCTGTTTAGATTCAACATGGAAATTTATTTATTTTTTTTTAAAAAAGAGGAAAGAGCTCATTTAGGTGAACTTGCAATCTTGACATTATATATAAAAGTTTATCGATTGTAATGACTGCACAACTTCTAGTAATTTCACTGTAGATTGCAATATTTTATTTAAAGAATGCAGCTATCATTAAAAAATAACCCACTAATGCAGCTACCCCTGGCATACTTTACTTTCTTTCACCAACAACCACCTTTTTTTTTTTTTCCTTTTTCATGACTAGCAAAACTAGAACAAGATTTGAAAGTCTTGGTACCACTATTTTATAAACCCCAACACCTTTCATCTAAATACCATCAAGAAGAGAGGAGGTAAGCTCTTTGACTTCACACTCACTGAGATCTCTAGAAAAGTTGACATCCCAAGAGAAACCATGAATATCACGAGAAAGGCTAAATGCAGTCTCCAAATACATAAAAAAAATAAATAATAAATAAATAAAAAGTAAATACAAAAAATTTAGAGAGAGAGAGAGAGAGAGAGAGAGAGAGAATTTTGAGAGTCAACAACTGAAAAGTAAATTTTAGAGCAATATTCCAAGGTGCAGCCTCAAACATCAATCAATATTAGATCCTAACTTTTCTGAAGACCAAAAACACAGCTTCGTTCTTTAACAAAATCTCCGGAGTCAATTTTATAAGAATGTATTCCCAGGGACTACAATGTTTAATCTACCACCATCACTTTTGGGACAACACACAATCACCCAATTACTACACCCCTCAGCCCCAAAATTTCCTATCCAAGACATCCACAACCAAGATAAACGAGAAAGGGAGCAATGGGTGACCACCACACATCAAGCGCATGTAGCCTTGAACAAATGTTTGAACCCTTCATTCACAATAGTTGCACTCCCAGGGTGATATTTTAAGACTTGGTTATGGTTTAATATGCTCAGGCCCTATTTGGAATATAGATATAACTTCTCCTGCCTGTTCATTTTGAATTATTTAATGCATTTTATTGCAAAAATCTCTCTAGGTCAACCACTTTTTTTAAGGGGAGGGCATTGCTGCCTTTGAAAGCATTCCCTACCAAAGGCTACCCCAATCAATCCAGGTTTTTTTCCAGACGAAACCTTTGACATTCTTCATAAACCAAGAACCTGCTTCAGGGAAAATACAGCTTAGTATATCATTCAGCATGCTTTGGGATCCCTTCCTCGGCTCAACAATCGATTCCAGATTCATTTATATTAGAGAGGTCAACTTCAACTGTTTAATTAAAGCCCTATTGTTATCAACATAGCTATCATAATGGTCTACTGAAAAAGATGTCAAGGTCAAGAAATTGTATACTCGATGTCATCTATCTACAACTGAGTCCGCGAGGACATAAAAACAATTAACAAGGAAATAGCCCTAAAATTATGACCTTTTTGGTTCAATACGCTCATGATATGCAATAACATGACAAATGACATTTGATCTATTCAGGTGACTCTTCCATCAATAGGACACAAACACTGTTGTCAGTGTTGTGAAACAACTAAAATATGAAACAACGTTATCGAATATTGCTAGTTCTCTAGACCTTTTCATCATGTATATACAACATATTATAAGCTTGAGAGCTCAAGTTATAACTATTAGATCACCAATTATCTCAAAAGTTTTAAGTCCATAGAAAATAAGTCCAACAATTATATCAAGTTATCCAACACTCTCTCTCAACAATGTATATCAAGCTACCCGACATCATCCCTCATGTGTAACCTCATCTTGCACGTGAAAATGTGAAACATTCATACATGCAAAGAAGCAAAATGAAAATTGGAAACAAATGCAAAGGAAAAGACTTGAACCCAAGACCTCCTGAAAACCAAAGCTCTAATACCATGTAGATCACCAATTGTCCCGAAACTGAAAGTTTAAGCTATTAGGAACAACGTATATCAAGTTAACTAACAATAACATCAATAGAGAAAGAGAAAAATAATGTTGAAAGCATCAGGAGTCGTTTGTTTCTTACCACTCCCTATATCCACCATAAGTGGCAATGTCGAGTCCCTATATACTTCACTCCAGTCAGGAACTGGTGCCGGCACCTGGCCAAAATAAAGAAAACAAACATTTTGAGTGAGAAAAGCTCATAATGAACGCATTAGATTTCTCATAAACAGAAATGCCCCAAAGAGAGATATTACCGAGAGTGACGCACAAAGAGGGTTCACATGTTGCCTAATTCGAACATGACCCAAGTCCTGCAACAAGCACATGCTCACCATTTAAGCGAACAATCAACCAAACCAACACAAAATTTCCATAAAGAATGAAGATATTTATCAAGATAAGGATGACTATGGAATGGAAATTTACCTTTCATGGTCAATGGTAGTGAAAAATATACATAAAAAAAATATAAAATAAAATAAAATAAAATCTTTATTTTAGATTCAAAACCGATTAAAGGAAGTTTTAAAACTTATAATGACATTATAGACCATTAATTTTGAATTATGATAATGTGTTGCAACTTATAAAATGAAATGGAGATCTCCACTCGATAAATAAAATGGAGAGGATCAAAATCTAGATAAATTGCACAGAGGATCATTCATTTGCAATCCTCACTACACAATTCCATTTACTTGCCATTGAAATCACACCCATCAAGAAAGACAAAACATGTGTGTGCAACTTTACCTCGGAAACTTTGGGTAGGTTTGGTTTGTGTTTCTGAAAAAAATTTCAGAAATTTTCTCTACAAACAAATTTCAGAAATTTTCTCTACCAAACAAATTTTCCCAAAAAAATTTCCCAAAACACACAAACCAAACAAGTTTTCCAAACAAATCTCTCTCACACACACATCAAATCAATCACTTTTTCCAAAACTCTCTCTCAAAACAATTTTCCAAAACAAATTTCCCAAAAAACCAAACCAAACATGTTTTCGTACTTTTTATCTCTAAAACACATCTCTCAAACACAAACCAAACATACCCTTTGTTTTCTATGAGGGCATGTCCAGTCCAATCCAATCCTTTACCCAAACTCATACCAAAATAAGTTTTACTCAAATTTTTGACCCAAATCAATGGCAATAATTCTACACGTATTAACAATCTTACTAGAAATCTTACTGAAAATACGAGAGGCTAAATGTGATTGGTTGTCAAAAAAACCATGATATTTAAACATCCAATAATATTTGAACATGTATGTTTTTAGTAAGATTGTTAGTAAGAATTTAAGTAGATGTAGGATTGCTCAATCAATGGAGAACCTTTTTTTCACTCAAATTTGTAAAAGACAATTAGGGGTGATTTGGCCATTGGAGTCCCCTATATCAAATTAAGGTTGTACCCAAATTTGAGTAAAAATATGAGTGAGGGTTGGAGATGGCCTAACTTGCATTTTTTTTTTATTTTTTTATTTTTTTTCAATTGGTAAAAGATTAATTACAGATATGAAAAAATTAAATCAAAAAATGGACAATTAAAATCCAAAGCAATAGCTAGAATGCCAATAGTAACCAATCCCAAACTTGGAAAGAAATAAACAACTACATACAATCCATAATGGATAAAGAAATAAAAAAAACAAACACCACAAAGAGAACGAGTGAACAACTAGGCCAAAGCCCTCGTTAGCTTGCTAGGTTGGTCGTTCCCCTCATAAAATTGAAATTACAACTATGAATTAAAAACCCAGAAAAAAAAAAAAAAGAGGAAATTTATATTGATATAATTTATATATACCTGGGGAAAATTGTGAGAGAGATTGAGGTCGGAATATTCTAAGGCGACGAGCTGGGGGCTTCTGAGCTGTTGTCCCTCTTCTTTACCAACAGAAACACCTACTACTCCTCCTCCGTTACTACTACTACTACTGAAATGGCAATGGCAATGGCAATGGCGATGAGGTTGAGGAACAATTGAGAGTTGAATGGAAAATGATTTGAGTTTTGGAGTGGGATTGTTGATGAAGCGAGACGATAATAGTATTGAATACAACAAGGCCTCACGGGTCCTGGGCACGGCACAGATAAGTGACGCCATTTTTAAGCAAAATGCGTTATTTATGCAGAGACGCTTCCCTGTATGTATGTATATGTATGTAGATACACACAGACACAATCGTTCCTCTGTCGGATACTTCTTTAAAACCCTTCTCAGCTTACCATCTAAAAACAAAGCAAAACAAGAAAAAGCAAATGATGTGCATTCTAGAAGAGTGTATATATATATAACTATTATATATAGGCAGGGCGGAGTCAGAATTACAGTATTGGGGTAGCTAAAAGTAAGATATTATAAGTTTAGACGGTTGGATTAATTCTAATTTAGATGACTAAAATCAATCAATAGCTATTAAAATTAAGTTAAAAAATAATTATAAAAATATATTTCGCGAACTTAAATTTAAATGATTTATCACTAGAAAATGCAAATGAGAAGTAATATCACATTGTTCATCCAGTATATGAACGGTAATTAATTAGATATCGCATTGCAGACATAAAATTGCAAAATTATCACATACTAATTGTTAAGTTTTTGTTATTGGCAATCCCGTTTGACAAAATTCATATAAGATTAACATGCATTAATAGAAAACGAAACATTCTATTATCCCTCAGAGTATTACTAAATAAAAACATTACATGTAACATCAAAATAAATGTCCTACGGGCTTACATCTTGACAAGCCAACACTTGGACACAAAGAAATCAGAGTTCTAACTCAATACAAATAAAGCCCTAGGCTTGAATGTTTACATGTATCAAATAAAAACAAATAAAAAAAGACGAATCTCCGAGTCCAAATCCTCACAAGCTAAGCCCTTGGAGGTAGTGAACCACCTGAACCTGAAAATGAAGTTCCCATATAGGGTGAGCCACAGCCCAGTAGAGAAATACTAAACCAAGCATAAGAATTAACTAAAGCAGTAGCACCCGATACATGGTTAACACAGGATATTCAATTTACAAATTCATGACACGAATGTCTACATTGCCTATGACACATTGTCTATGGCACAATTCACTTTCCATTTATGGCTCAGAACCTGGCCAAATAACTCAACTGGGGTTTCATCTTTTATTAACAATGCTTCCAATTCAACAGGAATAACAATTCAAGTTAAACCTAACATAACGAATACACATGTTGGTATTATATCAATCACAATCAATTTCACTTCCATACTTCCCAGTTGATACACATTTTGGTGATGTATCATATCAACAATAAATAGAAATATTTCTATTAATCAATAAGCACACAAAGCACACATATAAGTGATGCTACTGGAGTCCATCCCCTATCTCCTCCCAACAAGTCCAGTTTAGAGGTCCATCCCCTATCTTCCCCTAAACCGTGGAGTTCATCCCCTATCTCCTCCAAAACCAAATGCATATGCAACATAATCAATACTTGTCATATACAACACATAATTAATACACGAATGTTCTGTATTAACTTAACAGTCAAACAATTGACTCAATTTCAGTTATACCTAAGCCGCATGCAAGGTCTACAACAATCAATGACTATCCTCCACCGATAGCCCAAAACAATTATTTCTAAGCGAGAAATAACTATAACAATAAATTTAATTTCAATATTCTCAAAGGTAAGTATTTAAACTACCAAATGCATCATTAAACCACTAAAATCCCCAATCTCATGAATTTACCCCAATATCACAATCTTCCTTTAAGTTAATTATATAAATTAATCTATGACAAAACCCTAAGGTTTCTCCCAAAATTACCAAACTACCCCCACATATCAAAATACCACCACTTAGGATTAAAGCGTATAAATGGAGTAGGAAATCCCAACCTCGAAGAAATAACTCAAAAAGGAGAAGATGAAAATGATGCCCAAAACTTGAAAGTGCTCCAAACCAACAATATCTCAGATTAAATGAAAGCCCTCACTCTCCTCTATCTTATTTGTAAAGCAACTAGGGTAAAAACACACCCTAACTAGATCAAACCTAGGAGAGAAGATGAGTTGGGAGAGAGAGAACTCGTAACCTAGGGTTTTATAAACTGAAAGGGGCTGAAAAACTGTTTTAAAACACGCTGCTGCGTATTTAAATCTGATAGGCTCGCTCGAGCGAAGACCTGGTCGCTCGAGCGACCAGACACAAGAAAACCTCGCTCGAGCGAATAAAAGCTCGCTCGAGCGAATAACAAACACAGCTCGCTCGAGCGAAGAAAATCTCGCTCGAGCCAGAAAACACTGCTCTCAGGTCTATGTACTGGACGCCAAGCTCGCTCGAGCGAAGGAACCCTGGCTCGAGCGAAGAAACAAAAACAATGACCTCGCTCAAGCGAAGAAGAGCTCGCTCGAGCGACCAACCCAAAAACTGGGCAGCAACTCTTGGTTTCAAACCCAACCAACCTGTAACATAATCTGCCCAACATATCCTATAACTCAAAATAAAGGAATTAAAGGACAACAACACCAACAATAATGTGACGAAATCTACGGAACTTAAGTCCGGATACAACAATCAAATGGGAAAAGACCGGGGTCGCTATAACCTCCCCCCCTTAAAAGAATTTCGTCCCCGAAATTAAGCATGAGTTTGTAAAAACAAGTTTTTCTCAATTCCCAATGATATTATAAAACAATAAACAACAACTTGACCCAATACCGGTCACTTCATCTCTTATCAAGAGGCATCTCACAATATGTATAAATCAACATATATTCAACTTGCATCAATATTATGCATTATTCCTTTCAATGTTAACAATTTCCATATCATTATTCAAGTTCATGATATAAACAGCACATTCAATATATAAATGTTATACTCCACTTCCATGAAAAGGCAAGTTCAAATGTTAACATTAAACCCAAAACATTCTCAATGTTTTCCAACTTAAGACATATATAAAATTCTCAAGTTCCACAATATTATATAATCTAATTACCAGATTACAAATCAATAAACATATCCGGATATTTCTCGCGGACTTCCAATTCACGTTCCCAAGTGGCCTCCTCCACTCCGTGATGCTTCCACAAAACCCACCAAAGGGATGGTTTTGCCTCGCAAAACTTGATCCCGTCTATCCAAGACCCGAATTGGTCTCTCCTCATATGAGACATCCTCATCAACAGCTAAATCAGTCCAATCCAACACATGCGATGGATCCGGCTCATACTTCCGAAGCATACTCACATGAAACACGTCATGTACTCCGGACAACTGCGGTGGCAAAGCTAAACGATAAGCAGCCTCGCCAATCCTGCCAAGGATCTCAAAAGGACCTATGAACCGAGGGGACAACTTCCCGCTCTTCCCAAACCTCATCAAACCACGTCTAGGTGATATCTTCAGAAAGACATGATCACCCACCTCAAACACTAAAGGTCTCCTCCTACGGTCGGCATAAGATTTCTGGCGACTCTGGGCTGTAACAAGTCTCTTAAGGATAAGCTCAACTTTCTCCGTCGTTTCCCTCACCAACTCCGGACCCAATAGAGGTGCATCACCCACCTCAGCCCAACAAACTGGAGACCTACACGGCCGGCCATACAAGGCCTCAAACGGTGCCATACCAATACTAGACTGGAAACTGTTGTTGTAGGCAAACTCCACCAAAGGCAAGTGCCTCTCCCACGACCCACTGAAATCAAGAACACAACCCCGAAGCATATCCTCAAGGATCTGAATAGTACGCTCGGACTGCCCGTTAGTCTGAGGATGATAAGCCGTGCTAAAGGTCAACTTAGTGCCTAAGGCACTCTGCAAACTCTGCCACAATCTAGCAGTAAAACGAGGATCTCTATCTGAGACGATCGTCACTGGGACCCCGTGCAACCTCACTATGTCCCGAATGTACAAGTCGGCAAGATGATCTACCGAATCTCTCACGCGCATAGGAATGAAGTGCGCCGACTTAGTCAACCGATCTACAACCACCCAAATAGCATCACTACCCCGCTGAGTCCTCGGAAGACCCACAACGAAGTCCATAGTGACATGCTCCCACTTCCACTCGGCAATAGGCAAGGGTTGCAACAAACCCGCTGGCCTCTGATGTTCGGCCTTCACTTGCTGACAAGTAAGGCACTTAGACACGAATGCTGCCACATCTCTCTTCATACCCCGCCACCAAAACTGGCGACCCAAATCCCGATACATCTTAGTGCCTCCCGGATGCACTGCAAGGCGTGAATGATGAAACTCTCGGAGTACTTCCTCTCGGCAAGACTTCGGTACAAACAGACGGTCTCGGTATCTCACACTCAGGTCGGGATACACCGTCAAACCTTTCTCAACCTTACCACTGGAAATCTTTTCTCGAAGAGATTCTACCTCAAGATCACCCCTTTGAGCCTCTAACACTCGAGTCACAAGTGTAGGCTGTGCAACAACAGAAAACAAGGCCGCAGCCTCTACGGATTCGCTCAGATGCAAATCAAACTCCCCAACTGCACCCAACATCTCCCACTCCCGGATGGCTATACTAGCTAAGTCACCAACAGATTTCCTGCTAAGTGCATCGGCCACCACATTGGCCTTCCCCGGATGATAGTGCAACTCGAAGTCATAATCCTTAATGAACTCCATCCATCTCCTCTGCCTCAAATTCAAGTCTTTCTGTGTAAACAGCTATTTCAGACTCCTATGATCCGAGAATACCTCGAACCTCTCACCATAAAGATAATGCCTCCAAATCTTCAAGGCAAATATCACAGCTGCTAATTCTAGATCATGCGTAGGGTAATTCTTCTCGTGAATTTTCAACTGACGTGAGCCATAGGCAACCACTTTCCCCTCTTGCATCAACACACAACCCAAACCCTCTCGTGAGGCATCACAATAGACTGCATAACCCAACCCTCTCTCCGGAATAATCAAGACTGGAGCGGTGGTCTGTCTAACTTTCAACTCCTGAAACGACTTTTCACAAGTCTCACTCCATACAAATTTGACTCCCTTCCGAGTCAATCTAGTCAACGGTGAAGCTAACCTGGAGAAATCTTTCACAAACCGACGGTAATACCCAGCTAATCCCAGAAAACTGCGGATCTCAAATACACTCTTAGGCTGTGCCCAATCTTGCACTGCCTCAGTCTTAGATGTATCAACAGATACCCCTTCCCCAGAAACGACATGGCCTAAGAACTTCACCTCTTCTAGCCAGAACTCACACTTCCCGAACTTAGCATACAGCTTATGGGCTCTAGGTAACTCAAGCACCACTCTCAAGTGTTCCTCGTGCTCCTCCCTCGAAGGTGAATAAATCAGGATGTCGTCCACGAAGACGACCACAAAACGATCCAAGAATTCCCGGAAGATCCGGTTCATCAAATCCATAAACACTGCCGGTGCATTGGTGAGCCCAAACGGCATCACCAGAAACTCATAGTGGCCATACCGCGTACGGAATGCCGTCTTCGGAATATCCTCCTCCCTGACTCTCAACTGATGATAACCCGATCTCAAATCTATCTTAGAGAAACAACGGGAACCCTTCAACTGGTCAAACAAATCATCAATACGGGGCATAGGATACTTATTCTTAACTGTAGCCCGATTCAACTTCCGGTAATCGATACACAATCTCAAAGCACCACCTTTCTTCTTAGCAAAGAGGGCCGGTGCTCCCCACGGCGAAACACTAGGGCGAATATAGCCCTTATCTAGCAACTCCTGGAGTTGAACCTTCAACTCAACTAACTCGGCTGGGGCAAAACGATAAGGTGCCATAGAAATCGGCGCCGTGCCGAGCACTAAATCAATAAAGAACTCAATCTCTCGCTGAGGTGGCAAACTAACAAGATCTTCGGGAAAAACGTCCGAATACTCACAAACCACCCTCGGCAACACAAACTGGGTCTCATCACCCTCACTAATCGAAAGACTAGCAAGTAGACCACTAAGCTCACTCCGCCCTCGCGGATCATACTCCGGTGGCAAAACACTACCAACCCGGTCCCCCAGAAAACGAAAACACTCTCCGCCCACGGTACAACAAGTGACCCTCTGGCGATAGCAATCAATAACTGCCCGGTAAGATGACAACCAGTCCATACCCAAAATAACATCGAAGCCTTTCATGGGCATAACCACAAAAGAAAAAGGGATTCTATGATCATCGACCTCTATATCACAGCCCCTAACACCTTGTTTCAAGATCAATTCACCCCCAAGAGGTGACACTACACAAATAGGAGATGCTAACTGAGCTAACTCCAACTCCAAAACAGATGCAAATGCAGCAGCAGACACAAAGGAATGAGATGCACCCGTATCGATCAAAACACTAGCAACTGAATTGCAAAACAAGAAGGTACCTCACGACAGATGGAGCCGCCGGTACAAGATCCTGCGCTGTAACAGCATACACGCGCCCAGATGGCCTCTGATCAACCTGCTCACCCCTAGACTGCTGCACAGACTGGGACGAAGAAGCCCCCTGATTGGCCCTCGAGGCCTGAACTGACTGAGCAGGCAGCTGACTCTGAGTCTGCCTCGAACCAGATGCACCAGGTGTGCCACTCAACTGCGGGCAAAACCTCTTCATGTGCCCTGGCTGCCCGCACTGATAACACGAGAGCGGCTGACCTCTACTCTGACTCTGGCTCTGAGATCGAGCCGAAGAAGATGCTGCTCTCTGAACTCCTCCCCTCTGAGGACAAACTGGAGACTTGTGGCCCAGCTGACCACACTTGAAACAAGTGATGTCTCCCTGACTGCCTTTCCCCGAACTAGCACTCGGCACAGGAAAAGTAGACCTAGAAAAACTACTCTGAGGCTGCTGAGGAGTGAAACCTCTCTGCCTCCTGCCATCACTCTGGCCATCCTGACTCCTCTTGGAGCCTTTCTGCCTTTCCCCCTCTTCCTGCATCATAGTCTCGGTATGGGCTGCTGCATCAACCAATCGCCCAAAATCCCTAATCATAGATTCGACAACTCTCAGCATGAGGCCACGCCTCAGCTTCTTCTCAAACTCAAGGCAACGGCGTTCCTCAGTCGCCACCAACTCAGGTGCAAACCTGGACAAACTAGTGAATGCAGCCTCAAACTCGGCCACTGATAAACTGTTCTGCTCAAGATGGCGGAACTGATCTCTCAACTTCTCCTGAACAGCTGGAGACAGGTACTTCTCCTGAAAAGCATCAACAAAAGCCTTCCAAGTACCTCCAATACGACCTTTGGTGAACTTCCACCACTGACCCGCATCCCCTTTCAGCTGGAAAGATGCCAAGGTCACATTCAGTACCTCGTCTTCGATGCCTAGCATCTCAAACGTTTTCGTTGTCTGTTCGAGCCACTCATCAGCCTTAAGCGGCTCTTTAGGATCCCCCAAAAACTCATCCGGATTGGACCGGAAGAACTCCCTCTTCAGAAAAGAAGGTCCTGCATCTGCAGCAACAACAACCTGGGCTGGATTCGTAGCCCTCAGAATGCCAACAGATGCCTGAAATGCCCCTGCTATCTCCCGGGCCAAAGCACCCATAACCTGTTGTCCTACTGGCTCGGCCACATTGGCCTGGCCAACACCCTCCTGAACTGCCGGAATTTCCTCCGGTATAGGCACTTCCTGCCTGGCCTGCCTACCACAACCTCGTCCTCGTCCTGACATCCTAATAAAGGAAACAAAGACGTTAGCACTCTAAATAATGTGCCAAAACTATAACACTCACGTCCTAATACATTGGACAACAATAAATCACACCACGTAAGCACATAATCACATAAGCACCTACGAATTTCATTCCTGGATAATGATAGTCCCGAGGCGCCACTAAAGTTCCGGTTGGAAACAACATTGATCAAGTGCCTTTCCAACAAGACTTTCAGAGACTCAAGGATCCAATCAACATCCTAGGAACTACATTCCATACCCACATAATCACATAAACATGTTATCATATAAGCATGTAATCATTACACTAAGTCTCTATCAAACGAGACGAACCCATTATGATACTAATCACTTCCCACGTACCCAAAGTATTCAAACCCGGTACGCTCTGATACCAAGTTGTAACGCCCTCAAAATAAATCCCATCATATATAAGATTAACATGCATTAATAGAAAACGAAACATTCTATTATCCCTCAGAGTATTACTAAATAAAAGCATTACATGTAACATCAAAATAAATGCCCTACGGGCTTACATCTTGACAAGCCAACACTTGGACACAAAGAAATCAGAGTTCTAACTCAATACAAATAAAGCCCTAGGCTTGAATGTTTACATGTATCAAATAAAAACAAATAAATAAAAAGACGAATCTCCGAGTCCAAATCCTCACAAGCTAAGCCCTTGGAGGTAGTGAACCACCTGAACCTGAAAATGAAGTTCCCATATAGGGTGAGCCACAGCCCAGTAGAGAAATACTAAACCAAGCATAAGAATTAACTAAAGCAGTAGCACCCGATACATGGTTAACACAGGATATTCAATTTACAAATTCATGACACGAATGTCTACATTGCCTATGACACATTGTCTATGGCACAATTCACTTTCCATTTATGGCTCAGAACCTGGCCAAATAACTCAACTGGGGTTTCATCTTTTATTAACAATGCTTCCAATTCAACAGGAATAACAATTCAAGTTAAACCTAACATAACGAATACACATGTTGGTATTATATCAATCACAATCAATTTCACTTCCATACTTCCCAGTTGATACACATTTTGGTGATGTCTCATATCAACAATAAATAGAAATATTTCTATTAATCAATAAGCACACAAAGCACACATATAAGTGATGCTACTGGAGTCCATCCCCTATCTCCTCCCAACAAGTCCGGTTTAGAGGTCCATCCCCTATCTTCCCCTAAACCGTGGAGTTCATCCCCTATCTCCTCCAAAACCAAATGCATATGCAACATAATCAATACTTGCCATATACAACACATAATTAATACACGAATGTTCTGTATTAACTTAACAGTCAAACAATTGACTCAATTTCAGTTATACCTAAGCCGCATGCAAGGTCTACAACAATCAATGGCTATCCTCCACCGATAGCCCAAAACAATTATTTCTAAGCGAGAAATAACTATAACAATAAATGTAATTTCAATATTCTCAAAGGTAAGTATTTAAACTACCAAATACATCATTAAACCACTAAATTCCCCAATCTCATGAATTTACCCCAATATCACAATCTTCCTTTAAGTTAATTATATAAATTAATCTATGACAAAACCCTAAGGTTTCTCCCAAAATTACCAAACTACCCCCACATATCAAAATACCACCACTTAGGATTAAAACGTATAAATGGAGTAGGAAATCCCTACCTCGAAGAAATAACTCAAAAAGGAGAAGATGAAGATGATGCCCAAAACTTGAAAGTGCTCAAAAGCAACAATTTCTCAGATTAAATGAAAGCCCTCACTCTCCTCTATCTTATTTGTAAAGCAAATAGGGTAAAAACACACCCTAACTAGATCAAACCTAGGAGAGAAGATGAGTTGGGAGAGAGAGAACTCGTAACCTAGGGTTTTATAAACTGAAAGGGGCTGAAAAACTGTTTTAAAACACGCTGCTGCGTATTTAAATCTGATAGGCTCGCTCGAGCGAAGACCTGGTCGCTCGAGCGACCAGACACAAGAAAACCTCGCTCGAGCGAATAAAAGCTCGCTCGAGCGAATAACAAACACAGCTCGCTCGAGCGAAGAAAATCTCGCTCGAGCCAGAAAACACTGCTCTCAGGTCTATGTACTGGACGCCAAGCTCGCTCGAGCGAAGGAACCCTGGCTCGAGCGAAGAAACAAAAACAATGACCTCGCTCGAGCGAAGAAAAGCTCGCTCGAGCGACCAACCCAAAAACTGGGCAGCAACTCTTGGTTTCAAACCCAACCAACCTGTAACATAATCTGCCCAACATATCCTATAACTCAAAATAAAGGAATTAAAGGACAACAACACCAACAATAATGTGACGAAATCTACGGAACTTAAGTCCGGATACAACAATCAAATGGGAAAAGACCGGGGTCGCTATATTTCAGTTGTAATTTTATTCAGTCTTTTGTTTAAGAAGGGCTATGAGTGTTTAAATGCGAATCTAACCCGAATTGTGCCTATGCAGAGGAGTTTGTGATCTTAATTTTATCATGTTTGCCACTTCACTAACTATAACGGGGATCGAGCTGGGAGTTGTGTTTTTGCGCTTAAGCAGCACTTCATGCGCTTGAGCGTAGATCCGTGTTTTGAAACACGTATTTTAGTCAGTCTGCTCGAGCGGCCATTCTTGCGCTCGAGTGGAGATCACAATTCTATTTTCTGTAAATCTGTGATTAATTCAGTTTCTAGGGTACGGTTTTCAGATATTCTTCTTAGGTATTAAGGTTTTCATCTGGAACTTCTTTGCTTGTTTCTTTTGATATCTGTGAGAGTTTAATCATGAATTGAGTGGATTATATCAAAAGGTTTGTTTAGTTTGTTTTGTTCAAAAAAGAGAGAGTTGTTCTTCGATGGATTTCGTGGAATTAGGGCCTGAAGCTTTGGTGGATTATGGAATGGCTCATTGTCGTGGATTCGATATCGGCGTTGTAGATTCAACGTTGGGCCAGACAATTTTGAAGTGAAGACGGGGCTGGAAGAGGCACATAGGGGTCAGTTCGATTCGGGCATGGATTCGCTAGGTAATTAAGAGTACACTTGTGTAATTCTTTTGTGTCTTCTTAGTGGAGTGTTTTGTGGTTTTGGCCCGTGATTTTTTATCACAATTGGAGGCGCTCCAATTGTAGTTTTTCCACGTTAAAATTGTTGTGTCGATTTGTCTTAATTGTTTGATTGGGATTATTATTTATTGCTTAAAATTGATACATAATCACAAATCAATATCTCTGGGATTTTGAGATTTTTCACTAATGAATGAAAGATAAAATTACTTGGTTTTTTTTTTTTTTTTTTTTTTTTTTTAAGGACTTAAAACTAGTAAAATTATGGTATATACTTTTAAAATACATATTGTATGCTGTTTCAAAACTACACTATAATGATTTGTAACAAAATCGCAATAGTTAATAACATTTTTCACCATAATAATATGTAATATTTTAATATTCATAACATAATCATAATAGTTCGCTATATAAGAGTGTCTCCAACACTTACTTAAATTTGAAATCAGATTTAAATTTGATAAAACACGTTTACTTTTTCTCCTCCAACCCTGACATCAAGCCTATATCAAATGAGGGGAAAAAAAACAAAAGTTTCATCAAATTGAGAGAGGCTTCATTATTCATCAAATTTTTGAAGAGGGCCGTTGCGCTTCATCATACACCGGCCGACCTTAGTTACTTGCAAAGTTGCCCATTGCTTTGCCTTTTGCCAATCGACTGGTTGGACATCCTCTCGGTCGTTCTCCCGGCCGACGGGTTGTTTGATGAAAATTGAAAATTTAGCATTGAAATGCTTAGTATCAGATGAAGTTTTTAATCTAAATCTTTACCCAAATTTGATGAGAAAAAAAAGAGAGTAAGCGTTGAAGATGCTCTGACCATAATAATTTGTGACTAATTTTTTGTTTTGTTTTGTGGCGCATCCATTCGAAACATAATTATAATGATTTGTATTAACACTACAAAAACTCATAACCATTCAACAAAATATAGTATATAAGTAAAAAAAAAAAAAAAAAACAAGAAGTGGAGGGGGGAGGGGGGGCAAATACAACTAAAGTAACATATGAAGTACATAAATTACATCCATATTTTAGCAATCGAAGCAAGTTAGCAGGCCAGGACTCCCTTGACCCCCTCCTCCCTTCACCCCTGTATACATGCAATAACCTACATATTAAACCACACTACAAGGAAAAAGGGATTTAATGACATTTATTTAGACAGCATTTATGAATACGCTACCTAAATAACATTTAAAAGTGTTTGAAAAATGTCTTCCTTTTTGTTAACTAAAACGGCACCATATTATTGTTAGAATTCGTTTAAAAAACTCCTTCAAATGTATGTTTTAAAATAAAACCCGTATGACCCATCCCACTCTCTCTTTAAACTCGATCGATTCAAATCCTCAAACAAATCGATGCAAATCTCTCCTCTCATCTTAGTTCGATTAATCTTGGTCAGGTTGATCGTTTTTGTGACAACCCTCACCACTGTTTACTGATAATACCACTGATTACTGCTAAACTGTGACTGAACATGATTAAGTAACTGATCTGACTGACATTCTAAACTGATTGATTGAGTGTATTAGTTTAAACGCATTTCTATCTGTTTAACTGTTAATTGATTTGTTCATGTTTTAAGTTTGAACTGTAAATTGAAGGCCATATCGGCGGCCGAATCTGAAATCGATTAATGTTTTATGCTAATTAGAATTTATATGATTTTATGGTAGATTTGATTGAAATTTGATTTGGAATGATTAAATTAGATTAAATAAGGTTAAATTACATTAGTTTGGCTTTATTACCAAATTGCCACTTAGTGGACAATCCTAGACCATTCTTTTCTACTTCCCTCATGTTTAATATGCCATTCATTTCCTCTAGAGACCAAACGTGAGAGAGAGCTAGAGAGTTGGAAGTAAGCTTGAGTTCATCAAAATTTGCTTGAGAATTAGAAGAATTGAAGAGGTTTTACAAATTAGGCCCCTACACCTTAACATTCAAGACATAAGGTAGGATATTCATCTTCTTAATTGTGAATTCTAGTTGTACCTTGCATGGTTAATGAGTCTTTAGTGATCTACGTCTAGAATTGGTTTTAACATGTTGAATTAAGGCTTAAATCATGCATGCATGTACATGTTCTAGCATTTTGAGGTTGTTTTCATGGAAATTGCTACATGCATATCCATATCTTGATTATAGTTTATGAATTCATCATGTTTTTGGAAGTTTTAACTCATTTGATTACGTATTGGAAGCTTTGATTTCAATTGAACACATGCATGTTACATACACTTTATGTTCTTGAAGTTTATTTGAAATTGTGTTTAATTGACTCACCTTTGGGCTTTGATTTTGCAAATTGATCTTCAAAACATGTCATATTATGGGTTTTAAGGTGTTTTCCAGAAAATTGGCCCCAAAAGGATCGAATTTGAAGCTTTAAAGATTGAGTTTTGTGCTTGGAGACAAATTGGAAATTCCAATTTTGGATCCACGCTCGAGCGGGGAACTCCACGCTCGAGCGTACACTCTGAGTACATGCATCCCGCTCGAGCGGGGAGAGTAACGCTCGAGCGTGAAATGCGTGTATCCAGTACTTTCCATGTGTTTACAGTCCGCTCGAGCGAGGGAATGCACGCTCGAGCGAGGACTTGTGTCTCACGCTCGAGCGGAGATCGAGCGCCCATCGAGCGTGAATTGCATGCATCCAGTACTTTTGCTTGAATTTATAGTCCGCTCGAGCGAAGAAAGTCACACTCGAGCGGAGATCCTTTGTCTGCATGTCCGCTCGAGCGTAGAAAGCCACGCTTGAGCGCGACCTCTGTTTTCTGAAAATTTTGAAAAGTGTTTTAAAGTGCATCTTTGTATCCTCTTTCCATCCTAAGCATTCCTAGGCCATGTTTAAGGCATCTTAATGAGGATATTGATGTAGAACCACACCGAGTCAAAATAGGGACTAAGTCATTGATTTCCAAATGTGTAACTTAGCGTGTGTTCATTCTGTAACTGTGTGGGTTGGCATCTGAGGACGCTCATTAGCCGCTTATAGCCCAGTGCTCTGTGAGTAACAATGTTGTAAAGATATGTTCAATTATGAATATTTTCTGAATGATCAACTGTTCTTTTTACTGAAACGTTATTGTTTAATGAATGAACGTTTGTCCTATTTGTAAACTGTATTCGTGGCATCCATAGCAATTTACTGTTACTGTACTGTTACTGCTACTGTCACAGAGATCTCTGTCTATTCCCATGTTGGAACCACTACTGTTTATTGTTATGATGACCATCAACTGACTGTTCGGTCTGTTAAGACCTACTGTACTGTTTTGCTATTGGATGTACCACATATAACTGCTATGGTTTCTAAATGACTGATATGACTGTTTAATGACTGAAAGGACATTCATTCTTAACCTCTTTACACAACTGTTATTCACTGGGCTTTAGCTCACTGTTTATATATATATATATATGTTGGTGTCCAAACACCGGATCAGAGCTAGGAGCGTTGGGTTAAACTCCCTTTTTGTCAAGCCAACCAACGTGCCTCACTACGAGGTTCCAAGTGTGTTCAAGCTTAGGCTTGCTTAGGGTGTCTCAGTTCACCCTTCTGTCTCTGTTTTATAATACTGTATAGACTTGTACTGTACTGTTATGGTAGGGATTTGGTCCCTAACCTGAATGCATGTATATGATGTATGTACATACTGCTTTTGTTCCGAATGTGAATGTGTTATGAAAAGTCTTTTTGCATACAGACTGTCACAGCTCATTGGACATCTTTCATTTACTGTTTTGGCTACCGCCAGCCCCTGTACTCTGTATTACTGTTATTACTGTTAAGCAGGCCTTCGGTAATCACGGATTACTGGCCGGTTACGGTGCTAAACCCATAAGGGCGAGTTTGGGTCGTGACAGTTTTGCTTTGTCCTCATCTTAATTCAGTTGATCGATTTGCGTTGGTCTCATTTCAGGTCAGATCATATCTTGTCTCTCATCTAAGAGTAGATCGAGTTGGATCAATGATTTTGATCAAGTGAATTAATGTTGCCTTGCTAGTTGATAGGTTTTCATATAATATGCTTATTTTTTGGCAAATGCTCATTTGAATGGGAAAGGGAATTAATGTTACATTTGTTATTTGAATATATTGAAATATTAGTAAACCTATATTATTATTATTTTATCGATATTTTGGCTATTTTTTTGGTTTATTACAAGGGTTTTTAATTTATTTTATTTTATTTTTAGATAGAAATAGCATAATTTCAAAAAAAGAAAAGAAAAGAAAATAAATAGAAAAAGAGCTGTGATCGCGTTTTTAAAAACACCACTACATAGTCAACAATACAATTTTAAAAAAGAAAGCAAGCTGTGACGACGTTTTTAAAACGTCGCTAATATTGGCGTGACGTCATTTTACTGTTATGTACCCTATTTAGCTATGTTTTTTAAAATGCCGCCTATAATCTTTTAATAGCGTTTTTAAAGCGCCATAAAGATACGACGATGGCTGCTTCTTCGGAGTTTGGTTATAAGTGTCTGTAAATCTTTTAGCGGCATTTTGGACCCCTATAGTGGTGTTTTAAAAACGCCGCTAAATGTAAAATTTTGTGCCATGCAAAAATGGTATACTCCAAAAATATAAACAAAAACAGGAATACTAATATTTGATAAAAACTCAATTGTAAAATTCATTATAGTTAATTTGGGGGACAATAATGGCTCGAAGTTTTTGGAGGCCTCAAGTTAAACATTAAAATGAGATTTTATCTTATTAAGTTTTTGAAAAGTTGAGGTCTTCAATAATAATAATTTTGTGAAATTTTTAAGTAGGCCTTAGGCGACAATTTAAGTGACTTAATGGTTGAGCCACCTCTATTTGGGGTGCCAACATCTACAATTTAGGGTTCGTTGTGTTATACAATCTTCAATGAATTCAAAGAAAGAATATAAAGAAATGAGAGTGTCTGTTTGATTACAAAAATCAAAACATTATATATATATTAAAAAAAATAAGAAAAACAGATTCTTATTTTGTTACAAAAACAAAACCAGAATTTGGAAAAGAAAATTTTAATAAAAACAGAAAAGTAAACCAATCACTTACTGTATTATTTTCTCAAACAAAATTTGATCAAGTCCAGTATTGAACATTGTGTCTTTAAGATAGATTCGTCCTCTCTAGGGTGCTCACAAATATTGGACGTCTATCTCCTAGGATGAAATGATCAACGACAACTAGTAGTAGCACTACCAACTAATTGTCCAATGAACGCACTTTGTGTTTATACTTTTTTTCACAAGAGGTTTATGTAGCAAAATATAAGAAATAAAAGAAAAAAAAAACAGAACAAAAATTGGATGAAAAATCAAATGGAGGACTAGTCTATTTATAGGTGAACTGGTGGCTTTTCAGAATAGATTTGAATAGGTACATTACGTGTTCAGGTTTAAATTTGAACAGATAATGAATCTGTTCGGTTGGAGGGAAGTACTGAAGAGGTGCAAGGGACCAAACTGCCAACGTTGGGGTTATTTTGGAATTAAGTTTGAATTTCAAACTAAAATTCAAATTCCAAACGGGTAAGAATTTAATTTTAGAAAAAATAAAATTCAAATGTTTTTTTGCGCAAAAAGATAAGCATTGAGCCGGACAAGCCCAACCCAACCTTGCGCGTATATGTGTTTATTTTGTGTCCAATAGGTCTAGCCCACTTTGCCCATAACCTTACCCTTTCACAAAACTTGGGTACCCCTTGGGGCCCTCCCAAAGTTGTAAATCCAAGGCTTATAAACCCATACAATGTTGGCCTAGCCAAGCAATGTGGGACAAGCTTTCTTTTCTTCAATTTGGGAAACCCACCAAAATACCATTTTCATGAAGCTTACTTTGGCATCAATTTCCTATTCACTTAATAATGGTTTTGAACAACAAAATATGCTATGTGAATCACAACGCGACATAGAACGCGTTATTACCAATACCCGCTAACCTCGGCGCATGTGTCCTACCTAAAAATTAAACCAAAGTTTAAGAAAAATCTATTTTTGGCAAACCATTTTTCCAAACCCCCACATGAATGAAATTTGATGACAATGGAAATGAAACAACATACAGAAGTTGTCGAAAGAGTATAAATCGAAAATATCTTGCATCAAGATATGTAGTTTTTGGCCTTGAATCTTCCTTAGTGATAACCTATTAGACTTACTAGCTAACCAATGAACGCGATGCCTTGAATTGTTCAGCCATTAGTGTAAGCCAGGACTATAGATTTCGCACAAAATATCTTCTGACACATCGTGGTTCTTACGGTTATGTTCATTTTGGCCTTGAACGCTCTTGGTTGTTCGTAAATGCTTCTAGAGAATTTAGCTTCTTCATTCTCATAGAACCGGCCCCAAGTCGACACTCATATAGGTGATTCTTGTTGAGAGTATCCATTATACTCATCTTGACTTTTTAATCCTAAGTGAAGATATAAGTAATCATTAAAAGCAAAGCTTACCCTTAATCCCTTGCATATAACACATGTTGTAAATATCACTCTCATCATAGAAATGGATAGGGAATTTAATTCCTTAGTGATTTCACATAACTTAGTTGTCCCTTTGAACTTAGTTCTTGGGATCTCCGTCATCTAAGTGGGGTAACCATTATGATGACTCTTATGAGATAGGCTTTAATCCCATTCCTTTCGATGAACTATACACTTGCTCTTTTGCCAAACTTTTCGTTAATAGATCTGCAATATTCTCTTTAGATTTTGTATAATCTATTGAGATTATTCCACTTAAGAGAAATTCCCTTACAGTATTATGTTGATGACGAATTTGTCGTGACTTACCATTATACATATGACTCTGTGCCCTACCTATTGTAGATTGACTATCATAATGAATGCAAATAGCTGGCACAGGTTTTGGCCACATTGGAATGTCTTCTAAGAAGTGGTAAAACCATTATGCTTTTTCTCCTGCTTTGTCTAAAGCAATGAACTTAGATTCCATTGTAGATCGTGCGATGTATGTTTGTTTCGTGGATTTCCAAGAAATAACAGCGTCTCCCAGAGTAAAGACATATCCACTAGTGGATTTTGAATCTTTAGTATCGGATATCCAATTAGAATCACAATAACCTTCCAGTACTGCAGGATATCGAGTAAAGTTCAAACCATGATCACGGGTAAATCTTAAATATCTAAGAACCAGAATTATTGCTTTCTAATGATCTTCTCCGAGGTAACTAGTGTACCTACTCAATTTATTAATAGCACAAACTATATCAAGATGAGTACAATTCATTAGGTATATTAGGCTTCCAATGATTTGGGAGTATTTTAACTGAGACACAGCATCTCGTTTATTTTTCGTTATATAAAAACTAATGTCTACAGGTGTTCTTGCTACATTCACATCATTCTTGATATATTTGTCAAAATTTTCTCAATATAATGAGATTGTCATAATGCATATCCATTAGATGTTTTAATAATTTTCATTCCTAATATGACATCTGCGACTCTCATATCTTTCATATCAAATCTTTTGTTTAGCATTTGCTTGGTTGATTTGATCATATTTTGACTACTTCAATAATAAGCATGTCATCCACATAAAGACAAACGATGACATAACCTTTGGTAGTGTTTTTAATATAGTCGCATTTGTCACATTCGTTTATCTTAAACTCATTAGTAAGCATAGCGTGATCAAATTTTTCTTGCCATTGCTAAGGAGATTGTTTAACCCATAAAGAGATTATACAAGCCAACAAACTTTTTTTTCTTGCCTTGGCACTACAATCCCTTCAGGTTGCTCCATATAGATCTCTTCATTTAGATTACCGTTTAAGAAAGCTGTAACGCCCCGAAATAATTCGACATGAACAACATAAGATATTAGCCAAATCCCACTACATAAGATCAAATGTTTTACAAAATAATCTCACATGCGGTTATACATTCATTGATAAACTAGTACATGAATCTATAGCATATAAAATCATCAAATCAAAACGAATAAGGCCCTCAGGGCTTACAAGTCCCAAGGCAATAGCCTGGCTACACAAAATGGTCTCTCGGACCCATACACATTAGCCCTTGGCTTTACAAGAATTTACACAAAAATATAAGAGCAAACACTCTTCACAATCACGTCCGCGCCATCAACTCGGCGGGATCACACATCTTTACCTGCACCAAATCCCATAGGGGTAAGCATAAAGCCTAGTAGAGAATTCTCACAAAGTATATACAGTTATGCTTTTCCCTCAACATAAAAATAAATGTAAATGCAATGCCATGTCAAGGTTAATAAATGAGGAAAATATTCATTTTAATTCACTACTTCAAAGTCACCATGCTCTCAACATTATGTTGTAATCTCATCAATTTCAAACTTTCAATATTAATTCAATAGGGGCGGTAAATACGACGCTGGTAATCCCTAGGCTGGTGTCTGCAAGTAGACTCTACGAGTACTACCAAACTGTCATTTTTACTGGTATTAACCGGAAGGCTCGATATCTATCTGCGCGGTTTTCTAGTCTTTCACCATGGACACTCAGGCCAACTTATCAAGTTCAACTACACCTCCTATCCGGACTTACCACGTATTTACCCCATTCACATCACCGTAGTTCTCATTACAATATAATCCTTCTCAAGGTAAACGTTTTTCAATTCATTTCATGATGTGCAAGAATGACAATAATTCAAATGAGAACATGATGCAAAGTATAATATTTCATAACGTTTCTCATTTTCAAACATCCCTACAACAATCTTAATCTACCACTTTTATCATTTATTCTCCTCAACATTATTTCATGAAGAACCAAACCATCAATCCATAGCAATAATAAACTTCTCATCATGCCCAAATCTCAACAAGCTAGCCTCTCAAGGCAATATAATGTTTTCAACAAAATTCCAAGATCTTACAATTTCCATATTATTGATACATAGTCATTCATCAATTTCCAATAACACATGTTCAAATATTTTTAGCAATTATGCTACAATAACATTTCATTCATCTTCATGACACAAAATAACAAGGATTTCACAAGTAACCTCATGTTTTCTCAAAATCCCCAATTTCTAGGGTTTTTCCCCAAGACAAACACTTCATATTTCGTGGTGAAAAACCTCATCAAAGCATATTTCTTAGATCAACAAGATGGAATCCTCAAAGATTGACCAAAATTTTAAAAGTTTATAGAAAAACCCTCTTTTTGAAGAAAATCTCTACATTTTAGAAATCACAAAGTTGAAATCATCAAAACTAGAAGAAAGCTTTTAAATCATCATCAAAATGGAAAAACTAGTATATATAACTTAAGAATCCCTACCTCAAAGTGTTGATGGAGAAATGGAGTAGAAACCCTAAGATTCAAGAATGAGAGGGAGCTTTAATCTCCACCACCACAAGTGGAACTCTTGCTCTAGATCTTCAATGTTGTGAGAGATGATAATGATCTACCCCAATGATGCAAGAATCAAAGGTTTTTGGTGCTTTGGTTAGGGTTTTTAGAGAGAATGAGGAGAAAAAGGGCTTTTAGAGTAAGAGAGAAGGGTTAGAAAATGAGGTATTTTCGGCCTCAAAATGATAAAAACAGAGTTTTTGGACTGCCAGAGTGCCGCACATGCGGCACCCATTCCTGCACATGCGGAGCCCCCTTTCCCGTACATGCGGGGCTCTCCTTGCACCTCCTTCCGCACGTGCCTTTTAGACAGAAGGGAATACCCTCAAACTCCCATCTTCTCGCATGTGCGGTTTGACCTCCTGCATGTGCGGCCCAATCCCGCACGTGCGGCCCTGGCCTAGCATCCCAGAAAATTTTCGCATCGCTCCCGGGCACTTCGGACCTGACCCCACGCTCTCCGGAACTGGTGAAAATTGACAACCAAATAAAACAAGATCAAGGACTCTACTTAGAGAACTATTTCCCATCATTTTGAATACAACAAAGTAAGAGAAGAACGGGACGACGAGGGAAAGAAAGGCAAAGAAAAGAGAAGGAAGGACTTAGTCGTCACAATCTCCCTACCTTAGGAAATTTCGTCCCCGAAATTTAAACAAGCCATCAAGCTAAAGTATCCTAGCAACAATAATCATTTTAGCAACATTCTTAAATAACAACATCTATGTTCAACCAACATTTACCCTTTTTCTTTCATCATCATTTCATCAAAACAACATTTGTTATACAAGGCATATGAATAAAACACTTATAGCAAAATGTCATTCCTTCACAACCTCATGCTCAATTTAATAATACATACAACGACATGTAATCAACAATTTAACACTATCCCCTTCATCACTAGGGGACATCACAATTAAAATAAAACAATTAGGCATGCTAAAAAAGGTTCGGATACTTGGAGTGGACCTCCGCTTCCCGTTCCCAAGTCGCTTCCTCAACCCCATGGTGTTTCCACAAAACCTTCACTAGCGGTATGGTCTTACCCCGCAATACTTGCTCCTAAGTATCTAAAATTTGAACCAGTCGCTCCTCATAAAAGGCATCATCGTCTACCTCCAAATCAACCCAGTCTAGCACATGAGAAAGGTTGGGCTCGTATTTCCTAAGCATAGACACATGAAACACATTGTGAAGCTCCGAAAGTTGTGGCGGTAAAGCTAACCGGTATAACACCTCTCCAATCTTCTTCCAATATCTCGAAAGGCCCAATGAACCTCGAGACAATTTACCACTCTTACCGAACCTCATCAAACCTCGTCTAGGTGAGATCTTAAGGAACACGTGATCTCTTACTTCAAAGGATAAGGTCATCTCCTCTTGTCGGCATAACTTTTCTATCGGTTTTGAGCTGTGGCTAACCTCCTCCGAATGAGAGCAGCTTTCTCGGTTGTCTCCCTAACAATCTCCGGACCCAACAATGGTGCGTCCCCTACTTCGGCCCAACAAATGGTGACCTATAAGAGCGGCTATACAAGGCCTCAAACGGTGCCATCTCGATACTAGCTTGATAACTATTGTTGTAGGCAAACTCGATCAATGGTAAGTGCCTCTCCCAAGACCCCTTGAAATCTAGGACACAAACTCTAAGCATATCCTCCAAGATCTGGATGGTACGCTTCGACTGCCCATCAGTTTGAGGGTGATAAGTGGTGCTAAAAGTTAACTTAGTCCCCAATGCCTCTTGAAGGCTCTGCCACAACCGGGCGGTAAAACGAGGATCCCTATCCGATACAATGGTTACCGGAACCCCATGAAGCCGAACAATCTCCGTAATGTACAACTCTGCCAGGTGCTCAACTGAATCGCTAGTATGCATGGGAATGAAATGTGTGGACTTAGTCAACCGATCGACAATTACCCAAATGGCGTCATTGCCTCGCTGCGTTCTAGGAAGCCCAACTACGAAGTCCATAGTAATGTGCTCCCATTTCCACTCGGCTATAGGCAAGGATTGTAACAAACCCGCTGGTCTCTGGTGTTCGGCCTTCACTTGCCGACAAGTAAGGCACTTGGACACAAAGGACGCGACATCCCGCTTCATACCCCTCCACCAAAACTGACGACTAAGGTCTCGATACATTTTGGTGCCTCCCGGATGTACCGCAAGGCATAAATGATGGAACTCCCGAAGCACTTCCTCCCTACAAGATTCGGCATAACTAGACGATCTAGGTAGCGCATACTCTGGTCCGAGTGAATGTTCAAACCCTTCTCTTCCTTCCCATTGGAGATCTTATCTCGAATCACCTCTATTTCATGGTCTCCCTGTTGTGTCTCTACAACTTTGCTAATCAAGGTGGGTTGTGCACTCGATGTAAATAGTGTTGCACCCCCCTCGGACTCACCCAATTGCAATTCAAATGTGCCGACTTCACCCAACATAACCCACTCCCGAATGGCCACACTCGCCAAGCTACTCACGGTTTTTCGGCTTAAGGCATCGGCCACCACATTAGCCTTCCCCGGATGATAGTGTAACTCAAAATCATAGTCTTCTAAAAACTCCATCCATCTTCGTTGTCTTAGATTCAAATCTTTCTGGGAGAACAAATATTTCAAGCTCTTATGGTCGGAGAAAACTTCAAACTTCTCACCATACAAGTAATGCCTCCAAATTTTTAAGGCAAACACTATTGCTGCTAGTTCTAGGTCATGGGTAGGGTAATTCTTCTCATGAGTTTTCAACTGACGGGAACCATACGCTACAACTTTTCCCCCTTGCATCAAAACACAACCAAGCCCATCCCGAGACGTATCACAATAGACAGTATACCCCAAACCTCTCCGAAATGATCAACACCGATGCCGTAGTCAATCTAGTTTTTAGCTCTCGAAAAGATCACTTACATGTCTCGCTCCACACATATTTAACCCCCTTTCTAGTCAGCCTAGTCAAAGGTGCGGCTAATCTAGAGAAATCTTTTACAAAGTGTCGATAGTACCCCGCCAATCCCAAGAAACTCCGAATCTCAAAGACATTCTTAGGTTGCTCCCAATCTTGTATAGAATCTATCTTTGAAGAATCTACGGTTACCCCTTCACTTGATACCACATGACCCAAAAACTTCACCTTGGTGAGCCAAAACTCGCACTTCTCAAATTTGGCATACGACTGATGCTCCCTAAGCAAGTCAAGCACATCCTCAAATAAGCCTCGTGTTCCTCCTCGGAGGTCGAATAGATTAGGATGTCGTCCACGAAGACGACCACAAAATGGTCCAAATACTCCCTAAAAATGCGGTTCATTAAATCCATGAAAGAAACTGGTGCGTTAGTCAACCCAAATGGCATTACAAGGAACTCGTAGTGGCCATAACGCGTACGAAAGGCTGTTTTCTAGATGTCCTCCTCCTGGACTCTCAACTGATGATATCCAGACCTTAAATCTATCTTCGAAAAGCAACAAAACCCTCTAAGTTAATCAAACAAGTCATCTATTCTGGGTAAAGGGTATTTGTTCTTAACGGTAACTCGATTCAATTTATGGTAGTCGATACACAATCTCAACGACCCATCCTTCTTCTTTGCAAAGAGGGCCGACGCTCCCCAAGGTGACGTACTAGGGCGAATGAAGCCCTTGTCTAGAAGCTCTTGGAGTTGAATCTTCAACACATGCAACTTCGCGGGTGTAAATCTATACGGCGCCATAGAAATTGGTGCCGTTCTTGGCACTAAGTCGATGGTGAACTTAATCTCTCGGTGGGGTGGCAAACTAGTAAGGTCCTCGGGAAATACGTCCGGGTATTCACACACTACCCTCGGCAACTCAACTCGAGTCCCGTCACTCTCATTATCCAGAAGCGTAGCCAGAAGACCACTAAGTTCATCCGTATTACGCGGATCAAATACTGGCGACAAGACCCGATCAACCCGATCCCCAGAAAATAAAAACAATCACCATTCGGGGTGCACACTGTGACCCTTCGCCGAAAACAATCAATCACTGCCCGATACGAAGACAACCAATCCATGCCCAGAATAACATCAAAACTTGACATGTATAACAACACAAAAATAAATGGGAGTCTATGCTCGGCAACCTCTATCTCATAACCACGACATTCCCGATCTAAGTCAACTGTACCGCCAACTGGAGACTCTACTCTGAGTGGAGACGCTAACCGTGCCACATTTAATCCCAATGCAGATGCGAATGCAGCAGATATGAATGAATGAGACGCACTCGCATCTATCAACACGCTGGCCAAAGAATTACACATAATAAAAATACCTCTCACAACCGAGGGTCCTGGCAATTGCTCTAGCACTGTAACAGCATACACGCGCCTCTGTGGCCTCTGATCAACCTGCTCATCCCTCGGAGCATAGGCCTGCTGTACTGACTGAGCCGAGGCGGCTCCCTGATGAACTCTCGAAGCTTGAATCGAGTGAGCCTGCTGGTGGCTCTGTGTCTACCTAGACCCTGAAACGCCAGACACGCCTCCCAACTAGGGCAAGCTCTCTTCATATGCCCTGACTGACTGCACAGAAAGCAAGTAGGCCCCTATCCTCTACTCTGAGACTAGACTAGCTCTGGGATCGATTAGGTGGTGGTGGCGGCAACATCTGCTGTCCTCCTCCCTTTTGTGGACACGCAAAGGCCTTGTGACCCGGTTGGCCACACTTGAAGCAAGAAAGCCCACTCGGTACACCTCTCCTCCGAGCCCACACTAGGCAAGGAAAAGTGGATCTAGACTGTTGCTGCTGGGGCTGGGATTGGGATGAAAATGTGCTCTTACTCTTCTTATTGGGCCTATAATCTCCCTGCGATCCATGGCCCCTAGACCTCGAATTTCAAAGTCTCTCCTCTTCGGCCTCCATCATAATCTCCACATGTGCGGCCGCCTCTACAAGGCGATCATAATTCTGGATCATGTTCCCGGCAACCTTGAATAAAATCTTCGTCCTTAACCTCTGCTCAAACTCAATACAACGGCGTTCCTCCGTCGCTACTAGTTCCGGTGCAAACCGGGACAAACTGGAGAAGGCCGCTTCGAACTCGGCCATGGACATAGTAAGTTGCTTAAGGTCTTTGAATTCCTGCCTCAACCTCTCCCTAGCCGTGGGAGGTAGATACTTGTCTTGGAAGGCCACCACAAACGCCTCCCATGTTGGTGCTACTCGACCTTTGGCATACTTCCACCATTGGCCTACGTCGCCCTTGAGATAATAACTTGCCAAGGTTACCCTCAACTTGCTGTCTTCTATATGAAGCATTTCGAAAGTCTTCACGGTTTGTTCTAACCATTCGTCTGCCTTCTTTGGATCGGGGCCACCATGGAATTCATCCGGCTTGGCCCTTAAAAACTCCCTTGTGAGGAAGCTAGCTCTAGTTCTTGCAACATTCTCCTTCTTGCTTGGGTCTCTGCCCTCAAAATGTTCATAGACTCCCTCAATGCCCCAGCCATCTCTCGGGCTAGAGCCTCCATTGCGGCTTGGCCGGCTTGCCCCGGCACCTCCGCTTGCCCTAGTTGTTCGGCCATGTCAGCTTGGCCTAAACCCTCTTCTTGTACCGAGACCTCTTGGACCGGTACCTTTATACACCCCGGCGACCTCGACCTCGCCTTCCACCCCTACCTCCTTGAGTTCGAACTCTTCCTGACATCCTAATTAAGGAACAAAATAAATAATTTAGCACATAATTCCAAATGTGCTTGCAACTTGCCTCACACGTTAAACTATAACAATTTTACACATACTCTATCACACAATAATTTGATTCACTCCACATAAGCAAGTAGTCACATAAACACATACGAATTATCCTTTAGTGATGAGATTCGTCCCATCAGAAACCAAGAACTCTTAGTAGAATGAGTATTGATCAAGTACCCTTCTAAAAAGGTTTCAAGGAAACTAATAGGAGCAAATAACATCCCAAAAGTCTAATCCCATACCCACATAGTCACATAAGCAAGACATTCCTAATCACGCGAAATGAACCTATTGTGGTATAACAACCACTTCCCGCGAGCCCCAAGTATTTAAACCCGGTAGCTCTGATACCAAGTTGTAACGCTCCGAAATAATTCGACATGAACAACATAAGATATTAGCCAAATCCCATTACATAAGATCAAATGTTTTACAAAACAATCTCACATGCGGTTATACATTCATTGATAAATTAGTACATGAATCTATAGCATGTAAAATCATCAAATCAAAACGAATAAGGCCCTCAGGGCTTACAAGTCCCAAGGCAATAGCCCGGCTATACAAAATGGTCTCTCGGACCCATATACATTAGCCCTTGGCTTTACAAGAATTTACACAAAAATATAAGAGCAAACACTCTTCACAATCACGTCCGCACCATCAACTCAGCGGATCACACATCTTTACCTGCACCAAATCTCATAGGGGTGAGCATAAAGCCCAGTAGAGAATTCTCACAAAGTATATACAGTTATGCTTTTCCTTTTAAAAATAAATGTAAATGCAATGCCATGTCAAGGTTAAGAAATGAGGAAAATATTCATTTCCATTCACTACTTCAAAGTCACCATGCTCTCAACATTATGTTGTAATCTCATCAATTTCAAACTTTCAATATTAATTCAATAGGGGCGGTAAATACGACACTGGTAATCCCTAGGCTGGTGTTTGCAAGTAGACTCTACGAGTACTACCAAACTGTCATTTTTACTGGTATTAACCGGAAGGCTCGATATCTATTTGCGCGGTTTTCTAGTCTTTCACCATGAACACTCAGGCCAACTTATCAAGTTCAACTACACCTCCTATCCGGACTTACCACGTATTTACCCCATTCACATCACCGTAGTTCTCATTACAATATAATCATTCTCAAGGTAAACGTTTTTCAATTCATTTCATGATGTGCAAGAATGACAATAATTCAAATGAGAACATGATGCAAGTATAATATTTCATAACGTTTCTCATTTTCAAAACATCCTTACAACAATCTTAATCTACCACCACTTTTATCATTTATTCTCCTCAACATTATTTCACGAAGAACCAAACCATCAATCCATAGCAATAATAAACTTCTCATCATGCCCAAATCTCAACAAGCTAGCCTCTCAAGGCAATATAATGTTTTCAACAAAATTCCAAGATCTTACAATTTCCATATTATTGATACATAGTCATTCATCAATTTCCAATAACACATGTTCAAATATTTTTAGCAATTATGCTACAATAACATTTCATTCATTCATCTTCATGACACAAAATAACAAGGATTTCACAAGTAACCTCATGTTTTTCTCAAAATCCCCATTTCTAGGGCTTTTCCCCAAGACAAACACTTCATATTTCTTGGTGAAAAACCTCATCAAAGCATATTTCTTAGATCAACAAGATGGAATCCTCAAAGATTGACCAAAATTTTGAAAGTTCAAAGAAAAACCCTCTTTTTGAAGAAAATCTCTACATTTTAGAAATCACAAAGTTGAAATCATCAAAACTAGAAGAAAGCTTTTAAATCATCATCAAAATGGCAAAACTAGCATATATAACTTAAGAACCCTTACCTCAAAGTGTTGATGGAGAAATGGAGTAGAAACCCTAAGATTCAAGAATGAGAGGGAGCTTTAATCTCCACCACCACAAGTGGAACTCTTGCTCTAGATCTTCAATGTTGTGAGAGATGATGATGATCTACCCCAATGATGCAAGAATCAAAGGTTTTTGGTGCTTTGGTTAGGGTTTTTAAAGAGAATGAGGAGAAAAAGAGCTTTTAGAGTGAGAGAGAAGGGTTAGAAAATGAGGTATTTTCGGCCTCAAAATGATAAAAAAATAGAGTTTTCGAACTACCAGAGTGCCGCACGTGCGGCACCCATTCCTGCACATACGAGCCCCCTTTCTCGCATGTGCGGCCTTTATCCCCGCACGTGTGGGGCTCTCCCTGCACCTCTTTCTGTACGTGCCTTTTAGACAGAATGGAATACCCTCAAACTCCCCTCTTTCCGCACGTGCGGCTTGACCTCCCGCACATGCGGCCCTGGGCCCCCACACGTGCGGCCTTGGCCTAGCAGCCCAGAAAATTTTCGTATCGCTCCCGGGCACTTCGGACCTGACCCCACGCTCTTCGTTACTGGTGAAAATCGACAACCAAATAAAACAAGATCAAGGACTCTACTTAGAGAACTATTTCCCATCATTTTGAATCCAACAAAGTAAGAAGAGAACAGGACGACGAGGGAAAGAAAGGCAAAGAAAAGAGAAGGAAGGACTTGGTCGTCACAAAAGCTGTCTTAATATCCATTTGATGTATCTCTAAATTATAGGACGTTGCTATAGCAATAAGCATGCGAATGGATATTATTCTTGTCATAGGGGAATATGTGTTAAAATAGTTTAGACCTTCCTTTTGTCTGTAACCTTTTACCACAAGTCTTGTTTTATACTTGTCTATTGAGCCATTTACTTTCATTTTTCTCTTGAATATCAATTTCTACCAAAGAGGTTTAGAACCGGGTGGATGATCCACCAATTCCCAAGTATGATTTTGTATAATGGATTTAATTTCACTATTAACAGCCTTTTTTCACCAAAGTGCTTCAGGACCTGACATTGCTTCCTTAAAGCTCTGAGGTTCATTTTCTAACAGGTATGTCAGAAAATCTGGCTAAAGGATTTTGATATTCTTGCCCTCTTATTTCATCTTGATTTATCATTAGTTAAATCCTGTTAGTTGAGACTATTACTAGTCTCTTGCGTTTGATTGTCATTAGTCTCTTGACTTTGTGTATAATCATAAGTTCTTTCCTATGAACTTAATTTTTATCCTTTCTTGTAAGGAAAAACATATTCAAAAAACACGGTATTCCTTAACTTTATAATAGTGTTCACATGTATATCAGGTATTTCTGATTTATAAGTTAGAAACCGATATGCACTACTATTATGCGCATAACCAATAAACATACAATCCACTGTTTTTGGTCCTGTCTTAGTCTTCTTGGGAACATGAATTTCTACCTTTGCCAAACACCCCCACACTTTTAAGTATTTGTAGGAAGGTGGTCGACCATTCCATAATTTATAAGGAGTGCTGTTAGTTTTCTTGTGAGGTATCCTATTGAGGACATAATTAGTAGACAAAATTGCTTCCCCCCACAAGTTCTATGGTAAGCCTGAACTTAGTAACATGTCATTCATCATTTCTTTAAGATTCTATTCTTTATTTTAGCAACTCCATTTTGTTGTGGGGAATAGGGTGCTATAGTTTGGTGAATAATGCCATGTTATGCACAAAATTCATTTAAAGGTGCATCATATTCACCATCTCTATCACTTCTAACCATTTTAATGGTTTTACTAAGTTCATTTTCAACTTCAATTTTATAGAGTTTAAACATTTCCAAGACTTCATCTTTACTTCTAAGTAAATATACATAACAATATCTTGTGCAATCATCGATAAAAGTTATGAAATACTTTTTGCCTCCTCTAATTTGAACAAATTTAAAATCACACACATCAATATAAATTAATTCTAGAGGTTCAATTTTTCTTTCAACCGATTTAAATAGAGCCTTAGTTAGTTTATACCTCACATTTGTGATTAGGATCAATTTCAAATTTTGGTATATAGTCCAAACCAATTAGTCTATGCAAACTATCAAAATTCACATGTCCTAATCTACCATGCCATAAATTTGACTCAAGAATATAAGCAAAAGATGTGCTATTCTTATTAATAATAGATTTTAGTACAACAGTCATTACATTTAACTTGAAAAGACCATCGCTCATGTATCCCTTACCCACACATTCCACTCTTTGTTAATACAAACTTATCAGACTCAAATACAAGCCTAAAACCAATTTTACTTAATGAAGAACCAGAAACTAAATTCTTCCGGATGTCTGATACATGTAGCACGTTGTTGAGGGTAAGTTATTTTCCTGATGTCATCTTCAAGACAACTTTCCTTATCCAGCTACAGCAGAATTAGGCAAATTTCCCATTAATAGTTGTTCACCATTTGCAACCTCATTATAAGTAGTGAAAATCTTTTTATCCTCGCAAATGTGTCGAGTTGCTCCAGTGTCAACCTACCATTCCTTGGGATTTCCAACCAAATTAGTCTCAGATACCACAACAGAGAGATTAATGTCATTTACCCCGTTAGAGATGTAATCTAGTTCTGTCACATTGGCTTAATTGGTAGTCTTCTTACTTGTACTTCCGCGATCCTTCTTAGGGCGTCGACAATCAAAGACACGATGTCCACTCTTGCCACAATTATAACATTTTTCTTTGAACTTTTTATTGCCACTACTGTCACCTTGTTTATAACAATCTCCAGCAAACTTCCTTTTTCTTGTTATGTGGTTTGGGCACTTGGCCCCGAGAGTAAAGACATATCCACTAGTGGATTTTGAATCTTTAGTATCGAATATTCAATTCGCATCACAATAACCTTCCAATACTGCAGGATATCAAGTAAAGTTTAAACCATGATCATGGGTAAATCTTAAATATTTAAGAACCCGAATTATTGCTTTATAATGATCTTTTCCAAGGTAACTAGTGTACCTATTCAATTTACTGACAGCACAAGCTATATCAGGACGAGTGTAATTCATTAGGTATATTAGGGTTCCAATGATTTGGGAGTATTTTAACTGAGACACCGCATCTCGTTTATTTTTCGATATATAAAAACTGATGTCTACGGGTGTTCTTACTACATTCACATTATCCTTGATATATTTACCAAGAATTTTCTTAATATAATGAGATTGTCATAATACATATCTATCAAATGTTTTAGTAATTTTCATTCCCTATATGACATCTGTGACTCTCATATCTTTCATATCAAATCTTTTGTTCAGCATTTGCTTGGTTGATTTGATCATATTTTGACTGCTTCCAATGATAAACATGTCTCCACATAAAGACAAACAATGACATAACCTTTGTCAGTGCTTTTAATATAGAAGCATTTGTCATATTCGTTTTTCTTAAACCCATTAGTAAGTATAGCGTGATCAAATTTTTCCTGCCATTGCTTAGGAGCTTGTTTTAACTCATAAAGAGATTTTACAAGCCGACAAATTTTCTTTTCTTAACCTGACACTACAACCCCTTCGGGTTGCCCCATATAGATCTCTTGAGTTAGATCACCGCTGTCTCAACATCCATTTGATGTATCTCTAAATTATACAACGTTGCTATAACAATAAACATACGCATGGATGTTATTTTTGTCACAGGAGAATATGTGTCAAAATAGTCTAGACATTCCTTTTGCCTGTAACCTTTTGCCACAAGTCTTGCTTTATACTTGTCTATTGAACTATCTGTTTTCATTTTTATCTTGAATATCCATTTTTACCCAAGAGGTTTAGAATCGGGTGGAAGATCCACTAATTCCCAAATACGATTTTGCATAATGGATTTAATTTCAATTTCACTATTAACAGCGTCTTTTTCACAAAAGTGCTTCAGGACCTGACATTACTTCTTTAAAGCTCTAAGATTTATTTTTTAACAGGTATGTCAGAAAATCTGGGTGAAAGAATTTTGATATTCTCGCCCTCTTATTTTGTCTTGGTTCATCATCAGTTAAATCCTGTTGGTCGAGACTATTACTAGTCTCTTGCGTTTGATTGTCATTAATCTCTTGACTTTGTGTAAAATTTTAAGTTCTTTCCTGTGAACTTAATTCCTGTCATTTCTTGTAAAAAAAACATGTTCAAAAAACACAGCATTCCTTAACTCTATAATAGTGTTCACATGTGTATCAGGTATTTCTGATTTATAAGTCCGAAACCGATATACACTCCTATTATGCGCATAACCAATTAACACACAATCCACTATTTTTGGTCCTATCTTAGTCTTTTTGGAAACAGAAACTTCTACCTTTGCCAAACACCCTCACACTTTTAAGTATTTATAGGAAGGTGGTCGACTATTCCATAATTCATAAGGATTGCTGTTAGTTTTCTTTTGAGGTATCCTATTAAGGACATAATAGCAGACAAAATTGCTTCCCTCCACAAGTTCTATGGTAAGCCTGAACTTAATAACATGGCATTCATCATTTCTTTAAGAGTTATATTCTTTCTTTTAGCAATTCCATTTTGCTTTGGGGAATAGGGTGCTGTAATTTGATGAATAATGACATGTTGTGCACAAAATTCATTTAAAGGTGTTTGGAAAGTTGCTATTTTAGTTTATGACTATTTTAGTAGACTAAAATTTTTGTGTTTAGAATGATGATTGGATTTTTTTTGCAATTATATGTGATATTTGTGAGAGAAAAAGTAAAATGATTATGAATTTAATGTGATATTTTATCTTATTAATTATTTTAATTTATTTTATCTTTTTATGAATTTTAGCCAAAAAAAATAACCTAAACCTAAACCTAAGCCTAAGCCTAAGTTGTCAAACACCTCCGGCTAACAACTTCAGTGTCCTAACTTTTTGGAGTGATCACATTTTTATTCCCTCCGCCACCTCGTGTTTTTAAAATACCAAAACTAATATGTATATTTTAGTTCCTACCAACTAATTTTTTTTTTTTGATTTTTTACTTTATCACCACAAGATTACAAATACAAACTACACAATTTTTGTCTTTTGACAAAAACCTCCAATTACTTAATGTCATAAAAAAAAAAGAAAAGAATACTCGTCTGTTGAATATTGTTTACTTGAAAGTTCCACGAAATATATTCATATTGTACTTTGTAATTTTTAGGTGGAATATTGTAAGGGGAATTACAATCTACCAGTATTTTGAAAATATATTTATAGATACATGAAAAAGTTTAAAATTTTAATTATTAATGTTTGTAAAATTTATCATTGATGTGTAATTTTTTTTTTTTAAATTTGCACTGAACTATAATTTTCCCAATATTGTACTTTATTATTGAGAGGGAGATTTATGATCTGGATTGGGCCGTGGTAATGGCCGGACAGATTTGGGCCGGACAAGATTGGGCCGAGGTAGCGCGGTCCTGTGCTAAAAGGATTTGCTCAGTTAAGGCAAGGCGTGGTTGGACTGCGCTACATAGCTCCATGGTATAGAGGCCAGTCAAGTGAGATGTCCGGCGCCAGGAAAGGCGTGGTTGGACCGGGGTTCATGAGTTAGCCCGGCAGGAAGGCCGACGGCAAACCAGCATGAGCTGTCCCGAGCTCGGCTCTGCCGGGATGCAGCCGAGCTCGGTCCTCATTAAGCGCGGCGAGCGGAGCGCTCTGGCTAGTTGCATAGCACGGCCGTTGATAGCCGAGAAGATGCAGCCCGGCTGTCGAGCTCCCAGTAGAGTGGGCTGGCAGTTTGGTTAGGTGGTGTTCAGCAAGATTTGTGCTGACAGATGGGATAGCAGCACTACGTGTCGAGAGACGGATGTGAGTAGATTTGGGGCACAGAAGGTATATAAGCGAGTCTGCGCCCCCCATGCTGAGCAGATGAACATTTGGTGAGACATACACTAAACACTCAACACTCTCCCTTCTTTCTATCTATCTCCTGTGTGTGTTCTAACTTGATCGTCGGAGGGGTTTTCCGGCCACACACCACCGGGTAGCTCACCGCCGTTGTGCTCGCAGGTCGATTGGACAGATAGGAGTTTGGAAGAAAGGAGTGCGGGCTTGCCTGAATATTTGCTCCCCGCACAATTGGCGCCGTCTGTAGGAAGCTTTTCAGACAAAACCTTGTCTTCCAGGCTCATCTGATCGCCATCCATGGCGAACAACGACGAGATTCCGTTGTCCGCCATCGATGGAGTCACCCCGGAGTCAGGCAGACGAAGAGAAGGACATCCCGCCATCCCTCCAATGGCGGACCTGGAGACATTCCTAGGAGGACAGTCGAGAGACGCGCGAGATAAGCACGGAAGAAGTTATGGTCATTCGCGAAGTCCAGACGGTCATCGGCGGCGGAGAGAATCACACGCCAGACGTTTGGAGCACAAGCTGAGAGACCAAGACGCCGTCATCCGAAGAATGGCGGCAGAGATGGAGGATCTTAAGAGGCATGTCAAAGGGAAGGGTGTAGCTGGAGTGGGAGACCACAGTGAGCGCACCCAACCCCGCCGTTCATGCAGTCAGAGCCAGCGGCGTACTCCGTTCATCTCAATCACCAGAAGTTACAAGGTTGGATATTCCGATGCGCATGTAGAGAAGTCCAGCACGCAAGACAGTACCTATTAACCCTCACGTCCGGCGACGACGTCGAGGTATTCTTATTCCGCTCGTTCAGAGGATTTGCGAGTAGTCTTGAAAGAACGGGCTCGCTGGCGAGAAGCTCAGAGAGTGCCGGCGTTCCAGTGGTTATCATATGGAGGTCGCGCCAGTGAAGAGGTCGTAATGCCTCCGCCTCGCCTAGCTGTGCTTCCTCCTCTAGACGCAGACTTGGCGAGGCTGAGCGCCACTCCTTTCTCCCTGAGGATAGAAACCACACCGCTCTCAGCAGTCTCTCACCAGCCCAAGTTTACGCTTTATAACGGAAAAACCGATCCGTACATGCATGTGAGCCACTTTCGGCAGGTCATGGCCGGACACCGGCGTAATGACGCTCTCATGTGCCTTATTTTTCCATCAAGTTTGGGCGAGTTGGGCTTGAAATGGTTTGAGAAGCTGCTGGAGGAGAGCATCGAAAGGTGGCAGCAGTTGGCGGAAGCGTTCGTGATTCGTTTCAAAACCAACGCGAAAATGCCAAAGGAAGTGGACCACCTTTTTAGTGTCAAGATGGAGTCGAGTGACACCCTCAATGCATACAACTCTAGGTACTGGGAAACCTTCAATGAGATCCTAGATTGCCCGGTCAACCTGGCAATCACCCAATATAAATGCGGTCTCCCGGTCAGACATGGGCTGAGGGACTCGCTTACAATGAGCCAGCCGAAGTCCATGGGGCAACTAATGCATCGCATCAATGAGCACATCCAAGTAGAGGATGATGCAGCGACATCCACCGTGAAGACAACCCCGGTGGCAATGGATAAGAGGGCGACTGGGTTTTGAGGAAGGTCATAGGCAATACCCTGGTGCCAGGTGAAGGCAACTAGGGGCAAATTAGGAAGGACCCTACAAGATAATCGGTCTGGCGGGCAAGGGGGCATACGCTTGGAGGATTTGGAGAGTAGAGATATACCCCCCCCGGATGGAATGCGGCCAACCTCGAACTGTACTACTTTTAGCTTTTGTTTTCTTTCTGTGCAAAGGAATTTTTTGCCTCACTTCAGAATGTAATACCCTTTTTGTCAATGTAATAGAAGTGAATTACTTTTGTTGAAGAACTTTTCTATTTTCGCCGAGATGATTTACTCCGGCTAGATGAGTTGATGACTTGCTCAACTTTGAAGTTTCAGTCGAGATGATTTACTCCGGCTAGGTGAGTTGATGATTTGCTCAACTCTGAAGTTTCCGCTGAGATGATTTACTCCGGCCAGATGAGTTGATGACTTGCTTAACTTTGAAGTTTCAGCCAAGATGATTTACTCCGACTAGATGAGTTGATGATTTGCTCAACTTTGAAGTTTCAGCCGAGATGATGTACTCCGGCTAGGTGAGTTGATGATTTGCACAACTCTGAAGTTTCAGCCGAAATGATTCACTCCGGCTAGGTGAGTTGATGATTTGCTCAACTTTGAAGTTTCAGCCGAGATGATATACTCCGGGCTAGTGAGTTGATGATTTGCTCAACTCTGAAGTTTCAGCAGAGATGATTTACCCGGCCAGATGAGTTAATGATTTGCTTAACTCTGAAGTTTCAGTCGAGATGATTTACTTGGCTCTGAGTGATGATTGTTTGCTCAACTCTGAAGTTTTAGCCGAGATGATTTACTCCAGCCAGATGAGTTTGATGTTTTGCTCAACTGAAGGCTCCGGTCGAGATGATTTATCCGCGGCTATAGGAGTTGGTGATTTGTTGCCAAACTCAAGTGCTCTAGCCGAGGTGCTTATCCTGGCTAAAGGAGTTGGTGCTTTGCCCAACTCAAAGGTTCGTGCCAGATGACGAAATGAAGTACAATAAACAGCGCCACAGTAAACAAACCGGAAAGCACAGAGGATGGCGGTGCGAACAACCGTGGAAGAGATCTAGGGAGTTTCGTTTTGGAAGACGTCAGTCAGAAGGCCGAGGAAAAAGGGCAATTGACGATTATTTTTATGGAAAGATGAGAATGCCTTGCCGAGCTGATCTTGCTCGCCAAGAAGGAAGTCGCAGAGCGGACCTTGCTCGCCTTCCTTAGAGTTCCTTGAACGAGCTGATGTTGCTCGAAAAGAAGGAAGTCGCGGAGCGGACCTTGCTTGCCTTCCTTGGAGTTCCTTGACCGAACTGATGTGCTCGCCAAGAGAAGGAGTCGTAGAGCAGACCTTGCTCGCTTCTTTGGGAGTTCCTTGCCGAGCGGAGCTGGTTTGTCTCGCCGAGGAGGAAGTCGCGGCTTGGCCTGGGTGCTTCCTTGGAGTTCGCTGACCGAGTGTTGCTGTGCTCACCAAGAAGCAAGTCGCGAGCGGATCTGCTGCTCCGACCCTTGGAAGTTCCTTGCCAAGCTGATGTGCTCGCCAAGAAGGAAGTCGCAGAGCGGACCTTGCTCGCGCCTTCCTTGGAGTTCCTTGAACGAGCTGATGTTGCTCGCCAAGAAGCAAGTCGCGGAGCGGCTCGCTGACCTGCGAGTTCGCTGACCTTGGAAGCTGATGCATGCTCGCGCAAGAAGGAAGTCGCGGATGCATCCTTGGCTTGCTGCCTTTCCGAGCCGCCGTTGGCTCGCCAAGAAGCAAGTGCGGAGGGGACCGTTTGCTCGCCTTCCTTGGGGTTCCTTGTCTGAGCTGATGTTGCTCGCTAAGAAGCAAGTCGCGGAGCGGACCTTGCTCGCCGACTTGCGAAGTTCCTTGCCGAGCTGATGTTGCTCGCCAAGAAAGAAGTCGCGGAGCGGACCTTGCTCGCCTTCCTTGGAGTTCCTTGACCGAGCTGATGTTGCTCGCCAAGAAGCAAGTCGCGGAGCGGACCTTGCTCGCCGACCTTGGAAGTTCCTTGCCGAGCTGATGTTGCTCGCCAAGAAGGAAGTCGCGGAGCGGACCTTGCTCGCCGACCTTGGAAGTTCCTTGCCGAGCTGATGTTGTTCGTCAAGAAGAAAGTCGCGGAGCGGACCTTGCTCGCCTTCCTTGGAGTTCCTTGACCGAGCTGATGTTGCTCGCCAAGAAGGAAGTCGCGGAGTGGACATTGCTCGCCTTCCTTGGAGTTCCTTGCCGAGCTGATGTTGCTCACCAAGAAGGAAGTCGCGGAGCGGACCTTGCTCGCCTTCCTTGGAGTTCCTTGACCGAGCTGATGTTGCTCGCCAAGAAGGAAGTCGCGGAGCGGACCTTACTCGCCTTCCTTGGAGTTCCTTGCCGAGCTGATGTTGCTCGCCAAGAAAGAAGTCGCGGAGCGGACCTTGCTCGCCTTCTTTGGAGTTCCTTGGCCGAGCTGATCTTGCTCGCCAAGAAGGAAGTCGTGGAGCGGACCTTGCTCGCCTTCTTAGTGGGGCACCGTCTTGCAAGACTAAGAACCGTACCCGGTCAGATATAGTAATCCCAGTCACGTTTGCGCGGACTGAATTAAGGGGCAATTGAGAGGGAGATTTATGATCTGGATTGGGCCGTGGTAGTGGCCGGACAGATTTTGGGCGGACAAGATTGGGCCGAGGTAGCGCGGTCTTGTGCTGAAAGGATTTGCTCGTTAAGGCAAGGCGTGGTTGGACCGAGCTACATAGCTCCATGGTATAGAGGCCAATCAAGTGAGATGTCCGGCGCCAGGAAAGGCGTGGTTGGACCGGGGTTCATGAGTTAGCCCGGCAGGAAGGCCGACAGCAAACTAGCACGAGCTGTCTCGAGCTCAGCTCTGCCGAGATGCAGCCGAGCTCGGTCCTCATTAAGCGCGGCGAGCGGAGCGCTCTGGCCAGTTGCATAGCACGGTCGTTGATAGCCGAGAAGATGCAGCCCGGCTGCCGAGCTCCCAGTAGAGTGGGCTGGCAGTTTGGTTAGGTGGTGTTCAACAAGATTTGTGCTGACAGATGGGATAACAGCACCACGTGTCGAGAGACGAATGTGAGTAGATTTGGGGCGCAGAAGGTATATAAGCGAGTCTGCGCCTCCCATACTGAGCAGATGAACATTTGGTGAGACATATACTAAACACTAAACACTCTCCCTTCTCTCTATCTATCCCCTGTGTGTGTGTTCTAACTTGATCGTCGGAGGGGTTTTCCGGCCACACACCGCCGGGTAGCTCACCGCCGTTGTGCTCACAGGTTGATTGGACAGACAGGAGTTTGGAAGAAAGGAGTGCGGGTTTGCCTGAATATTTAGCTCCCCGCACAATTATCATTCCGTTAATTATTTAAACACTTCATTTTAAGTTGAACTAAATTTATTCAAATCAAAAAATTTAAGGACAAAATTAATAAACTAAAACTTAAAAAGATTAAAGTGATATCCTACATAAAAAGTACAAAATTTTGTTTATCACAAAAAAATACTCATTCCATCCCAAAATATTAGTCCCTTATTTCATTTTTCATTATCCCAAAATATTAGTCCCTCTTCAAAAATCAAGTATAAAAATAATATAAATTTTCTTTTTTGCCCTTCTTTTAAATTAATAAACAATATAAAAAGTACAATTATGACATTGATATTCCCAAAAAATATACTATCAAAAGGATAATTTTGAAAAATTAACTTTTTTCAAATGCAATAATTATACTATCAAAAAAAGTTAGATTCTTCAAAAGAGACCATTATTTTGGGACGGAGGGATTAACTTTTTGCAAATCACAAAAAGTACAACTTTATTAACAAAAAGCATAATTTTGTTATTCATAATCTCACGAGTGCATAATATAATTTCTCTGTTTATACCTTTCATTATAAAAATTGTGACTTTCGGCACAAAAATTTGTAACTTTCACCGCAAAATCATTACTATTCTTACAATTTGCACCTTTTTTTGAATGCGTACTATAACATTTCCCTATTTTATTTATTTATTTATTTATTTTTTTTATCTCCCATTCCTTATAAATTATTTCTAAAATAGAAATAATCATGAGCATTCACACCGTTAGGTGGTAGAATATGGCATCAAAAGTCTGGGAATAGTTAATATTTTTAATCATTCAGCACATATAAATAGATTGGATCAGGATGCTTTCTCATATATTTTTTTTTTCCTACAAAATAATATTAATGTAATAATTCAACGATTCAAATTTAAGTACAATCAAACCACGTCTTTTTAGAGTGTGTAGTTTAAAATAAAAATAAAAATATTTAAATATTATTTTGCATTGATTTCAAACTTAAACAGTTAAATTATGTCTTTTGTTTACGCGAGCTTTGCATAGAAGAATGGCAGATAGAATGGATATGGATGCATGAACTATGTGCTTGTTATTATTATATTCTTCAACATGAGGTCCTGCCTAACCTTCCATGAGGCCTATGACGAAAATTTAATTGGAGACTTTTTATATTTAAATGTAAATTTAAATAATATTTATCAGTTTTTGTGTATAGTAATTTATTATGTAAAATTCAATTTTCTCTTTGATTCTTGTAACTAAAATTTTGGTAAGTTATTTAAAGCCTTTACAACAGTTATGAAATGAAAAGTGTCATAAGTTATTCAATAAATGAAATTTATAGATTCAAAGTGAAGATTATCATTAAAAATAAAAGAAAAAAAAATTAATAGTAACCTATGAAATATGCGCACTTTTGACAAAATTATTTATTTCATCCATATAACTAATTACATCTGACATGGGTAAGCCCATAAAGACTATAGTCCACCATTTAGGGCCCAATACATAACTCAAATACTAAAGCCCAACATTGCTGAAACCCCACGTAACAATAAGAACCAATGACATTAAGACACATGGCAAGAGAAGGGCAAGCCACATAAGTAGACAAAGATCTGCAAAGTTATTGCTACTGTACATCGCCATTAATGAAGCCCCTTACAGCATTTATTGCGATAACCCCTCTCCGTCGGGACAGAACGACTTCACCATGAACAAGGTAAGCTAGAGCATAGACTTTCGGCCAAGGTAACAGATCGGAAAGGACAACGAAATGATTACTAGAGGATATAAGTAGACGTCGAAGAAGAGAAGAAGGTTAAGCTTTCTAACTCTAATCCATCTCTACATTTCCACCTCTCTCTCTCTAACATGCTCGTCGGAGGGTTCGCTGGGGGACTCCTCGTTCCCCATTGAACTCTTGTGCAGGTTTCTCTGTGGGCTTGGTCACACGAACACCGGTTTGGGAAGCGTGAATCAGTCCGACCCGTTCCGTCAGGAACAAATTGTATAATCAACATCACTATTAATACTATTATTATTTGAATTACTTATGTCAAGCCCGAGACAAACAGTAGTAGCTTATGAAGGCATTTTGACAAACATATTGTATTCGTGCCGAGTATTATCAAGAATCGATACTTTGTATGGTTGCTTTTATATACGTACTGGATATACGAAACACATACTCAAAAAAAAAATTCTTAATTTTTGTTGTACCTCAATATACCTAGTATATACCCAGCAAGCCGTACCTCATTTGAAATAGTGTTTTCTTTTAATATAGAGGTAAAATTAATTTTATTGAACTTTTATATTATTATTATATTATTATTATTATTATTATTATTATTATTAAGATTAACATGATTTTAAAATTAAGTAATAGTTTGTAAGTTATTTAGTATAATGACATTTAATTTTAGTTTATACTGTTACTTTTGACATTAATATGAATTGTAGGTTGGATTGTACCAAAGTAAATCATTTAACTAACTTTTGCATCACTATAAATTAAAAATCAATACTTTTTTATAACCATACCTAGTCATACGTGTACTTATTTTTAAAAATTTTTATCATATTAACATACTCATAACGTAATTTATCATATCTTATATGTTTTCATCAATAATGATTTCATTTGCCGATAAAAAAAAAAATAATAATAATAATAAAAAAACATACTCATATCATATCAATTTCAGTACCTGAACCCACACAGGTGCTACCAGTTTCTCCATTCTTAATTTAATTTATTTTATTTTTTACCTCTTTAAGAAGCATTCTTTATGTATAGAAAAAAAAAATTACGAATTCAAAAAGTTTATTATGAGAATTATTGGAAAAGTAATTGTATTTTATGGAATCAAATTTAATTTATTGTGGATCACAGTTAAAATGAATATGGTTCACAACCATGGATATTTTTTAAGTATGTAACTTTAGTATAAGATGGTTTTGTGTACCGAAAAAAAAGAGGAAAAAAATGAAGAGGAAGAGAGATTTTGACTTTTTTTAGTCTTTTATTTTGTATATTTTTATTTTTATTATTTCATATTTTGCTCAAGTTTTTATTTAATTCATTTAACCGGGTGGTAGATGGAGCCTGCGATTTAGAAGATCTTTGCTGGTCTGGGAGGAGGAAGAATCCCATAGACTATTCAATCTGCTGAGCTCAGCCCCAACTCTGTGTAGTTCCAGACCGGATAAGCTTAAATGGTGTGAAGAACCATCTAAGCTCTTTACTGTCTTTTCAATATATAAATGGATTGAATCATTTCTGGGACCTGTAGTACCAATGGCTACTTCAATTTGGAACAACTCTGCACCCCCAAAAGTTGAATTCTTTAGGTGGTTGGCTTGGCTTGGTAAGGTTAAAACCTCTTCTTTCCTTCATCGAATTGGTATTCTCACAGGAAGTGAAAATCTTGGCTGTGTGTTTTGTCATAATAAGGTGAAAACAGTGGAACATATTTTGCTTTTCTACCCTTTTGTGTGGCTGCTTTGGTCCAACATTATACACTGGTGGAGATTGCAGTGGATGATACTAGGTTCAGTGAATGGTTTGTTGCAATGGTGGTTTGGATGTAGAATGCAGAAGCTGGTGAAGAAAATCTGGATGGTTATACCTTTGGCCACTCTCTGGTCCACATGGAAGCATAGAAATGATTGTGTTTTTAACCGTACTCAACCAAATTTGGAAGCTCTGTGTGAATTAGTGAAGGTTAGAGTTGCTATGTGACTCAAAGCATCGCACATTCAGGTGGACTTTTTTATAAACGATTTGGTCTTTAATCTGTCACAGGTGAAGTACTACATCAGGAATGGAGGTTGAAGGCTGGAGGTTGAATAATGATTGGTGCTTGGAAGCAGGGCTATTGGCTGGAGGTTTGCTGTTTTTTTTTTTTTTTTTTGGAATGTTTGGTTAATTTGATTGAAGTTCATGGCAGTAGGGTTGTATGTATAATTCTGCAGGGTGTCTACTTGTCTGGCTGCTGTGGCTAGCTTACTGGTAGTTTCTGAGTTTTGTAGAATGTCTGAAGGGTTGCTTTGCTTTGAATTGTTTGGCCAATTGGTCAAGGTTGAAGGGCTGAAGGGTTGCCTGTTGCTTTGATTTGTTTTGGTCAATTGGGATGGAGTCCAAGGCAGTGTAGTTTCAAGGAAGTGTAGATGTGTTGCTCTGCTGGTTTCAGGGCTGTTGGTTTTTGCTGATGTTTGTAATGGTTTCTGGTTGTCTTGTTGTTTGTCTTGTTGATGTGTTGCTCTGATTTTTAGTTTCTTAAGCTGGGCTCTTAAGCTGTTGTACTGCCGATGTGTTGTTCTGATGTGTTGATCTACTGCTGTTACAGAGTTCTTAAGTTGTTTTGCTCTGCTGCTGTTACAGTCCTTAGCTTGTAGCTTGTTGTTCCTTTGCTCTGTTTGCTTTGTTTGTTAATCTCTCACCAACTAGGAGGTTGAAACTTAGTTTAGCTCAAAGCTCCTCTTTGTTGGTGTAATTTATCATACTTTGTATGTGTTTCATCAATAAAGTCTTCTTTTTGCACAAAAAAAAAAAAAAAACGGAATTAAAAAATTGTGGAACTTGCAAGTAAATAATACTAATATAGATTCAATGGTTATAAATTCTAAATTTTTCAAAGAATTCTATGATTAGATTGAAAAAGTATAAGAATTAGAATAACAACGGGGAGAGAGAGTTGCACAGCAGATTGCCAATTTTTTTTTATTTTTTTTATTTTATTTTTTTTTATTTTGTGGGGGAGAGGGGGTTCTTCTCTTCTCTTTAAGACACAAGCACATCAAAATTCTTCATGTATTGAAAAAAAAAATAGAAATCCAAAAAAATATTCAGAGATTAACTCAAAAAATGAGTGTATTGTGTAGGACCCACATATTTTAAAGGAAAAATTACAATTCAATGCATTGTTTCCAAAATAAATTTCAAATGAGTAGTAAAACTTACCAAATATAGTAATTGAAGTTATAAATTTTTCCATGACTATAATTTTTTTTTAATCTTACAACTGATTTACAATTTCCCCAATTTTAAACTATGGGTGTTCATTCTTGGTTTGATATGAGTTACCTTTGTGCTTTTTTAGCCAATTTCTTTTGCATATATCCTTTTTGAATTTTAATAAACTCTTTTTCATATTTATTTTGTGTAAAAGAAAAATAAAAGAATCACAAAATATATATTAAAAAAAATAATTTTATAGATTGTGAAATCTAGCTCTGGAACAAGAAGCACCTGCTCCATCCTATACACACATTTTTTTAGCTCACACAAAATTCAAACAAAAATTATGACCTACTTAATCACAATCACACCCACAAAATTAAAATGTGATGTAAAGAGAAATATTTGATCTAGCACAACCACCCTCACAAAATTAAAAGGGTAAATTATACTTGTAGTTTTTATATATTGACACTTGTGTCATTTTGATCTATAATTTCAATTTAATCGATTTTGACATTAAATTTATAATTTTGTCTCAATTTGGTTCAATTGTTAAAATTGCTAGTGTTTTTATGGAAAATATACACATAAGCAGCATGTGTTATATTTTTATAGACAAAATTATAAAATTATTCAACTTAATGAGTTAACCTCAGCTAACTCACTCAACCAAGTCAAAAAAGTCAAAATTAAAAAACTAGTTTTTTAACCATATTGCAAAATAGATCAAAATATAGGGACTACCGATATAATTTTCCTAAATTAAAATGTAATGTAAAAGGAAATATTTGACCTGGCGGGTCGTATAGTGAGTGCTTTGTTGTGTGGAAGACTAGATTTGGTAGTCTTAAATTTTTTTTTTCTTTCTTTCATTTTTTTACAAAAAATAGTCAATTTTTAAAGTTCTTTTGTGCGTAGAGCTACAAATGAATAGAACCATTCATGAACGGCTCGAACTCAGCTCGGTAAGAGCTCGTTTGAACTCGGTTCGTTAAATTTTTTTTTGCATTAGAACTCGAGCTCGAGCTCGAGCTCAAACTCTTTAAATTTTTAATAAACAAGTCCAAATATTTTAAAATTTAGCTCATAAGCTCGGCTCGTTTAATATTTATTATTTATATATTAAATAACGTAAACATATGTATAAAAAATAAGATAAATATGTTATTTATATATTTAAAAAATATTAATGTAAATAATAGTTAACTATAGATAATGCATTTATATAATAGCGGTGGTAGATATTACTATTTTGATAAAATATTAATTTTTTTTTAGAATGTTTATATATATATAATTGTATAATCAAAATTTTAATTGTAACTTTAGTCTCATACGTAAGTATGAATTTATAAATTTTTTGGCACGTTAAGGCTCGTGAACAGGGTCGAGCTCAAGTCAAACGTAAGCCAACTCGGTTCGAGCTCGATTCGTTAAATTTTTATTGAGTTCAAGTTTGAGTTTGTTAAAATTTTAATAAACAAACCCAAACATATTAAAACACATCTCGTCTCGGCTCGACTCGGCTCGTTTGCAGCTCCACTTGTACATCTA